>JALPQI010030359.1:0-529800 GCA_025490895.1 Thaumatotibia leucotreta
ATTACTTTTCAATTACTTTTGTAACGGGAATAGGTACTCAGATTACATATTCCCCATACAAATGTAATCTAAGAGTACTTAATCGTAGATTACTTTTTGCCCAACTCTGGTAGAGGGCATGAAGTGGCCTTCATTGCCAATAATCATAACCACGGTAGGTAACCAGCTTCGAAACGGGGAAAAATTAGGTACTGACTACTGTATTCATATTAACCAGTGGTTCGCCGCGAACGTGAACTCGCGACCCTATATCTCGGCAACCCTTTGACCGATTTAGCTCACATTCGAACTTAAAAATTCTATTTACCTCTTTTAACCGCCTGCCAAATTTCATTACGATTCGAATAATAGTACTCGAGTTATCGTCGAACAAACATACAAACAAACATACTTACAAATATACATACAAACATACATACAAACGCCGGGTTGCTTCAGTAGACTTGGAGAACTTCGCTCGCTCGTTCAATTAAGCTTTATAAGTACGTACCTGTGACAGTATCCGTGGTCTTGGCAGATGTAGAGAATGCAGGTTGAAACTCAGCAGCAGCCGCTGACAACCCCAAGGTGTTCGATGAGTCTGAGGATAAGTTTGTGACTTGTATACATGTGTGTAATTAGGTAATGCCAATGCACAAAACCTACCTACACCTAATACATTGATATCGAATGACTAGTTGATTTCTACAATATGACCCATATTGTAGTGTCCCGTATTGCAACATAATGTAGATAATGTAGAGTACAATAACTATGTAATACCATCTGGCAGATCTGACGATGAAGCAGGGAAGTCTTCTGCAATTATAGGGATCACCATTAACTGAACTAGTGGTTCGCTGCGAACGCGAACTCGCGACCCCGAACAGGTGTAAAATTTGTTTTGCCAAAAATGACCTTTTTGACTACACCTTGTATGATTTTTCGAACAACTGTAAATGCTAATTTTTATCAATTTAAAATCGAAGGACAAGACTTTTTTATACCATTGTTATCTAGCTACACGGGTTATTGCCTTCACTGACCAAAAACCATAATCCACTCTGTATCTCGGCAACCCTTTGACGGATTGGGTCAAATAGGATCCTCAAAATTATATTTATCTTTTCTAACCGCTTGCCGAATTTCATGACGATCTGATTAACGGTACTCGAGTTAATGTCGAACAAACATACAAACATAAACATTTTATTATTTGTATAATTTGTATATATGTACAAATATACAAACATACATACAAACGCTGGATTGTTCCAGTAGACTTGGAGAACTTCGCTGGCTTCGCTCGCTCGTTCAATAATTGATACTTTTTCATTAATTTTAAACCCAAGCATAATTTAAATACCTAAGACAGTAGTGGGCATGACAGGCGGCGTAATTGCTACAGGCTGAAATTCAGCAGAAGCCTCGGAGTCAGGAGTACTTGATATATCTGAAAAATAAGACATAATTATTTATGGAGAATCAGACACTTACCTTTCTTTCCCTAATTCATGTGTAATTTGCATGATAATTGTTTTTTTATTATTAAATTATTTTAGTTTTCTATTAACATAAAATTTGTGAGTAATCATTAACCCTTTTCTTGTCTTTTCGTGTATCCTGTAGGTTGGATACATTGCCATCATCTTTTTAAATTCTTTTAACCAAAATCGGTGGTGTTTGGTCAAAAACATAATCTGACGCTTACTTTCTATTACATTTGTATGTGGAATTTGTAATAAACTGATTAAATGTCATAGAGGTGTTGAAGGTTACTCTGACTGACAATAAATACTTAATAACTAGTTGTTAACTGCGAACGTGAACTCACGACTCCACATCTCGGCAACCCTTTGACCGATTTGGCTCAAATTTTAACTTTAATACCTATTCTGTTTACTTCTTTTATCGACCTGCTTTCATGACGATCCGATCAACGATACTCAATTTATCGTCGTACAGACTTACATACAAATATACATACAAACATACATACAAACGTCGGGTTGTTCCAGTAGACTTGAAGAACTTCGCTCGCTTCGCTCGCTCGTTCAATTTTATGAAAATAAACAGCTATAATTAACTTACCCCGTAAATGAAGAGTGGGTACTGCTAACGCATTGAGGCGATTAAAACGATTTCTATGTTCGTAAGCGAAATGAATATCGCAAATCCTCTTGTTCTTATAAAACTCATAGTCTGATGTAGTTTCCAACTTTCCCCCAACAAGGTAAACCCACTTTTTAAAACGATCAGGGTGCTTGTGATGGCTTGGAAACACGTGCATTACAGCACCTGAAATCGGTATAATATAAGTTTATTTTATTGGAACATTCGTTTTAAGTTAATAAATAAGTAAATATTGTGGGTCAATCTCACACAGATCGGCCTAGCCCCAAACTAAGCAAAGCTTGTACTTTGGGTACTAGGCGACGAAATACTTACTGAGACATCTGTCTCAGATGTATCTAAGTACCTATGTATCTCATAGGTACTTAGATACATCCATAACCCAAGAACAAATATTCGAGAAAAAGCACACAAATAAATGCCTTGGCCGGGATTCGAACCCGAGACCTCCTGCTTGGTAAGCAGCTTCACTGCCGACAGGGCTAGGAGGCGGAGGAACTTCATAGTTGTTACATAAAAACTCGTTATCAGTAATATTTTCTTCGGTTACCGCGAGGATTACTCATGAAATAAAACTAGGTATGAAAACGAATAAACTCGCGTATATTCCGACGTTCCGAACACTTTACAGGGTTCGTGGTCCGCAGACCACGAACCCTGTAAAGAGTTCAAAACGTCGGAATGAAGTTAAAATTAGTTAATAGACGCGAGTTTATCCCTTTTAATAGTTTTATTTCTTGTTATCAGTTTTAAATATAAATAAAATGTATACTTACAATACAGTACGACCAAAAAGAGTAGAAATTAAAAAGTGGCAACATCGTAGTGTCGTCCCTTTCGAATCAATATTTAAAAAACGGGACGACACTACGATGTTGTCACTTTTTAATTTCTACTCTTTTTGGTCGTACTGTACTTAGGAGCTGATATTCCTAACAGACACCGTAGGTATATTTATCTTCCTAGCGTTTGTCCCGGCTTTCTGCCTTAGCTCTAAAGAGTCTATATAGGGTCCACTTAGTAACCTAATGCCAAGATTTGGCGGAGGCACTAGTTTTACGAAAGTGACTTCCATGTGACCTTCCAACCCAGAAGAGAAACTAGGCCTTACGAGGACTAGGTACACACCGACAGTAGATCTTATCGACATTCATTGAGTATGTTTCATTTCATCCTAAAATAGTCTTACCTGAAGGTTTGCATCCAAATGCACAACGAACGGGCATGATTGTAAATGTATTTATTTACAATCAACAAAAAAATACAGCGTCAATATCGCGAACAAAGCGTCTATTTCGCACAATCAACACAAAAATATAAGCGTCAATATCGCGAACAAAGCGTCTATTTCGCACAATCAACACAAAAATATAAGCGTCAATATCGCGAACAAAGCGTCTATATCGCACAATCAATACAAAAATAACAGCACAACACAAAATTGTGCTTTTAGCACAACACAAAATTAAAAGCGTCAATATCGCGAACAAATAAGCGTCTATTTCGCACAATTGATAATATTTAACACAACAGAAAACAGCGGAGCAGTTAAATACAGAAACTTTTACGGAGGAATAAGTTCAACTCAACGTAAAAAGCGAAGAAATGCAAAGAAAACATGCTACTTACATGTGCAATGCCAAAACTCTTTCAAACTTCATCTTGACTTCAACGACAAATTAGTGATCGTTTTTTTGTTAGATTTTATGGCATCATTAGTGGTCGTTCAATATTTCACACATAATAAAGTTTTGGTAACCTATTAATTAATAAATACTACTTTAAGTTATTAAAAATATTTATTAATTTTATACCTACCTCTAAATAGTAAATTTAAATAAAATACTAAATATTTTAATAAATTTGAACAAACAGTGACATCTATTGGTAACAATTAGGGCTACACGTAGTAGTAACATGCACGCACACACGTACGCTAAACAAAGGGTGCATGTGTGCGTGCCTATTTTCGGATCTGAAAAGCAGATGGCACCGCTATCTAAGGGAATTGACCCGTACAAAGAAAGTGTCTAGCCCCTGCCATTACCTGGCGTCGCTTCGAATAACGTTACATATTTTAAGGTGAGTTACAAATATAAATATTTATATATTGTTAGTTTCCATTTAAATGTACTCGCAACAGCATATTTATCATACTTATTATTTATTTCGTCATAAACTTACATCGCCATAACCTAAGATTTAGTACTTATTTTGTAAACTGCTGTTAATTATCGAAAGTTGCTTTTGTTAATTAATTATAAAACCACTTTCATGAAGTATCTCTATGTCATTTGGCAGTGAGTTGGTGTAACAGTATTTTTTTATGTATGGGAGGTACCTACCCTAAAATAGGTGTATGGTAAATATTGAATAAACTTTTAAATTATGTTTTTTTTTTAACAGAAGAGCCTGAAGTAGAAAAAAAGCTGCACTGGTTAAGAAACTGTGTAGATCCATGGCACTTAGTTGAGGTTAATTGGGAAGCTACCACAAAAGTTAGATTATCGTCACTGCAATCAAATTCTGGAACAGTCGAAGAATATTTAAACTTGTATCCGGCTCTCAAACTACCTGAAGGTTATCGCTTGGTAAGTATCTTGAAAAGGTTCCCTGCGATATGCATTTTTGTTTGCCAAGTTTCGTGCTCATATGTGACGTTCCATCACAGAAGGGCCCTTATGGCAGGTATTGAGTTACGCATAGATCCTAAATCTGCATTAAATAAGCTATATAATACTAAAAATAATTAAATATTTTTTTAATTAGGTATCAAAGTAGGTATTGTCATTGAATCGTACCTATATAACATAAACTTTCTTATAAGCAAAAGTTGCAAGTAATTACAACATTTTTAACGACAGTTTTCATATTTTCGAACGCGCTCAGGCATAAGGGCCCTTTTCTACTAAACTTTGAGGTGAATTTTATTATAGAAATACTTAACGTACACTACTGAAAGCAAGCTACAATTACACGTCTATTCGTATATTTTACTATTTAGCATAAATTCAAAAAACGATAATTTCGAACGATTTTACAAAAACGTCGATATCTCCGTAACTAGAAACCTCCATAAGGGCCCTTTTCTGATGGAATGTCACATATTTCTGATCAAAATAAATTGTAAGATGTTATGCCGATGCCGGGTAATTGTGCGCGGCGGACGGTGCGAACTTAGCTAGTTCAAAATAGAACCTGCCGCAGGTCGAACCGACCTTTCAAATCGACATCAAAGAACCGTCATCTCGATCACTTAAAATAATTATTTAAGCCACTGTAGATTCGTTTTAGGCTCGTATATATTATACAGTGGATCGTGACATTGTCGTTACACCTGATGGTAATAAAAAAGATAGGGCTACTTAAATTTTTACCTGTTGATTTGATTATTTTTTATTACAGCTTTTACAAGATTTTAATCACATGTATAAAGACAACAAGGATTTCCTCTACTCAAATATAATTCTACAGCAAAAAAGCATCGTCAAAGCTGCTAAATTTAAGCTAACTCAGTTGAAAGACAAAGACGTAAAGCAAGCGATACAGAACTGCATAGATTCCATTACTGGTAAGTCACTTTTATTTCGTTTTACGAACTTCAAGAAACGGTGAAAAATTTGCACGCTTTATTATGACGAACTACAGAATTGCGAACTTTTGTAACGTTTAACTGTTCGCTTCCACCTTCAGGGTGGCCGTTTGCACAGATATTAATCAAATTCAAAAGCTAATGAAAATGTCTTAAAATAATCTGCATAATTTGAAGAAACTTTATTTAATTGTCCGTAAAATGGACAGACATGATAACAAAGAGGTAAACAGAAAACAAAGATATAATTGAAATTTAAATTTGCTTATTTTTTTTTTTAATTTCAGATATTGAACCAGAGTCTGAAACAAATGCTGCGTTGCTGTTGCTACCGTATTTGGTGCCTTCAATAGTGTCGAAGAAAAAAGGAAAGCCCTCATGGAAGCCTTCGCGTAGCGAAATCCGGGATGGATTTATATTGCAAATAGCTAGTTGATGGACTACAATTATATAGAACGCGCTTGCAATTGGAATTCTAGTGCTTCATTATTAGAATTCAAATTACGACAAGATATTGTCTAAAGATGCAGCGTTGTTCGTGGTAAGCGTCGATATTACTAATTATTTTGTCAGTTTTGTACAAAAAAAATATTCTTCTTACATAACCGGGTAATCTATAAGGAATAACTTGTTATTCGTACATTACCAATTATTTTGCCAGTTTGCCAGTTACAGTACACGCTTAAAAATACATGTATAATATTTTTGCTTCCGTCAAATTATAGTTACCGAGTATAAAGGTTCCGTTTTGCCATTTTGGCTACGGAACACTAAAAATATGTTTATGGTTCAACAAGAACAGGAAAAAGGAGAGTATTTTTTATGAGAAAATTAGCCGTTTCTTTCAATTTTCATTTACGAAGAATATTGTTTTGTACATAACTGACAAAATAAATGGTACCTAATGTACGAAGAACAAGTTTTATCTTTATACATTACCCGGTTTTGTACGAAGAATATTTTTTTCTTTGTATATAACTGATAAAATAATTAGTAATGTATGAAGACCAAGTTTTTCTTTATACATTACCTGGTTTTGAACGAAGAATATTATTTCCTTGTACATTGCTGGTAATGTAAATTGATAATGTACGAGGAACAAGGGGCCAAGGTTCTGCAGTATTGGGGTTTTTTGGAGAGCTTGCTCGACTACCGGGTACGCCGGCATCTGATTAAAGTTTACGAAAACCCGAGTGTCGGGTACGCGGTGTCGAATGTGTTAAGTTGACATACGTTGAATTGTTAAAAGTTGATTTTAATAAATGAAACCTTTAAATGTATGTTTTATTTTTCATATTTATTAATTGCTTACCTGTGTGCAGAAAGAACGTGGTCGTGACAAAAATAATGCATTTGTTTTGGTCCAGAATACTGATTGAACTTGCTAACAACTTACAAAATCTGTCATTTTATACAGAAGCGCCCACTTTTCGCCCACGACCATCTCCTTGCGCACACTTTTTTATTATATACCTATACATTTTGTGAGATACGTTTGTGTTTGTTCTGTCATTTTTGTTTGTACTTATTTATAATCAACTTGTATATCTTTTTATTGTAACATACACTACATGTCTGTTCCGTAAATATTTTGATTGTTACAACATCTTGTTCATTTTGCGGTTGTATATGCGTATTTTTATGTTTTTTTTCTACTTTCACTTGAAAATCTAATACCGATAAGGAACATTTTTTTCTTTTTGTCGTTAGGTTTCCGTCTGAAAGTAGAACGAAACTTGAATACGTTAAGAAGTAGGTATAATCGCAAATTCAGCAAGACCGTGCAACAAACAAAATGCGAATGCAACATGTATGTAATGTAGCAATAATAAGATAAAGATACAAGTTGACTTAACAGTAATAATGTTGATAGAACAAGCACGTACTGTAACTACAACATGATAAAACAACAAGCTTATTATAGATTCAACAAGCAAGTTATGTTGACTCAACAAGCTAATCATGTTACGACAACATTTAAAGCAAATTATAATAACAAACCGAGCATGTTAAACCTATATGCCAGCCATGTAAAAATAACAAGATCATCTAAATGTAGGCATGTTGACTCAACAAGCTAATCATGTAACAACAACATTTCAAGTAATTTATAATAACAAACCGAGCATGTTGAAATTATATGCCAGCCATGTAAAAATAACAAGATTATCTGAATGTAGGCATGTTGACAGTACATCCTTGAAATATAGAAATAACTAGACAATCCAATGAGCTAATGTTGACTCAACAAGCTAATCATGTCACAACAACATTTCAGGTAATTTATAATAACAAACCGAGCATGTTGAAATTATATGCCAGCCATGTAAAAATAACAAGATTATCTGAATGTAGGCATGTTGACAGTACATCCTTGAAATGTAGAAATAACTAGACAATCCAACAAGCTAATGTTGATAAATTTAACAAGCTACGCTTCACGTAGAACCAACATGGTAAGTAGCTTGTAAAATCTACAAGTTTCACTTAACGTAGAAATAACATGATACAGTAGCTTGTAAAATCTACAAGTTTCACTTAACGTACAAATAACATGATACAGTAGCTTGTTAAAACAACATGATAAGTAGCTTATGGAATCAACAAGTTACTTTTAACGTAGAAATAAAATGACAAGTAACTTGTTGAATGTACTAGTTACACTTAACAAAATCGAACTTGTAGTTTGAACCAAAGAGCACGTAGGCGCTATTTTAATCAAAAATTTAGTTGAACGAACATGAATTCTGGTTATTTTTTCTCTCAGTGTACCCGGGTTTGCTGAAAAAACTAAATATGGATCTATTTCCTGGATATATGAAGAAGTTTTTTAAAGAAGTCGTCGAAACAGTAATTACTCAAAGAAATGGAATCCCTACAAATAGAAAAGACTTCATGGATTTGATTTTAGAAATGAAGAATAAAAAAGAGATTGAAGCTTCGAAACGATCAGGTGACGAAAACATTAAGCCTTTAGAAATAACCAATAGTGTAATAGAAGCTCAGGCATTTGTATTTTACGCAGCCGGGTACGAGACTACTGCTTCTACGATGGGCTTCATGTTGTACCATCTCGCTATAGATCCTAAGATACAGGACAAATTAAGAAATGAAATAAAAGAATACCTCAAGAGGCATGATGATCGAATTGAAGTTGAAACATTAAACGAGCTGACGTATTTTGATCAAGTTTTTGATGAGACTCTTCGAATGTATCCTATTGTGGACCCTTTACAACGGAAAGCATTGAACGATTACGTGTGCCCCGGGACTGATGTGAAAGTTGCGAAAGGACAAATGGTGATGATTTCTGCATTTGCAATTCATCACGATGCAAAATATTACCCGGAACCGGAGAAGTTCGATCCCGAGAGGTTTTCCCCGGAGAACGTTGCTGGCAGGCACTCCTGCGCATACCTGCCGTTTGGTCTCGGCCCGCGCCACTGCATCGGTAAGAATCAACAAAATATGTTTGAATTACACCTTTCTTTGCATTCAGTCTGAATCAAACGAAGAAAGATTATTTGTAATAGCAGACACAGTCAGCCTCCGTAGCCTAGTTGGTAGTGACCCTGCCTACGAAGCTGGAGGTTCCGGGTTCGAATCCTGGCGAGGGCATTATTTGTGTATTTATTTATCACAAATAATTGTTCCTTGGTCATGGCTGTCTATGTGTTTAAGTATCTATATGTATATATTTATTATATGTATCGTCGCCTGGTACCCACATCGCAAGCCTTATTTGAGCTTACCGTGGGACTAGGTCGATTTGTGTAAAGATGTCCAAAAATATTTATTTATTTATTTACAGATTACGTTTGTCCTATAGAACAAGATTTAAAATATATTTCCTGTCTTATTTTACTGCAACAGACCCTATTTTTGATTGTTCTCTTTTTCATATTTTCTACTTTGTGTCAGTTGTCGTTCGTGTCTTATATTTTTAGCTAAATCAAAGTACAAAATTAATTGTGATATGTACATTTTATCAAAAAATTTAAAATAAATACTAACTATAGTGAACATGTACCACACAGAAGATAGAGTTCGTCGTTTTTGCATTAAAAGTTGAAAAACGACGAAAACATATATATATATTTTTATTTAAAAAACCTGCCGTAGGTTGGTGGACAGAATAAACACTATAATAAGTATGACTATCTTTCGTAACGTAATTGGCGTGATCGTGATTTTTGTTCCGATTAAGGCCTTAACTATGTACAAATATTTTGATTGAATATTTTTTGAAGGGTATTTTTTAGATATGTAGAAACCTGTAGTAGCGATGAGCGAGTTACGCTGTGATTCGAATCAACTCGGCCTAGCGCGGCTCGGCCTTGCCTTCCGCCTGATCACAAACGCGTCTGCGTCGAGTCGAGTTACACTGACTCGACTCGAATCTTCGAGATACTGTTCACAAAAATGAACCTTATACCGATGTCACAAGGGTTCATTCATTCCCCTAGTCGCATTTGACTATGACTCGCTAAGTCGCCATGGAATTGAAATTCGATTCGAGTCGAGTTTCTGTTGCGTTGCGCTCCACCCCACAGCGGCGACGGCAAACCCGTCCGTGTATTCGGGCCAGCCGTCGAGTCGAGTTAACTCGACTTTCAACTCGAATCAGCGACCGAATTCATTCGAGTTAGGAAAAAGTGAACTCGTCACATCGCTAGAACTCTATATATTTCATATTGTCATTGTTCACCTTTTAACTTTTTGTTGCAGGGATGCGTTTCGCGCAAGTGAAGTCCCGCGTGTGCCTGGTCCGGCTGCTCTCCAAGTTCAAGGTGGAAGCGAGCAAGAACACTGCTCGCTCCTTCTCCTTCGACCCCTACCGTCTCGTTCTGGCCCCAGAGAAAAAAACTCATCGTCGATATAGTCCCCGTTATAAATGACCTGTGATAGAAAAAAAATCGAGATGAAAAAGACCGTGGTTTATTTCATAAAAACGTAAAAAGCCAATACATATATGAAATTGATAAGCATGTACCTAAAAATAACCATGTAACTACCTCTTTAATATGTATATCTATTTTTAGATCTCGTGCATTTTCGTAAATGAATTTTTGTTTAATGATTCATTAAGTAGGTTTTTAGGGCTTTATGTACATATAATTATATGTTGATTCTATCTAAAAATAATTTAAAAAAAGCCGCCCAAGTGCGAGTGAGACTCGCGCCCGAAAAGTTCCGTACCATTATAAAATGATTAAAAAAACAACCTACCTCAAAAACTATAAGAGATATATTAATCAAACCAAAGATCGCTGATATGTCGAAAAAGGTTCACTTAAATAAAAATGTGATTTATAAACCTTATCATTTTCAAAGACATTTCTTTTGATATCCCACACGCTTATATATATCTAAAAAAGAATTACATGTACCTATGGAGGGCCCCCAATTTTTTACCATATTAATTATAATATCATAATTATGTAGCGGTTCATACAACACATATCCTTACCAAATTTCATTACTGTAGCATTTATTATTAGCATTAGGCAACTGTGCTCGTCATCGGATGTGATAGCTCTTCAAGAAACATGGATTTTAAATAGTGAGTTGGGATTGCTTAACACAATAAGTGATGATTTCGCATACACCGGGACGTCGGCGGTCGACACTTCTGTAGGTATGTTACGCGGCAGGCCGTTCGGTGGTACTGCGCTGCTATGGCGTAAGAAGCTGTTTCCCTCAACATCTGTTATACAATGTGATAACCCGCGTATCAGTGCAATTAAAATAACGTCCGGTAACAAAGTGATCTTAGTGCTCAGTGTCTATATGCCGACCAACTGTGCGGACAATCTGCCGGAATTTGTTCAATGCGTGAGTACTATTCATTCGATTGTTAAGGAATCTGACATTGAGACTGTGTACGTCCTTGGGGATTTTAATGCGCACCCCGGTGAGCTATTTGCGAACGAATTAATGAGTTTTTGTGTGGAACAAAATTGGAACTGTGCGGACATAGACAAGTTAGGTATTGATTCCGATACGTTTACATACCTAAGTGATGCGCACCAGGGGCTAGACACTTTCTTTGTACGGGTCAATTCCCTTAGATAGCGGTGCCATCTGCTTTTCAGATCCGAAAATAGGCACGCACACATGCACCCTTTGTTTAGCGTACGTGTGTGCGTGCATGTTACTACTACGTGTAGCCCTAATTGTTACCAATAGATGTCACTGTTTGTTCAAATTTATTAAAATATTTAGTATTTTATTTAAATTTACTATTTAGAGGTAGGTATAAAATTAATAAATATTTTTAATAACTTAAAGTAGTATTTATTAATTAATAGGTTACCAAAACTTTATTATGTGTGAAATATTGAACGACCACTAATGATGCCATAAAATCTAACAAAAAAACGATCACTAATTTGTCGTTGAAGTCAAGATGAAGTTTGAAAGAGTTTTGGCATTGCACATGTAAGTAGCATGTTTTCTTTGCATTTCTTCGCTTTTTACGTTGAGTTGAACTTATTCCTCCGTAAAAGTTTCTGTATTTAACTGCTCCGCTGTTTTCTGTTGTGTTAAATATTATCAATTGTGCGAAATAGACGCTTATTTGTTCGCGATATTGACGCTTTTAATTTTGTGTTGTGCTAAAAGCACAATTTTGTGTTGTGCTGTTATTTTTGTATTGATTGTGCGATATAGACGCTTTGTTCGCGATATTGACGCTTATATTTTTGTGTTGATTGTGCGAAATAGACGCTTTGTTCGCGATATTGACGCTTATATTTTTGTGTTGATTGTGCGAAATAGACGCTTTGTTCGCGATATTGACGCTGTATTTTTTTGTTGATTGTAAATAAATACATTTACAATCATGCCCGTTCGTTGTGCATTTGGATGCAAACCTTCAGGTAAGACTATTTTAGGATGAAATGAAACATACTCAATGAATGTCGATAAGATCTACTGTCGGTGTGTACCTAGTCCTCGTAAGGCCTAGTTTCTCTTCTGGGTTGGAAGGTCACATGGAAGTCACTTTCGTAAAACTAGTGCCTCCGCCAAATCTTGGCATTAGGTTACTAAGTGGACCCTATATAGACTCTTTAGAGCTAAGGCAGAAAGCCGGGACAAACGCTAGGAAGATAAATATACCTACGGTGTCTGTTAGGAATATCAGCTCCTAAGTACAGTACGACCAAAAAGAGTAGAAATTAAAAAGTGACAACATCGTAGTGTCGTCCCGTTTTTTAAATATTGATTCGAAAGGGACGACACTACGATGTTGCCACTTTTTAATTTCTACTCTTTTTGGTCGTACTGTATTGTAAGTATACATTTTATTTATATTTAAAACTGATAACAAGAAATAAAACTATTAAAAGGGATAAACTCGCGTCTATTAACTAATTTTAACTTCATTCCGACGTTTTGAACTCTTTACAGGGTTCGTGGTCTGCGGACCACGAACCCTGTAAAGTGTTCGGAACGTCGGAATATACGCGAGTTTATTCGTTTTCATACCTAGTTTTATTTCATGAGTAATCCTCGCGGTAACCGAAGAAAATATTACTGATAACGAGTTTTTATGTAACAACTATGAAGTTCCTCCGCCTCCTAGCCCTGTCGGCAGTGAAGCTGCTTACCAAGCAGGAGGTCTCGGGTTCGAATCCCGGCCAAGGCATTTATTTGTGTGCTTTTTCTCGAATATTTGTTCTTGGGTTATGGATGTATCTAAGTACCTATGAGATACATAGGTACTTAGATACATCTGAGACAGATGTCTCAGTAAGTATTTCGTCGCCTAGTACCCAAAGTACAAGCTTTGCTTAGTTTGGGGCTAGGCCGATCTGTGTGAGATTGACCCACAATATTTACTTATTTATTAACTTAAAACGAATGTTCCAATAAAATAAACTTATATTATACCGATTTCAGGTGCTGTAATGCACGTGTTTCCAAGCCATCACAAGCACCCTGATCGTTTTAAAAAGTGGGTTTACCTTGTTGGGGGAAAGTTGGAAACTACATCAGACTATGAGTTTTATAAGAACAAGAGGATTTGCGATATTCATTTCGCTTACGAACATAGAAATCGTTTTAATCGCCTCAATGCGTTAGCAGTACCCACTCTTCATTTACGGGGTAAGTTAATTATAGCTGTTTATTTTCATAAAATTGAACGAGCGAGCGAAGCGAGCGAAGTTCTTCAAGTCTACTGGAACAACCCGACGTTTGTATGTATGTTTGTATGTATATTTGTATGTAAGTCTGTACGACGATAAATTGAGTATCGTTGATCGGATCGTCATGAAAGCAGGTCGATAAAAGAAGTAAACAGAATAGGTATTAAAGTTAAAATTTGAGCCAAATCGGTCAAAGGGTTGCCGAGATGTGGAGTCGTGAGTTCACGTTCGCAGTTAACAACTAGTTATTAAGTATTTATTGTCAGTCAGAGTAACCTTCAACACCTCTATGACATTTAATCAGTTTATTACAAATTCCACATACAAATGTAATAGAAAGTAAGCGTCAGATTATGTTTTTGACCAAACACCACCGATTTTGGTTAAAAGAATTTAAAAAGATGATGGCAATGTATCCAACCTACAGGATACACGAAAAGACAAGAAAAGGGTTAATGATTACTCACAAATTTTATGTTAATAGAAAACTAAAATAATTTAATAATAAAAAAACAATTATCATGCAAATTACACATGAATTAGGGAAAGAAAGGTAAGTGTCTGATTCTCCATAAATAATTATGTCTTATTTTTCAGATATATCAAGTACTCCTGACTCCGAGGCTTCTGCTGAATTTCAGCCTGTAGCAATTACGCCGCCTGTCATGCCCACTACTGTCTTAGGTATTTAAATTATGCTTGGGTTTAAAATTAATGAAAAAGTATCAATTATTGAACGAGCGAGCGAAGCCAGCGAAGTTCTCCAAGTCTACTGGAACAATCCAGCGTTTGTATGTATGTTTGTATATTTGTACATATATACAAATTATACAAATAATAAAATGTTTATGTTTGTATGTTTGTTCGACATTAACTCGAGTACCGTTAATCAGATCGTCATGAAATTCGGCAAGCGGTTAGAAAAGATAAATATAATTTTGAGGATCCTATTTGACCCAATCCGTCAAAGGGTTGCCGAGATACAGAGTGGATTATGGTTTTTGGTCAGTGAAGGCAATAACCCGTGTAGCTAGATAACAATGGTATAAAAAAGTCTTGTCCTTCGATTTTAAATTGATAAAAATTAGCATTTACAGTTGTTCGAAAAATCATACAAGGTGTAGTCAAAAAGGTCATTTTTGGCAAAACAAATTTTACACCTGTTCGGGGTCGCGAGTTCGCGTTCGCAGCGAACCACTAGTTCAGTTAATGGTGATCCCTATAATTGCAGAAGACTTCCCTGCTTCATCGTCAGATCTGCCAGATGGTATTACATAGTTATTGTACTCTACATTATCTACATTATGTTGCAATACGGGACACTACAATATGGGTCATATTGTAGAAATCAACTAGTCATTCGATATCAATGTATTAGGTGTAGGTAGGTTTTGTGCATTGGCATTACCTAATTACACACATGTATACAAGTCACAAACTTATCCTCAGACTCATCGAACACCTTGGGGTTGTCAGCGGCTGCTGCTGAGTTTCAACCTGCATTCTCTACATCTGCCAAGACCACGGATACTGTCACAGGTACGTACTTATAAAGCTTAATTGAACGAGCGAGCGAAGTTCTCCAAGTCTACTGAAGCAACCCGGCGTTTGTATGTATGTTTGTATGTATATTTGTAAGTATGTTTGTTTGTATGTTTGTTCGACGATAACTCGAGTACTATTATTCGAATCGTAATGAAATTTGGCAGGCGGTTAAAAGAGGTAAATAGAATTTTTAAGTTCGAATGTGAGCTAAATCGGTCAAAGGGTTGCCGAGATATAGGGTCGCGAGTTCACGTTCGCGGCGAACCACTGGTTAATATGAATACAGTAGTCAGTACCTAATTTTTCCCCGTTTCGAAGCTGGTTACCTACCGTGGTTATGATTATTGGCAATGAAGGCCACTTCATGCCCTCTACCAGAGTTGGGCAAAAAGTAATCTACGATTAAGTACTCTTAGATTACATTTGTATGGGGAATATGTAATCTGAGTACCTATTCCCGTTACAAAAGTAATTGAAAAGTAATCAATAATCATATATTATATTACTTTTTGTTCAACTCGACCTCTACACAATGCCTTGTGCCTGTGATCGCCCGGCTATCAAGGGCCATTGTGTAGAACTGTAGACGGGCCATTAAACTATAGTGCGGGCACACAACTATACAAAGTTTTAGTAGGTACATGTACAAAAATTAAACTCATTCTTAATTTTGTATGTTTTAAGATACATTTATTTAATTATATTTTAAGTATTTTGTCTCAATGTTTATTCTGAACTGTTGTCATACATTAGCGAGAAGTTAATTTGGACTATATATAGCTAGGTGTCCTACTTGTATGTCATAGTTGGGTCGTTTTACAGGTAACAGATATTTATTTTAGTGGTTTGTAATAATAAAAAATGATCAAATATATGTTTATGGTTTCCAGATTCAAGAAGTACGGAGGCAACTTATGTCCTCCAAGAACATAATTACAGCAAGTCTGCGAGCAAAGCAAAAACTTCATTGAAAGGTATACAAATCATTCAATAATTACTATTAGCGCACCAAACGAAAACCAAAAACTGCCTGTGAGGGGGAATAATTCGTGTATAAGCGTATTTTGGCATAGTTATTTAATTTAATTAAGTCGTGTTATTTCATTTTTATAAATAAAACTAGTTTTTTATCTCTGGTCAGAAGCCCTACAATGGTGATATCTGCAAGGTGGGCTTCACATACTAATATGGTTCAATGAATGAAATCTTTATTCAAATTTGCGGGCAGTAGGATAACAATTAGCAACACTGGATACATTTCTATAATTTATCTCCCCGTGTCTAACTAAGTTATTACAGTCTTAGAAAATCAGTTTTTCGTATCGAATTAGCATGTTTTTCCGTCTCAAGACTAAAAAAAACTGTTTTTATTCATAGAATTAATAACGCTTTAAAAAAATTACTATGTTACTCTATGAAAAAACAATAAGATTTTTTTGGTTTCAGATGCTGCTCGACAAACAATTCACTTTGGTGCTGATACTGCTGACAAAAGGAAGTTTCAAGACAACATTCGTAACCTTCGGAGCGAGATACGTCGTCTACAAAAAAAAGGTCAATCTTACCGAGAAAGGTTACAAAACGCAAAGAATTTGTCAAATACTGCTGCGTTTCAGAAAGTGGTTCAAAACATGAACAAACCCACGCAGCTGTTTATGCACATGCAGTTGCAAAGTACAAAGAAACCAAAAGGGAGACGATACTCTGTTAACGAGAAGATTTTGGCTCTGTCACTGTATAAAAAAAGCCCAAAATGCTATAGATTGTTGTGCAAATATTTCTCCCTACCATCAAATAAGGCAATGCAACGTCTTCTAAGCCAAATTAAACTGAATTCCGGCATTAATGACATCGTTTTTGAACGAATCAAGAAAACAATGTTGAAAAAAGACGTGTCAGACCGTCTATGTAGCCTGATTTTTGACGAAATGTCTATTACGCCACAACTTGCCTACACGGCACACACTGACCAGTTGGAAGGATTTCCAAACAATGAAGGAGCTACTTTTGCGGACCATGTTCTCGTTTTTATGATCAAAGGAATAAAAAGTAACTTCAAGCAGCCGGTGGCTTATTACTTTACTAGTGGGTTAAAGAAAGAGGAGTTAAAAAATGTTTTGAAAACTGTGGTCAAACGAGTTTTTGATTCTGGTATCATAGTAGTAAATACAGTTTGCGACCAATGTTCTGTAAATGTTGGTGCAATAAACGAGTTCGTCAACGAAGCGAAAACTACGTATGCAAGGCAAGGGAAGGAGTGGCGTCATGATGTGATGCGGATTATGGGTCACTACATAATCCCTCTGTATGATACTCCTCATCTTATAAAAGGTCTAAGAAATAATTTATTATCGAAAGACCTCATCTATACCGAAAATGATGTAGAAAAAACAGTAAAGTGGGACTATTTTCAAATGGTATACAATGCCGATAAATCGTACGCAGAGTTACGTTTGTGCGACAAGCTAACGGACGAACACATGATCCCCGAAAAGATAAACAAAATGCGGGTAAAATCAGCAACTCAAGTGTTTAGCCACAGTGTTGCTGTAGCGGCGGAGCATTTGGTGGCAAGAGGCGATTTACCAGAGGAATGTCGTCAAATAGTCAGTTTGACATCATTAATAAACAATCTTTTTGATTCTTTGAATGTAAACACATTCGCCATACCAAATGGTAAAATTTACAAAGGGGCTGTAAAAAGAAATTCACCACACCACCAATTGTGGCAAAAAGCTAAAATTATTTTGAGAACGATCAAATTTAAATATCAAAAAAAAGTCGGAAACAAGGTTCGAATAATTGAAACTGTCGTACCTTCCGTGACAAATTTGATTAAAACAATAGAGGGCATGGAAGCGCTTTGGGCATTGCTGTCAAATAAATATCATTACGATGCATTGTTAACCAGAAATTTCAACCAGGATCCACTGGAAAATTTTTTTGGGAGTATTAGAAGCTACGGTGCCAGAAATATTGCACCAAACACTGTGGCATTCGAAGGGGCGTTTAAATCTCTCTTACTGAATAATTTCAGTTCCGTACATTCGAAAGGAGCAAACTGCGAGGAGGATTCAAATAAATGCCTTCAAACGCTTCAATTCTTTTTAAGAGAAAGTGTCAAAAGCGTTGCAACTCCTGATGCTTCCGAAGAGAATGAAAATATATTTCTCAAAGACATTGTTGTGGACCAGCCCCAAGACCTAGATGCGGGTCAAAGTAATTACGTTTGTGGTTGGGTGATTAAAAAGTGCCTACAAAAACATATTAAAGGGTGTCAGCAATGCAGGAGTACTTTATTGGAAAATACGCATCACAATCCACGCAATGCGTTTATTAAGGCAAAAGAATATTTCAATAAAAACTGGCTCATTTACCCCACCAAAGAAGTAATGAAATATTTTAATGATGTTCGAGATATTACACATTCTTGTCTAAAAAGGAACATTTCACAAAAATTTGTTAAAAAGAACATCATGTCTGTAGTAGACATTATCACAGTTTTTTCATTCGGCTGTGAAAAACACAGGAACATTTTGAAAACTGCATTTTTAAACATGTCGATAAAAGTAATTATTTACAGCTGGTGTCGTCATATCAACAGGATTCTGTCTGGAAAAACAAAATATAATGGTGACGACACTATTAAAACAGCCGCCCAAATTTATTGTAACAAATATAAACACTACAAAAATAGAAAATAATGAAAACTATAAAATTTTAGTTTTATTTTATTCTTCCTATAGGTATATATTATTATATAATTTTTTTTTTGGTAGCGAGTTATTTTGTTTTGGTTTTCAAGTGTGTTATATTTTAAAAATGTAGAGAAACTTAAAAACCAGAACAAAATAACTCGTTACTCGGAACTAATCATTAGCAGGCTATGACTGTGTATACATATTAATGCGTGTAGTATACATGATTAGTTCCGGAACGAATTTAAAGATGGTGCTTCAACCATGCATGCAAGAAAATTCCACAAGAGGGCTCTCTTTCTCATATATATTACTTTACTCTTTGATGCGCACGGGTGCAAGCGATGGTTAGATCATTGTTTAACTACAAAAGCAAGGTTTGATACTATAATCGATGTGTTTGTTAACTACGGCGTATTCTTTTCCGACCATTACCCTTTAATTATCTAGTGTGATACTGATATAATTAAAACTAAATTATTTAATTTTGAATTGGATTGTAAAGCTAAACAAATAATTTGGGGTGAACGTACATGTAGTGAAATTGAAAAATACACAACCAAATGCAATGAATTGTTAAAATTAATTAATTGTCCTACTGAACTTAAAAGCTGTTGTGAAAACTTTTGTAATAACCTGGGCCACCGCAGTGTCATTGATAGTCTGTATCGTGATATTATTGGCTCGCTATGGGATGCCTCCATGTACAGTAAGCAAGCTCAGGGTGGCTCCAGAGGTAACAGGGTGATAGGGTGGAACAAGCACGTTGGCGAGGCCCACCGGCAGGCCCGGTTTTGCTTCCAGAACTGGGTTCTGTGTGGCAAACCATCTGCTGGACCTAGTTTTACTGCGATGAGCGAGAGTCGCAAAATATTTAAGTCCAAGCTCAAGTGGGTTCAGAACCATCAGGAACAGATCAAAATGGATCTGCTCGCTTCTCATCACGGGAAAAATGATTTTCGCAGCTTCTGGAAGCTGACCAGGAAAATGGAAGCAAGGCCGGGTCTCTCAGTCTGTGTTGACGGCATCTCCGATGCTAAGGGCATCGCCAATATGTTTAGGGAACATTTTAGCGTGGCATCTTCGTTGGGTGGGGTCACCGACCTGCATTTGCTGGACAATCTGGCCGGGAGTGACTTTCAAGTCCGTTTTAGTGAGCGAGATGTCACTAAAGTACTTAAAGATCTCTTGAAAAGGGGTAAGTCTCCCGGTCACGATCACCTAAGCGTCGAGCACTTGCAGTTTGCGGGACCATATCTGTCTAAATTGTTGGCACTGCTATTCAACCTGTGCATAACTCATTCATATTTGCCGGAGAGTATGATTAAAACGATAGTAGTTCCAATTGTCAAAAACAAAACTGGTGATATATCGCAAAAAACTAATTACAGACCTATTTCTCTGGCTACTATTGTGGCTAAGGTATTCGACAGCCTGCTTAATGCGCAACTGGATAAGTATTTGCAGATACATGATGCACAGTTCGGCTTTCGTGCCGGGCTGTCAACTGAGAGCGCAATCACTTGTCTAAAGCAGGCTGTTGAGTATTATACCCATAGAAAAACGCCTATTTATGCGTGTTATTTAGATCTCTCAAAAGCTTTTGACCTTGTCAATTATAATCTACTCTGGCAAAAGCTTGACAAGGTAAATTTTCCCAGAGAGTTGACACGCATACTTAGGTGTTGGTACGCTGGTCAGAGAAATAGTGTCAGGTGGGGTAACGTACTCTCCGACGAATATGGGCTGCAGTGTGGTGTCAGGCAGGGTGGACTTACCTCACCCAAATTATTTAATTTGTATGTCAACGATCTTATCGGTGAGCTTAGCAACACACATGTCGGGTGTCATATTGACAAAGTATGTTTCAACAATATAAGTTATGCCGATGACATGGTGTTGCTGAGCCCGTCGGTAGGTGGATTGAAAATACTTATAGACATATGTGAATCATACGCCTGTAAAAACAACCTCGTATATAACACGAGTAAGAGCGAATATATGGTCTTTAAAGCGGGAAGCAAGTGTCCTTCAGAAGTACCTCCTATCCTCCTGAACGGTCAGCAACTCAACAGGGTCAAAACATTTAAATACCTGGGACACTTGGTTACCGAAGACCTGAGCGATGACGCGGACATCGAGAGGGGACGCAGAGCATTGGCGATAAGAGCGAACATGATAGCGCGCAGGTTCAGTCGATGTACAGCTCAAGTAAAAATAACTCTGTTTAGAGCGTACTGTACGTCACTGTATACCTGCAGCCTTTGGACAAAATACACGCAGCGATCGCTTAATGCTCTGCGAGTCCAATATAATGACGCGTCCAGAGTGCTGTTGCGGCTGCCGCGGTACTGTAGCGCGTCCGGGATGTTTGCGGACGCGGCCGTGGACGGTTTCCACGCGACGCTCCGCAAGCGCTGCGCCGCGGCGCTCCGCAGAGTGCGCGACAGCCGAAACAGCCTCCTGACTGTCATAGGAAGCAGGTGGGACAGTGGCATATTGAGGCACTGGACTTCCTTACATGCTAGTTGTAATAATAATCTAGTTTTGTAAGTGAGGAGTGTCTTTTCAAAAGGGCTTATTTTCACTTTCAACTTTTTTTTAACTATGAATGTAGTTTTGCTAAAAGTAGAGAAATACATATCTGTTTTGAATTTCAAGTTCTAATAAGCCTCTTCTTGTCCTCCAAAATGTTAAAATATCAAAGTCCGTGTCAAAAGGGCCTATTTCTCCCTTACACTAAGAAAATGATATGAGCTTTTAGAAGTGTATATTTTATTATAATAACTCATTATTAAGTACTTTTTGTATAAATGAAGGGTTTGTAAAATTTCCTTGAAAAACAGCTTGTGTATTATTGGATAAACTCACAAGGCCGCAACAAAACGGCTTAATTCCAAAAGTTCCGCATCAAAAGGGCTTAATTCTGAAAGTTTATGTTATATTAACTTAATAATTAAGTTTATAAAGCAATATATTTAGTGCCATAACATTTATATCAACTTACTTAAGTACTATATCAAAAACACAGAAAGAATATCGAAATGAAAACCGTGGATTTATGTTTTTCTCAATTTCCCAAAAAAAGTTACAACTGGAAATAAGCCCTTTTGAAAAGACACTCCTCAAGTATTCTGTGTTGTAGCATATATTATATTTAACATACTATGGACTGTCTGTACGGATAATTGTCTGAAATAAATGTATTTTATTTTATTTTTTTTATTTTTATTTTATTATTTATAGTTTTCGAGTAAATCGGCTGTGACAGACGGACAAACTGACATGACGAATCTATAAGGGTTCCGTTTTTGCCATTTTGGCTACGGAACTCTAAAAATGATTAGTCTTTATTCTCAAAACCGTATCGTATCGCAATACTGATGAGTCGTGCGTCGCATCTATACGTCTTTAAAAAATCTGTTCGTGGTTTCTTTGCTGGTAGATCAAATAATGTTTAACACTACTTTTATTGGGTATATAATATATGTAGTATGTATTATTTATTAATGTATGTATACTATTATGTAACATGTAAATATTATGTAGGTATATGTGTATTTTAGTATTCTTAGTATTTTATTTGTTTTTGAGAATATGCTTTGTTTAGATTACCTTCTTTTTATTAATAATTTTGTTAATGCACCGCCTACAATATTTCTGCTTTGCTTCAAGGTTGACTGGTAGAGAATGCCGTATGGCATTAAGTTCGCCTTTTGTACTATATTTATTTTTCTTTTGTGCAATAAATATTAAATAAATAAAGTGAAAACTTCGGCTCCACCTGCAGCATCCAGGACTCTGTTATTTGGCGATTAGTTAAAATACTCTCATCTCATCTGTAAATATGTACAAAGCTTTATTGTATTGTAGTACCTTTTATAATACTCGCATTTAATTTCATTAAAATGTGTAAATTTTCATTTTAGTTATATTAATTCAGGATCACTAACCATGGCAACAATATATTACATACTAATATTATCAAACCGGAATCAGAAAGGGATTCGAAAGCTGTTGACACAACAAATGACACAACATATACCTAAAAAAAGAGTTGTTTATAGATGTGAAAATATATTCATTAATGAATTATCCGTAAGTCTTTGCAGTTAAACTATGAATATTTGAATATAACTACGAATATATTCTAGATTGACTTATACACTGTTGTGTCAACAGTACTTTCGAATCACATTCTAATCGCGGTTTGGTAATACAATTCTATTAATTGTTTATTTCTATAATAACTGTAGATAAAATCAATTTTTTCACATCATGCACGACATAATACACGAAGAAATTACTAAAATGTAGATTCCAGTAATTTTTATACAGAACTTACATTTCATAAATTGGAAATAACTTAAAGAGTAGGTAATTTAGGGCATTTCTCCGAGCGTTTTAACCGCCGTGACTTCGGTGGCACATTATTACGCGATTTCCGTGGGGTAATAAATGCGTCTGAATAATAGAACGATGAGAAAAGCAGGCTTCGATGGTATGGCCACATCGTGAGAAGGGATGATAATATATCTGTGATGACTGTTTTAGACATCCCTACAAAACCAATGCGACTAGGCCATCTGTCACCTGGTGGTCCAGTGTCAAAAGGGAGATGAAAACACAGAACCTAACCCCTATGACGACCCAGGATAGAGAGTCCTGGCGCGGCTGTACAAGAAGGCCCGACTCCAGGTAGAACTGGGATTAAAAGAAGGAAGAAGTATACTAAAGCGACTGCAGCAGTAATGGACAAGAACAAGAACTCTGTTGCAGATCTTTAGTAGTGGTTTGACAAATGTCGCTGTCTCCCAGTTAGATGGCGCTAGCGTTTGGTTTCCTTGTGTTCTATTTTTGTTACCAAAATCTCCGAGAGATGGTGCTGCTTCCCAATTAGATGACGCTATCGTTTGTTCACTTAAGTCTAAATAAAAAAATATAAAATAAAATATGTTTATTTCCATGCAGAAAGGGTGAATTACAATTACAGCTTAAAAATGATATAGAGGCCCTTGGCCTCTGAGCTAGATAAAACCTGTGTTACAGAGGTCAGAGCCCTCGCCTAGAATAATGGATTTTTATATCTACTATTATTTACAATTAATATAGGTATGTATATATATACATATTTTATTTTATTTATTTATTTATTTTATTGAAACAAAGTTTACACGACATTACAGTTTACACCAATGCGTCATGAAACTAAAATTAAAGATACATATATATAACTTAAGAGTTTGAAGGCCCTGACTTCTGAGCTAGGTAAAACCTGTGTTACAGAAGTCAGTGTCCTCTCCTAGACAAATACAAATTACGGTTTTTTACTTACAAAATGTATATATTTAACTTACTACATTTATATTTATTTATTTACTTACTACATTTATTTACTTACTAGAATTTGTGTGCGTGTGTGTGTGTGTGTGTGTTTTTTTGTGAAGAAATGAACTTTTGGAGCTTTTTGGGAATGTTAGGGTAGGATATTTTCTGTTTGCTCATAGTCTAGATTCTGTATTAGTATTGAATATATAATTGCAACTGAGTAATAAATACTTCGTTCTTTATTGAGCACGTCATAGGGCGCGCGGTTGTTTGGGCATAATGCAGACACTTACACAGTTAGCCATTTGTTTTGCAATTGCAAACTCAATTTACCATATCATGTTCTTAGGATTAAGATTAAAATATCCGTCACTGGTGCCTGTCAGCTAAAAGTGTCCACGATTGGTGTAGGTAATTGTATGTATTTTTTATTAACATTTAATTCGGCCTTTGCTTGAGCCTCAACCAATGGCCGCCCTTTATGCGGAGGTTCATGCTGTCGGTAGCTAGCTTCAAGGGAATGGTGGTCTTCTCGCACGGCGTCAGCTCGTATCTGCGGATCAGCTGGTACACCATCACCTTCACTTCACACAGCGCGAAACGGGACCCTGGAATAATGTTATCATTTATTAAGTATATCTTTACTGTCACCGGCAATAGGAATGATGTCTGTAGTTAAAATAAATTATTTATTTAACATTATGCACGACATAATACACTAAGAAATTATTACCAATATGTAGAGTGCAGTCATTTTTGTACAGAACTTCTATTTAATAAATTGAAAAGAACTTAAAAGAGTAGCCTCTTATTCATAAACGTCTGCTAACTTAACAAGCCGCTTAGTATTGTTTGTCCCTTTTGCTCTTATGGACACATTGGTAAGACCGAAAGGGACAAACAACTATTAGCGGCCTGTTAAATTAGCAGAAGTTTATGAATAAGGGGGTAAGTAATTTGGCAGTACTCAAAAACGTGACGCCACTTTAGAGTATTTCATATAAATTCCATAGTGGTGATCGTTTTGACAGTTCGAAAAAAGATGCTGACTTGATTGACCAGTCATCATGCCTATTATCACGGCAAAATATGTGACACGCTCTTATGTCAGTAAAAAATAAGATTGTGTCAGATATTTCTGCGGCCATCTTAGGTATTTTCCGTAATCGTACTATTTGTACTATAAATAAGTTATCAAGCTTGGAATCAAATTTATAGTGGTGTTACTAAAATTAACACTGTGAGATAGATAGATAGATGCAGATTTTATTGAAACATGCCATGACAATATATGAACTTAAATAATTACAAACTATTATAGTAGTTTATGTGACTGTACATAATTAGGCATTAAAACTCGAGTGTGGGTTCGCCTTCGGCTCGTTTCATAATAGCATCACACGAGTGTAATTATGTACAGTTGCATACACTACTTTATCTACCCACATATCATAAGCTTCCATGATGTGTTCAGTAACCGCAAATTATGACCGGTATTGCACGATTTTTCTTGGCTACTAAAAGTAATTATTAATAAAATAAAACAGAAAAGAAATGCGAAAATGCAGAAATTTATTTGGAACAATAAAAATTATTTACAGTTTATTTCAAATTCCACAATTTAAATCTTTTTTCCAACAAAACAAAGTAATGGCGGTATTGGCGGTAACGAATAATTCTCTGGCAGCTGTCATAGTTTTTTTTAATTCAGAGACAATCTAGATTCAACCCCAACTATTACATCATTGGAAATCTTACTTACGGGCGACAATTGTCAATTTTGTTCGAAATTGACACTTAATTTCGAACTAAACGTCATCTCGAGTAATATTAGAATAGAGGCCTAAGCAAATTCCTTTGTTTTTCAGAGATGTTCGAAATTTGAATGAAATAATAGTATTGAAAACGATAATATTATTTAGTTATAATACTTATAATAACACTTTCACAGATAAGAAATTTATTTTAACAAGTCAGTCTATTTTTATGGTGGTCATAATGTGCGGTTTTTGAACGCATCATGGACTGTTTATGATATTTGGGTAGATAAACTAATTTATTGTCACGACATGGTGACAAAAAGGCGCCTACTCAGCATTTGCTACAGCATTGCTGCTGCGGCGCTGGTATTCTGCCGGAACCTAGCAGTGTGCGCGCAGCGCAGATACACGCCGTCCAATCAGTCGTAACACGAGTTATAATGATAATGTATAAGAATTAAAATAAAAACAAAAAAATAATATATCTAATAATTTACAGGCCACCTATTTCACACCTAACAACTTGCTGTTTTAATGTTTATTTCACTTGCAAATAACATACAATATCTTAACTAGGAAGCCTTAGGTACCTGCCTATTTTTGGAGAGTCATTAAAGTCTCCTCAGGTGGAGCCGCGAAAACGTAAGACTTAGGTTCGAATTCCACCCCAGATGTTAATGAATTTCATTTTCCTTGGTGCATTGCCATTTGTCAGCCTCTTTAGCCTAGTTTTTTGTGATAAATGTATTTAGATACTTAGATACATAGACAGCCATGACCAAGGAACAAATATTTGTGGTAAATAAATACACAAATAATGCCTTCGCCAGGATTCGAACCCGGAACCTCCAGCTTCGTAGGCAGGCTCATGACCAACTGGGCTACGGAGGCTGACAAAAGGTTTAAAAAGATATTACGTTTAAATCCTTACCAATGCAATTCCTCGGACCTAGACCAAAAGGCATATAGGTGAAAGGTTTGATGTTACGCTTGTTCGCCTCGGAGAAGCGCTCCGGGTCGAACTTCGATGGGTTCGGGAAGTATTGTGGGTCCCGATGGATCGCCAGTACTGGAATGTTCAGTCCTTCGCCTTTTTTCAACTGAAATTAATCATAAACATCATCATCATCATTTCAGCCATTTATCGCCCACTGCTGAGCATAGGCCTCTCTTCTAGTATGCCACTCATCTCGGTCCTGGGCCAATCTAACCCAGAAGTGTCCCGCAATCTTACGAATATCGTCGACCCAACGAGCCAACGGACGCCCAGTGGCTCTTTCATCCGAAATAGGCCACCAATTCCGTGAGAACTTTAGTCCGGCCTTAGTTTTAATCATAAATACCAGCTTTTATAATCTCGTAAGGACCACCATACTATTTTCTTTAAATCTTAATTTAAACCTTGTGTAAGGAATAGGTGAAGTTGTAAAATCATTCAAACAAAACAAATGCGACTTTATTAAGTTTATGAAAGATTTAAATTTCATTGCAGTGACTTGAAATTGACCAGGATGCTTAGCGAAGTTGCCAATCGCTAACGCTTAGTATCGTATCATAGTTTTCCCTCTCTGTCATTCTTTCATATTAGTGCGACAAAGACGGTTAGATGCCCTTCGTTTACGATATTACGATTGACGATTAAGCGTTAGCGATTGGCAACTTGTCTAAGCACCCATAGACGTAATAATATGCTACGTTTGAAATAAGAAGAGTAGTCAATGAGGTTTTTGGATATTTTTCTGCTGAGTAGGCGTCTGGTCCACACAGCTGTTAGATTCATACCATTCATAGGTATTGGACTTAAAATATCGAAATATTATTTTATTTGGAAGGTTCATTTTGTAATGAAATACGACTAATACACGGTCGTCAAACTGAAGTTTCAGTTCTAAAACAGACGCGCAAAGTCACTGGTATAAAAAATAATTACTATAACTTTAATTCATTTCATGGGAATTAAATAAATAAATAAATAAATATCTTGGGACATCTTACACAAATCAACCTAGTCCCACGGTAAGCTCAATTAAGGCTTGTGATGTGGGTACTAGGCGACGATATATATAATAGATAGATACATATAGATACTTAAATACATAGACAACCATGACCAAGGAACAAATATTTGTGATAAATAAATACACAAATAATGCCCTCGCCGGGATTCGAACCCGGAACCTCCAGCTTCGTAGGCAGGGTTACTACCAACTAGGCTACGGAGGCTGACCTGGAACATTTTTTTTTATTTATTTTAGAAAACAATATTCCTAAAGCAATGGTTTTCAGAATAAATAAACCTATTAATATATTGCAATTTAAATGTGCGTATTTATTTTGACAGTTCGTTAAACCTTCCGCTCAGTGATGCCATCTCCCTCCTCATAGTGGCAGAATAGTATCAAATCTAGGGCTGCCAACTGTCCCGCTATATGCGGGACGTAACGTTTCTGGGGCCCTAAAGTATGAGTCCCGCAAAGGGTTCGCGCGGGACGCCGATTGTCCCGCTTTTCAGGGAATACTAAACTGGAAATACTAAAATAGTAATATGAATACGTAAATGAAAGCAATTCAAGATTGCATCATGTTAATTTGGATGTACCACGACGTCCGTGACTATAGCCCGCGAGCACCGTGCACTGACCGTGTATAACTAACAAAATATGAATGATTGCATCTAAATTGAACCAATCTGAAACTAAGCATTGCTTTTTTAATGTCAATGTCGTTCTTCCCGTCCCGCATTTTATAGCGAGGTCCCGCAATTTATTCGCGAATGTCCCGCATATCTGGGATCTCTGGTTGGCAACCCTAATCAAATCCCTCATTATATGAACACGCAGCTCGCATTGGCTAAATATTTAGATAATCTTTCAATGGTTTAGTAGTCTGAAAGCCCAGCGGGTACAATGATTACAAAATGTAAATAAATATTTACGGCTAAAATCTTCGTATTTTCAAACGCAGCATCACTTTGCATAATTTTTCACTGTGCCCTGTGTGTATTGTAGGTAAAAATCTAAAAATAATAACGAGAAGACAAATAAAAATACTTACAATGAAGTCTTGCGTAGCCGTGGCATTGGGTCTTCCCAAATTATAGTCTCTCGTGCACAGTCGGTCTGTGGCGACAGTTGGCGGCCAAAGACGTAATGATTCTGGAATTTTACATTTCTTTTTCGAATAACATGCAACGTTTCTGATCCAACCGAGTATTGCAACTTTTGGAAAAAAGTATTTTTTGTATGAAATTTGTGTTGTTGATTATGATAAACATTACAAAATATGAAATTGTTGTATAAATCTTGGGACCATCATTTAGAACAGTTTCACTGCAGTATCTACATAGTAATAATAAGGAAGGTATTTATTATTTATTCCATCCAGCAAGCCTAGGTACATGCAAAGCTTAAGGCTCTGGCTTTGAATCCTGTTAAATCCTTGAATTCACTCTTTGTGTTTCTACTATCTTGTTCATTTACAATTTTGGCTGTGATTTGGTCATCCAGTGACGGCAGTAAGAATACATTTGTCACCACCCCACGTTTTATCGTAAGTGACTAAGGGATTGAAGTGTAACTGACCATTTGTTGATAGAAGATTGATGATGAGCAGGAATGTCTTTATGTGGTCTATAATGTTTACATTTATTTCAGTGTCATTGTAGCGGGAACACTACTGCGATCGCAAATCCGCTTATCCTGCGTGGTAGTTAAGGTTATTGTCCTAATTTGTCAGACGCCTAATTTTATTTTATATTTTTAGTTTATTTTACATAGGTACATGGAAAACCAACAGCTTAACACATATCTACATACAAGTTAGCAATACTGAGTCAATTACAGGTCCTCACATATAAAAGCAAATAAAATTTAAAAACTAATTAAAAGAAAGAGGCTTAGGTCTAAAATAAGCTGATAGTGTGATGTGATGTGAAATGAATCCTCTTACCTGAAACCACCATGTCCAAGTATGGCATGTTCTGAATAGAGTTGTAGTCGAACTTGCCGCTGTTCTTCTCCTCGTGTTCTCTGACCTCCTGTGCCAGCTTCTCCTGGACCTCAGGGTTGACGGCCAGCTCGTATAGAAGGAAGGTCATGACGGTGGATACACTTTCGAAGCCGGCAACGAAGAAAATAACTGCCTGCGCTACCAGGTCCACATCTGACCAAGCTGTTAAGAGTATTGTATCAATGCTTTACCCTCCACTGTGCATTTTCTTAATGTGACTCGACAATTTTCATATTTCTAAATTCAAAGTAAAAGATCCACCATTGTTACATTGATCGAGATCGTGCGTTATATTATTATTTTGTTTGAAAATAGGACTAAGTACCTAATTTATTGTTACGTATTTTCTTGTCAATAAAATCCTCAGCTCGAGGTTCCAACTCGATAAATCGACACGACAAATCTTATAATTGATGTATATGTAGTGACCAAACAATTTGTATTTGGAAAAGATAGCCCGACTAGAATAAATATACAGGGTGATCAATCCTAATGGGTCGGTATCGAGGTTTTGGAAACCATAGCAGATAGCGAATTCTCGTTTTAGGAACCTTGAGACGGATTTTAGTATTTTTGTAAGTGTATGAATGCAGTTTTTCTTTTTACTAAAATCGATCTCATTGTTCCTAACAATCCTTACACACGATTTTGCTATCTGTTATGGTTTCCAAAACCTCCATACTGACCTGATTTGGATTGATCACCCTGTATAGAAGTACTGAGTACATGGAATTTCTTATGCTCATGAAAACTTTTACTGTATAGGTATAATGCACTCACTCCAAAACTCGGTGCATTTATATCCTAAAGAGTCTTTAAGTATTACCACTCACATTGAGGAACTTGGTAATTTTCTTTCGAATACCTACGAAATTTTAATTTATTATCGTTATTTTTACTGCTGAAGATATGAACTATGTATATACCTCTGTTATTAGTCTTTCTGCCGACGTTAGATTCTTCCACAGTAGAAAATCCGGCATCGGAGTCTTTTATCGAATTGTTTTCGTGGACAAGTCTACCTGTAAAAGATGAAATGAATAGAATTTTATCGTTGAGGATACTTACACGTGTCTCAATTATCATAATTGCAGAAACCATAGTAACGTTAATAGCAAACGCATTGAGATATTAAACTGTTGAAATTATTAAAATATTAATCAATTCTTCAAAGTAAACGCTCAGGAAGAGAAGCCTTATAAGTAAGAAAGTGTTGGACTTCAAAAACTTCACCACTGAGGAACACAATGTAAGTAGCAGCTACTTTGGAGTAAAAATATTATGAGCTACATTTTTTTGCTTCCATAAGTAAATGTATCATGTCTGGTCGCAGGATGTTGTGGGCTTCTCGGTCTTTCATGGTGTTCAACACCAACTGCTGGAAGAAGTCTTTCACGTCGTCGGAGAATAGATTCAGCTTCAGTAGCTGAAATAAACAGTTTCATTAGTATAAATTAACTGATATACGTACCCTTGTACGTGGTCTGTCAAAAATATTCTATTGTAAAATAATCTTAATCTGTGACCATAAATAAATATACAACATAGATGTCTAACGCCAGCTCAATAAAATATTTTAAAATAAAAATAAAACCGCCTTCAAAAATTCGCCCAAACTAAAAAGTTAAAAATAATTTTAGTTCCTACTTCTTAGGATTTCTTACCCAAACCTGTAAACCTTTTACCCTATTCATTGAAATGAAATATTATGGCTAGGTATCCTACAGATTTCTTAGAAGTCGGTGCCAAGCCAAATACGTTCATAGGTATATATTAGATAGAACTTTGTAACTTACTGTCACTCCGATTATGTTTTTATCAACAGAATGATCTACCTCAGTCATTTTAATGAAAGCATAACCAGAGTGACAGTAAGTTACAAAGCTCTATCAAATACAGTCATATACTCGCGAAGTGAACATATTTGGCTTGGCACCGACTTCTAAGAAATCTGTAGGATACCTAGCCATAATATTTCATTTCAATGAATAGGGTAAAAGGTTTACAGGTTTGGGTAAGAAATCCTAAGAAGTATGAACTAAAATTATTTTTAACTTTTTAGTTTGGGCGAATTTTTGAAGGCGGTTTTATTTTTATTTTAAAATATTTTATATTTTGCTTTTTAGTAGTGTAAAATCGTTAGTTAGTATGCTCTTAATACTTATAATTAGAATGTACTGCACTGTTATAGGCCAGAAAACCTGAACTGGATAACTTAAATATTCAAAGAATTATCCCATTATCAAGGAGATATACATTGTATCATTAGCAGGTCATGAATAATTTCAAAGATTATAGGTAACAGCCTTAGCATGCCTATATTATTTGAAGAATCACTAACCGCTAACCAACATGTCATAACTACTAAGCAAACACTTGAATAGATCTCGAAAATGTATGACAGTTGTTATATTCAAAGAATTATCCTCAAACTTCTAATCGTTAAGGAGTCATCTCACCAACATGAGACTATGACCACCTAAAGGCAAATACTCAAATATGTATCTTCCAAAATACATGAACTATGTTATATCTAAAGAATTATCCCCCAACTCCTAATCTCTAAGGAGTTGCACCTTCCATCATCAGCTCACCGACATGAAAGGATGACCACCTAAAGGCAAATACTCAAATAGCTTCCAAAATACATGAACTATGTTATATCTAAAGAATTATCCCCCAACTTCTAATCTCTAAGGAGTTGTACCTTCCATCATCAGCTCACCGACATGAAAGGATGACCACCTAAAGTCAAATACTCAAATAGCTTCCAAAATACACGAAATATGTTATATTTAAAGAATTATCCCCCAACTCCTAATCTCTAAGGAGTTGTACGTTCCATCATCAGCTCACCGACATGAAAGGATGACCACCTAAACGCAAATACTCGAATAGCTTCCAAAATACATGAAATATGTTATACTTAAAGAATTATCCCCCAACTCCTAATTGCTAAGGAGTTGTACCTTCCATCATCAGATCACCAACTTAAAACGTTCATGACTAGACGCAAATACTTGATTAGTCTTCGAAAATAAATGAAAAATGTCATGTGTGCCTACAACATTTGAAGAGTTCCCTCGATTTCTCCAGGATCCCATCATCAGATCTGAATTCGGTGACAATGGGACCAACTAGAAAGTATACCCTTTAAAACAAAAAAAGAATTTTTCAAATCGGTCCACGCGTCTTCGAGTAATCGGGGAACATACATAAAAAAAAAAAAAGATTTCGACGAATTGTAAACCTCCTCCTTTTTGAAGTCGGTTAAAAATGCCCCCCAAACACAATTGTGCCAAGATGGGCAGGACAAAGCGCTTTTCTTAACACTGCGCATATTTCGGCGCAACATCTTTGACAAATGTTTATAGAATATAGCCAATTAAAACTTTGACGGACCAATCACAACTATTTTTAAATGGCGGTTTAAGTTTTTATAGGTGGATACTGAAATTAATAGGGATGATGACATTGATGACTGTAGTTAATAGTTATTTGTTTTACTAGGGAGCAAAGTGATGAACAGTTGAACAAGCTTTGCTGCCGAGTGAAACACAACATTTTTCACCACACTAAAGCGAGGAAACAAGCGAAATAAAACTCAAACATAACAAATTAGAAGGTATTTATTTGCAAGTCCTCAACTTCCAAAAAAATAAACCAATCAACAAATAATAAATCAATAACCTCAAATATTTATCTTGGCGTGGCAATGCTTAAGAGTGAAAGAAAACAAAACGCGACTTAACTCGTTTAAATTTTAAAAGAAAAAAATATTCGGATGTGTTCTGAAATTTGCATAGTGTCAACACTTTCATTTTCCTATTGTTTTTGTTTGTCGTATTTTTAGAACTTTTAATTAAAAGCCTTTTACAACGAAATGTGGTATTTAATTTGGATTTTAGCATATTAAATAATAATATTATGAAAGGTTCATGTGTATGAATCTGTTTGAAACTATTGAGTTTTCGAACGTACTGTCTAGTTCAAACGTCAAAAAGCTTATTGCACTCTCAGGCCGTATAAGTTATTGCTTTAGTCTATCCAGAAGATTAAAAAAAAATTACTTTAACCTCTAGAGATTAAAACACAGTTTTTTTTTTTTTTTTTTTTTTTTTTCAATTGAAGGACAAACAGCGTGTTTACGAGCAGTGTGGTGAAAAATAAATTATTTAACATTATGCACGATATAATACACGAAGAAATTATTACTAAGGTGTAGATTGCAGTATTTTTTGTACAGAACTTCTATTTAATAAATTGAAAAGAACTTAAAAGAGTAGGTAATTTGGCAGTACTCAAACGTGACGTCACTTTTGAGTATTTCATATAAAATTCCATAGTGGTTGATCGTTTTGACAGTTCGAAAAAAGACACTGATTTGACTTGCCAGTCATCATGCCTATTACCGTGATGCATTGAAGCGGGGGTGACACTTGTCAACTAAAATTCAGGACCGTTTTTGAAAGGCAATTTAGTATGGCGTGCGGCTTCCATGTTTTATTTGTTCGTAGATCTTAATGCATTCAAATTTTTAATATGGCACTTAGGATTTTTGGTGGTTTTCGTTTGGTGTGACTACGTTAACTTTTGAAATGACCAAGTTTGTATTTTTCCAATAATTATAATATATATTTTGCGGAGCATATCGTGAAAAGATATTATGTATTTGGTGGCAACTTCACGGGTACTACTACGTTAACTTTTGAAATGACCAAGTTTGTATTTTGCCAATAATTATAATACGTATATATATTTTGCGGAGTATATCGTGAAAAGATATATTATGTATTTGATGGCAACTTCACGGGTACTTTTGGTTAGTTGTCGGATAGTGATATTTATATTTTATTTTATAAATACATTCTTGAAGTAAAAAACATTGAAACTCAAATTATAAATATTACATGTCATTTACCCAATGACATTAAATAATAAATGGACGCACAGAGCCAAACAAAAAAACCAAGAAAAGTGGCACTAAAAGTCATTTCTATCATGTTTCCGTCGAAGCTAATAACGCTCACTTACAATAAACTATAATAAAAAAACTCAATGAATAAAAAACTTTGTGAAGTGAGCAATAAGTGTCAAATTTGCAAACAACACCGCAAAATAGTAGAAACTTTTTATGTTTAAGGAATAATGATGCTATACCGTAAGGTGATCAAATGTCAACTGTCAGAACTGAATAGCGGAGTAAAAGGACCGCAATATTTACTTCTGCAGCCCATTTTTTGGGGCCATTATTTTGAGCTGTTTGGGGATCCACTTATATATTCTAAATCAATGCATTTACCAAAGAAAAACGACCACGATCACCTAACGTCCGAGGTGGGGATCGTACCCCACGTACTCAGCTTTCGCGGCTAATGCCTGTACCCCTCGGCCACTCGGTCTTAGCAACCACCGGTAAATTTTCTCGGGTATATACAATCCCTTACAAGGCTAGGCGCCTTTGACTACTGTGACTGTGTGTGTAGTGTGACTACTGGGGAAAAATAAAAAAGTACAAATCAAAATATTTAGTTAATAAATAATTTGATTCGTGTTTTCACAATACGTTCATTGAAACTCAAATTAAATACTACATTACATCAGAGACCGGGAAAATGAGGATTTCCGGCCAAGTTGGTATACAGATGTTTTTTTTTTAGTGGGACAGTATGGGGAAATCGGAAACCATAGAAAATACAAGGAAGCTGTCTTAGGAGACATTAGGTATTTTTTTGAGATAACAATTTTGGCATTTTCATAATTTTGGTCAAGTGCGAGTTGTACCTAAAAATTTATAATATTGATTAAAAAAAAATTGACGCAGATCGACGTGATTTCATGCGTAGACAATTTTATATGAGATTGAGATTAAAAAAATCTGAACAGCAAAAGTTAGTAAAATTTAAGAAAACTATTTCTCATATTACATCCCCTGTGAAGTGTCTACTACTCAAGGTCAATATTTAAAAAAAGTATTACTTACACTTTTCGAACACGACATTTGAATTTGGGGTCCATATTGGCACTTATACAATTTATTCTTCGAATATTTGTACTAATACCGTTTTTTACTCATAATCATCATTACTCCGAAAATTTTTTCTCATACTTTTTTTCTTACTAAAAATTATACTTCTACCTACAATCTTCATAACGATTTTTATTTCGAAATTTTATCCTCCTAAAGTCGTCAAGTAGATTAATCTATACTCATAAAGTTATTTGAAATAAATTGTTTATTTATAAACATTTTCCCGATAGGTCACCCGATAGGTCACTCTTTTGTGGTATAATTATTTTATGAATAACATAAACTATGTAGTCATAATGGGCTTTGTGCAGGAACTGTTGTGGCATACTCAACTTTAGCATATTTCTTTGTGGCAGATTTCGAGTTGTTCGAATATTATTCGAGCATAATTTCGCTGCTCCTATTTACGATGAGGCATAATCTGGATGTGAATAAAAAGTATCGGCATAGTTTGTTTTAGCATGACAGAGAAGGAATAATTACAACCTCTCAATATAATCGAGGTAGTAGTAATATTTTGTACGTTACTTACTGTGTTACTGAGCTGAGTACTTTCTAGGTTACTAAAAAAAAAAACTAGGTTACTAAAAAGACGGGAGCAAAGCTCCCGCCTTAGTCTTCTAACGTAACCTATCCGAGTCGGATCTGCCCCGGAAGGTTTTGTTCGCTCGCTTCGCTCGCTCACTGCAGAAATTTTCACCCTCACAGCAAATTCTGCCTGACGAAAAAGGCAATATATGGCTACAGGGATCCCTTTCTTTCCCATATATTTGTCAATCCGAATTTCGTTGGTCAGAAATTGATATCCATATAATTTATTGATATAAGCATCAATGGTCATAATTTTTGTTATGTATAACGATTAATAAAGAAAGTTGCAGTGAATGTATCCCGCCTCTGCTGACAAGCGAAATACGATACGCCATAAATACTTTAAAAGTACTGAAAAGCCCAGGCGAAGATAACATCACAAACGACTTACTTAAAGCTCTACAAGAACCTCTAACTCCTGCTCTAACCAATTTATTTAACGAAGTTTTGAATCAGGTGAAAATACCTAAACAATGGGAGTCATCCGTGATAAAGTTACTCTATAAAAAAGGAGACCCAGAAAACATAAATAATTATCGACCAATTAGCCTACTGCAAAGTATAATAATATAAATCGTACTATTACTGTAAACTAGCTACCTGCACAAATTAGGTTGTGGCAGAGTAGGTACTGTACTGAACGGGTTCCCTCTAAACTTTTTTTGTCCGAAACGCTTAGGACATGACAGACTTGGTATAATCTATTTTGGCATCAAATTAATGAGACAGAAACATCACTTGGCTTAAATAACAATATTTCGAATATTATTTTGTCCGAAACTATGTTGGCATATCATTAATTACGCCGAGTGTTATAAGACAGAAATTATATTTGCATTTTTTTTTGGGCATGTAACCATGGGTCTCTATTGGTTCCCATAAAGTTTGAAGTTCGATTTTTGAAGCGAATAACGTTGTAGGTCCGAATTTTTTATAGTCATATATTGTCATAAGTCATAAAAATTTATATTATAAATCGGTGGTCAGTTTTATGTAGGTCATAATTATTGTTAGTCATAAAAGTCGATGCCCATAACTTTTAAAATCCATACAGCATCATTTCCAGAATGTTAAAAGCAATAACCTTCCTTATTATAACTGTTACAACGTCTATATTCGCAAGTTGTAATTATTTGTTGTCGCGTGATTATGTCAATGTATGTAATGATACACCACCTAATAAATTTAGTAAGTACACTTGGTAATAAACTTAGTTAGTAAGTAAATAGTAAGAGTATTATTTTAAAAGTCGGTCCTAGCGCTTCGCCGGCCGCTCCCGCGGCACGCTCGCTTCGCTCGCTCGGCTCGCGCGCTGTAAGGTCCAAGTTCAACCTAACACTCCTCCTCGCTTCGCTCGTCGTCGTACCTACACTGACCTGCCTTAGAGTCGAGTAGGTAAGGAAGTTTCCTAAGTTGCATCATAGTCCATAAATTTCTTAATTTAAATTAAGGAAAGTTTTAAATTTCGTATTTAATATTAAATTTATTGGTTGAAATTCGGTTAGTTATTTTAAATCAATATGAGTAAGAACCATTAGTAGGTTCAAATGTATGACTGAAAAAATATCTCTAAAAAATGATAGATAGACCTTTAAATGTTATAGTCAGCAATATTACACCTTTTGTAATTAGAGTATGTAATGTTATAGGTTAGTAATATTAGATCTATTAATCGTTATACATAACAAAAATTATGACCATTGATGCTTATATCAATAAATTATAAATAATAATAATAATAATAATAAAGCCTTTTATTTCCCAAACCATAGAATTTGCAAATAATTACATGTAAATTAGAAAAAAGAAGAAAGAAACAATGTTGATATAGAGAAATTAATTAAAATAAGTAAGCTTAGTCTAATTCATATATACACATTTTTAAATGTTTTTTGGGTTAGTCCATCTTAGGACATAGGCCTCCTCCATTTGGCACCACTGCTCTCTGTCAGCGGCCAGTCTCGTCCAGGTCACGCCAGCTGCCTCCGTGACGTCGTCTCGCCAGCGCCGGCGCGGTCTCCCCTGCGCGCGCGTCGCCCCCCGCGGGTACCAATGTAGTACTCTCTCGCTCCATCGGTTATCTTTTGTTCTGGCTGTATGTCCGGCCCAGCGCCATTTCAGGCGGCATACCATTTCTGCGGCGTCCTGTATTTTGGTCATATTTCTTATGTACGTGGATTTGACTCTATCTTTAAGTTTTATGTTTAGAAGGCTTCTCTCGATGGCTCTTTGTTTGTGATGTATCACCAATTTAATTAAATGTTGAGTCAAATCTATGGTCGTAAATCGTTATGTAAAGGAATAACCATATATTTATATGTTTTTTTGCTTTCATTCTCACCTCCTACATTCAATGTACCTAGTACAAATATTGAAATAATACGAAATAAACTTAGCGACTTAGCGATAAAGATTATACTTTAAAATTATAGGCCTATTGATAAGAAGTTATTAAAAATTCAGTTTTTTTATTTCGTAATCAACTTTCATATATTTGCGATTATTCGTTGAGTTACAATCTTCATGTAAATTTTAGTCTCTACAAAGTTTAGAAAAATAATCATCACTAGTTTTTGATCATAGATCAATCATCTACATAATAAAAAAATATACTTTCGTATAACGTAAAGTTAAACACTGGGTACTTTTTGGAATAATATAATACAATACTATTACCATAGAGATAGTATTTAAAAATTACTTCAAATCGAAGCTATACACGACAATATCATTCTTTTAAGTTGGTAAGTTTTGATGTACTATATCCTCTTGTACGTTGCTAGCTTTTCTTTAAGGTCATCTTCTAGTTTTTTTTTCTGTTTCGTTTAGATTCTCATCATGCTCAACTTTAACACATAATACGTATTTGTCTTTTTTGGTGTACGATACGAAATGTTGTGTACTAGTAAATTTACTCCTAAACAAAGATTCACTAACAAAATCAGTAGGTATTGGAGCTCTGGCATTCTTTTAAATACAGTCTGTATAGGTTCGATAATTATGTTTTTGAACTCTTGTGGTAAATATACTTTATTAGTCTTTGGGCGATTATAGTGTGAAGGAACAGCCAGTAATTCATCTATATATTGCCTAACGTTTGTAACATGTTTTTGTTTTCGTTAGTAGATAAAGTCGATCGTCAGATTCGAGTCATGTCGTCAATTTTAGAATAATCGGGAAGCAAATCCAGTCAATTCGGTGTGTCGGTTCCTTCATAGACGTTTTTTTGATGCTGAGTGTGCATTACAGTAGGTAAGTGTTTTCAGGATCAGGAACAGTAGCTGCGAGATCTAAATTCATAGGTGAGATATTAGTCGGCTCAGAAACTAAGTGCGTATTAACACATTTAGTCAGATCAAGTCTTTAGCTATTTTCTTTCATTTTACACAAACACAAACATTGATTAGTCACAGAAATCTGTATTTAATCACAATTATAAAATGCATGTTAGCAAAGATGTAAGTCGCATACACGCTTCTTACGTCATGGCATAACTAGTATCAAGTGCTTGCCGGTCCAAAACAATAACAAACACTTATAAGCAGCGGCGAGTAATGAAACGCATGATGGAAGTTTATCTCAATTTTATCAGTATTAAATTATCAGGAGAGAAAGGGATAACTTTATTTCCAAGTTTGTGTCGTAATCGTTAGGAATGCAAACAAAGATAGAAAAATCATAGACACTATAACCTCAAACAGTAACGTAAATGATACTAACTTGGTTTCGAAGCATCTTACATCAATCCGTTAAATTAACTGTCCTATAATTTGTTGGCGTACAAACCACGAATTTATTTCCATGGTTTATACGTCAATCCACTCGACTAGTTTTAGAGTTACACCCGGCCGACTATTCGCAATAACAATAGTTAACTTTAAAATGCCGTGGCGTATAAACCCTTAATGGCATCACTGGTTTTAACGTCATGCGAAAAAAAACTTTTAGGTATTTGCGTCAAAATTCTTCAAAATGTTTAAACTTTTTGTTTCTTACATCAGACTGTTCTCAATTTTGATGATATTTTTTGTGAAAAACCTGGGTCGTATAAACCAAAAAGTTGCGAATTTCGATGAATCTTATATACAGATCGATAGAGCTCAAAATTCTGAGCAAAACCATATATATAACTCATTTTGGCCAAAATGGCTTTTACGCCAATTGAACCCAAAGGTATCGATATTCTTGACAATTTGTGTTAGACGTAATTACCATGAAGACCAAATTTCTTGGGCGTAAATCCAAACTATTTCCTAAGCCTAACGTAGCACGTACATGGTGATAATTGATTCATTTTCATGCTGAAATTTTAAGCATAGTTCCTTTACATAACTTTTTTGTAATTTACTTACTCAAAAAGTTATACGTCAAAAACTATTTCAAAAATCGTTTTTTTGCTCTCCTGTAAAGTCGCATTTTGGCTTTTACGCCAATTGAACCCAAAGGTATCGATATTTAATTAAACAAAAATAATTCATACATAAAACCAGGTTGTACGTTGTTTCATAGACAACATTTTCGCAGAATATTGGTTCATAGAAAATGTTTCTCGTATTTTCATTTCATAGAATGATCACTTTTCAGAGCTCTTACATTGTATAATATGGTATTGTATATTTTTTATTGTTCAGATATGTAGTTCTTAGAATTTCATTTCATAGCGTATTCAATCAAATATTATTTATTCGTATAGTGTTTTTTGTCTAGAACAGTTGTTTCAAAAACTGAATATTCATAGAATGTTGTTTGTCATTGTATCAAACTTAATATTTTTTATTCAGTCATAATTAAACTATAGAATTATCATTACATACCATTATACAAATACAAAAGAAATACCTTTGTCCAAAGAATTTTAGTAAGCGATTTAGACCTGGGAACCGGTCGACGAAGCCCCGCTGCGCGGGGCTTCTATTTCTGCTCTAAGGGATAAAAGGTACCTAACGAACCTATCCAGGTTAGAGAAGGGGAGGTACAAATTTGTTTGTTTTTTAATGCGGGGGGCTCCGCCCCCGAGCCCCCCTTGTGGGGGGCTTCGCCCCCCCGTCCCCCCTTTTTTGGTTTCGCAAGGATGACGATACGTAAACAATTAATTAAAAGTAAGTAGGTATTTTATTTATCTGGGAAACTACGCTCGAAACCTAACCAATCCAAGTCGGTTTTACCCTGATTTATTTCTTGGATTGGTTAGGTTTCGAGGCTAGAACAGATTGAAAAGCTAACTAACGTAACCTAACCTACCCTACCTAACCTACTTTGCCTACAATCAACCTACTTTTTCTGGTAGCAGTTTGGTTTTTTTAGAGGGAGGGTGAATCAGTGTATAAGAAACAAAATACTTACATGAAATATGACTCATTAGGTAAGAATATCACTATGCAATAAAGTAAATAGTGGAACTAAATATTATATAAACTAGTAACTATAAAACAACAATCTACGAAATAAGTGCCTACAAAACAAAAATACATGAAATGTAATTCTAGTGTTTGGTTACTTTGTAAAGTAAAAAAGTTAGAAAGCAATATACGTGGAACTGAATGTCTGTGAAATATGTTTTAAGCAATTGAATAGTCTATGAAACAATAATATTGGAACAGAAAGTATATGATCCAAATAATATATGAACAAATTTCTGTGAAACGAAATTCTATGAAACTTCTGTCTATGAAACAGTGTGCCACCATAAAACCAGTACAAATAAAAATAAATACCTATAACATTAGAATATATAACATAAAATAAGTATAGGGAAAAATTATATAAACATAAAAGTTAGTACTAAAAATATGTATGAAAAACAATATTATGAACATAAATAATTCTATATGATGATAATTATGAACAAAGATTATTCTAAATACCGATCATTACGAAGTTAAATTGTATAAGTAAAATTTTCGGAGTTCCAATAATCTAAGTTGCAATTTTAAGGGCGCACCCTTGAATTTGGAAGGTTTTATTTAAATTCAAAAATTTAAGCTCATAAAGAAAAAAAAATTTTAAATTTGGAATGACCATTGAGTAGATAGGTAATTGATTGGAGTAGATAGGTTTTTTTTTTTTTGTTTTTTTTATGTTGGCACAACAAAGTGGCTCCACTCCACCTGATCGTAAGTGAAAAGTAGAGCCCAAATCGCGGCGGCAACGAACAGGAGACAATCAGTAACCTGTTAGTTGCCACCGCCTTGCTGGCCCGCTAGATGCTTCTTCACGCTTCGTTTAAAGGGTCCCAACTTATAGGTATGCGGAAACACATGTGCCGGTAAAGAATTCCACTTTTTTATAGTTCGGCATATGAAGGAATTGCCGAATTTCTTAGTACGTGTGGGAATATTTTCCACGGTGAAGGAGTGACACCGCAAACCGGCACGTGTGGTTTTATAACGGAAAGGGGAGAGCGGGATGAGGGAAAATAACTCTTCAGAACACTCACCATGGTACAGGCGATAAAAAACGCTCAGAGAACCAATGTCCCTACGTAGTTGAAGGGGTTCAAGGTGCCTGGTAACCTTAGAGTCGCCTATAATACGGACTGCCCGCCGCTGCATCCTATCGAGAGCATCGAGTTGGTATTGGGCCGACCCATCCCAAAGATGAGAGCAGTACTCCACGCAAGACCGAACTTGTGTCTTATAAAGAAGACAAAGCTGGTCGGGCGCAAAGATCCGACGCACCCTATTCAGGATGCCCAGCTTTTTTGATGCCGTGGTAATTAATGACTCGATGTATTTATTTTGATTTAGATTGCAGCGTATATCCATGCCAAGCATATTCAGGCTATCTCGTAAATCAAGAGGAGTGTTCTGAAGAGTTGGAACTGGGTGGAAGGAAGACGTTTTGGTGGAGAAAGCGCACACTTGAGTCTTTTTGGCGTTGAACTCGACCAGGTTATCGGAACCCCATTTGCAAATAAGATGCAGAACCCGATCGAGCTCAACGAAAAGATCCACACGTTTGTCGCCAACTTCTGCCCTGCTTGCCCCAGGCCGACCGAGATAACGCCCATGGACCGTACTGTCATCTGCATAACAATGAATGTTTCCTAAAGGAAGTAAGTCATTGATATGCAGAAGAAAGAGGGTAGGCGATAAGACGGAGCCCTGAGGGACGCCAGCATTCACTGTCATGAACCGCGAATCACATCCGTCAACCAGGACACGGATTCTGCGCTCATGCAGGAAGTCAGCAATCCATTTGCATAGCTGGGCAGGCAGGCCATACGCAGGGAGCTTGGAGAGAAGAGCTTTGTGCCAAACCCGATCAAAAGCCTTGGCGATGTCAAGACTGATTGCTAAGGCCTCGCTGTGTTTGTCGATTGCCTCCCCCCAGAGGTGCGTGACATACGCTAGAAGATCACCCGTTGATCTTTTCGGCCTAAAGCCATACTGTCGATCATACAAAAGAGAGTGATCCTCTAGGTAACGGATCAATTGGTCGTTCATGATCCGCTCCATCACTTTGCACAACACTGAGGTTACGGCAATGGGGCGGTAGTTAGATGGGTCTGAACGGTCACCCTTTTTGGGGACCGGCTGCACATTAGCCTCTCTCCAAGCTTCCGGAATGCTACCAGACGAGTACGAAAGACTAAAGAGGCGCGTCAGTACCGGAGACAACTCTGCTGCACATTTCCTGAGTACAATCGCTGGGATACCGTCAGGACCATTGGCTTTTCGGATATCAAGTGACTGTAAAGCCCGGCGTACATCGCGATGCCTAAAATGAACTTCGGGCATCACGGCACCACAGGCAGGTATGGATGGTGGTGGCATAGAGCAGTCATCAAGACAAGAGTTCGCAGCAAAGAGGCTAGCCATGAGATCGGCTTTCTCTTGCGCCTGATGAGCCAATGAACCATCTGGTAATCTCAGCGGTGGCAGCGATGGATGGCAGAAATTTGACTGCACAGTTTTGGCCAGACGCCAGAAACTTCGCGACCCAGTTGGGTGCGAGACTAGCTCCGAACCTACGTTTGCAACGCGCTGGGCGTCGGCTCTAATATACGCCCTCTTTCAGACCTTGGTGGCAGCATTGTAAGCTGCTTTCAGCGAAACAATGTTGGGATCATCACAGGCGCGGCCCCTGATCCAAGCTCGATACGCCGCCTGTTTGTTGTTAACGGCTTCAGCGCACTCGCTATTGAACCAGGGTCGTCTACGGCTCTTAATGACGACATCGGAATAAGGGATGTAGTATTCCATTCCTAGACCGATCTCGCCAGCAATAGACGTAGCACTCACTGAGGGATCCTTCTCGCTAAAGCAGCGCTGCACCCAAGGAACGGACGCGAAATAGTCACGCATGCCGTCCCAATCTGCTGACGAGTAGTGCCATACTCTGCGCTTTACCGCCGGCGATTGAGGTATGGCTGCGCTGGGTACTGTACTGGATACCAGGCAGTGGTCAGAGGTGCCTAAGGGTGCGTTGACCACAACCTGGTACCCAGTTGGATGGGAGGTCAGCAAAAGGTCCAGCAGAGAGGGCGTTTGTTCAGCTATGTCGGGTATCCTAGTGGGCTGATCCACTAACTGAACAAGATGATGGGTTAGAGCAAACGCGTGCGCGATTCTGCCAGCATGATTAATGGAGGGGGAACCCAACCAGGAGTCGTGGTGGGCATTAAAGTCCCCCAAACATACCAATTCAGCAGCAGGAAATCGCGCTTGCGCCTCATCTGCTGCCCAACTCAGGTGGTCAAACAGTCGAGTTGTCTCAGCGTCTCCTGAATGGGGTCTGTATAGGCACATGTAAATACGGCATTGGAGGCCAAGGCTTACAAGAACCAAAAGAATGGGAAGAGAGGGATCCTCTAAGCAATGCAAACGTCGACAACACACATCAGAACGGACAAACAGACAGACCCCGGATTTCGCGAGGAAGTTATCCTCAAGCACGTAACCGGGGTACTGAAGGTAGGACGTATCCGCTGGACGTCTAATCTGTGTCTCCGTCAAGAAGAGCATGGCGGGTTTGGCCGTCTCGAGGTGTTGATGGACGGCGTTCAGATTCGAATGGAGTCCGCGGATATTGGCGAACTCAACCTGGAATAGGGTGGTGGGGGAGTGCAACGCCGTATGATTATCTATTCTTGTTTGCACTGGCATATTTATATAAAAAAAGGAAGGAAGAAGGAGGAAGCGTGAAGCAGGGAAAAAATCAGTCACGGTAAAAGGGGCAAAAAGTGGAGCTGGACTGTTTCACCTTAGACTTGTCGAAAAAAGGAGTGACATTGACCCGTCGGACGGAAGGGCCCCCAAACCCCCCCAGAAGTAGTCGCCGGGTCCCCACCTTCCGGTCACCAACCGGCACGACGATCTACCCCGAGATTATGCGCGGCATGAAAGGGCAGCCTCTCTGAGCGGTTAACCCCGATTGGGCCCCTGTACTATACCGCGGGCGGCCAGCGGAACAACCGTTTCAACGGGTCTCCCTGGCCGACGGGTCAACACAATCCTCCTGACAATGGAGACACATAGTCCATCCCAGACCCCCGTCAAACGCGACTGATAATACCCCGTAGCCGTAGGTACGTACAAAATAGTAATTTTATCAATTTTGACTAACTTCTGCCGTTGCGTTTTATTTCAGCCCATTAGTTGGAAAGTATCTCATGTGAAACTGAGGCGATTAACCCAAAAAATATTAATCTTGTTATTTCTAAAGGAATTAACTGTACCTGCTTAGTCGTCATATGAGAAATTTAATACAATAAAAATATCTACGCATGAAATCACGTCGATCTGCGTCAGAATTGTTTTATCAATATTATTAATTTTTAGGTTGACATTTGTACAGTTTTATGGATCAACAGAGCCTAATGCTTTCGTCTGCAACAAGTACAATGAAATAGAAAAAAACGAATGAATGACACAAGTGATATTGACGTTGACAGATTTTGTTTTCTAAAAAATATAATATTCATACTTTCAGAAAACTTTACACAACCAACCAAAAAGGCTGGCAGCGTTGTAGCGTTGGGCAGCTATGTGTATACCTACTGGTTAAAATTTGAGTGATTAAACAAGTTCAGACCTTCATAAGTCCCGGAACAGCAATGAATCCGAAAAACTTCAGTAACGTCGCAAACCCAAAGTCAGTAGCTTTATGTCCCATCTTGTAGAACTCGTTGTCAGGTTCGCAGTGAGAGTCCACTTTGAGGCCAAAAGCAGAGGATGCTATGACGTCATTAGCGTAGTGGGTCGCTAGTTCTTTAGTTTCAATATCTATGTAACCGGCTGAAAAATAAAACCGTTTTAGAATTATAAGCTTTTAGCCTTCACCTGTCCCGTGACCCGATGTTTAATATGTCGGTAACCAAATCGGTAAAAATATAATAATCATGAAACTGGTTGTCAACGACCGGTCCAACCACTCCAGGCGACGGAGGGGTTGGGGCTGCGCGGGGGACGACCGCGCGCCAGAGCCAAACTAGCAGCCGATTAGAACGCACGCGCGCACCCGTCAAAAGTTCATATACCTAAAACTAATTAAATTACGAATTGTTATCGAAGAATAAAAGTATTATCAAGAATCTGCATTTTCCTTATCATCAACAAAAGTGGCGACCGCGACGAGACGCTGGACAGCGCCAAAACTGGAACACTTACGATTGAAGAGGAGATCGTTACTCAACGGCCATAATTTGAATTTCACCATACGACATACCATTAAGCTGGGCTGGACCTGTGAAATTATTTACGTGAGAGGAGAGAGAGAGTGGCACATCGCGGCGAGTCACCATTCTGCAGATGAGTAGCTCTGTCCTTAATTTCCTACATTTTCCCTCTTCAATTTGTGTTTTGGGCTAGTTTAATTGCAAGTGTGTAACACTAGTATTTTTTGTGCACTGCAGCGTCGTGAGACTAGAAATTATTTTTTTCTTTTTGCACGAACTCAAGGGTGCTTATATGTTTACGTGGTTTTGCTATCTTTATTGCATTATTCTCTTAGCCTTAATAAACAAGTGTTTATTTAAAAATTCAAACACTGCTTAATGCTACGAGCACAATAATAATTTATTAAAATATAGCATAACGCTTAATTAGCACGTAAATATAAATATTATTTGAAGCGCAGCGTTTTTACATTGTTAATGTTGAAAACAAATATTTATTTTCAATTGCTACAAAAGGCTACTCAAAATAATTGCACGTAATTTATGCACTTAAGTTTCATACCTACCTAAGTAAAACCCTTATAGTTAGTTAAGTTGCTCGTTTAAATATTATCCCTTCGCTTGAAATTTATTCATACCTAAACTTGGATTTAGTAAAAATATAGTTATTCGTTATCGCGGAACATTCCAGGCGGGCCGCTTACGTAACCGGCAAGTGGCCGTTGCAACTGCAATCTGCACTGTCATTGTGCACTGTGTTTCGCGCGGCGCGACGCGGTATCTGAGCGTGTCGAGTTGTGTACTCCGGGGGAGCGCACGCTAAGCAACACCGTGCTGCACCGTGTCGACACGGCCCCAGCTGCTGCTTCTATTGTGACTGGTTTGATGCACATTATCACTTTGTTTAACTCATTGTTACTGTTTTAATTTTAAAAATGGTTGAAACCAGTGAATCGGAGGCAAAGAAATAAAAGGAGTTAATTAAATCGCGGGGTACTATTAAGGGTCGTTTAACAAGATTTAAAGATTATGTTTCTACGTTAAATGCATGTAAACAAGAGGAAACAAGTGAATTAAAACTTAAAGAATTGAAATTTCGTTTGGAACGGATTGAAAACTTGTTGTTTGAGTTTAATGAAGTTCAGTCTCAAATTGAAATGTTGTCACCTGACGGGGATGACAGTGAGGTGGATAGTTTTGAAAGCGTTTTTTATAGCACGTTGTCTTTAGCTCAGCATATACTGGATTCGCGTCTTAATATTCAGGAAGACAAAGAAGGGAGCCTTCACTCAGCGCGCTCGTCATGTTCAAATACATGTAGTCATCATCATAACGCGAATATCAAACTACCCACCATAAAACTGCCCACCTTCGACGGAAATTATTTGAAGTGGTTAGAATTTAGAGACACTTGAGTCGTTAATTCATTCCAATGAATCCATATTGGACATCAATAAATTCCATTACTTGCGATCTTCGTTGGAGGGTGGTGCGGCTTTAATAATAAAATCGTTAGAATTTACTTCAAAAAATTATACAGTTGCGTGGGATTTAGTTCGTGAACGGTACGATAATAAGAAAATTCTAATCAATAACCACTTAAAAGCGTTATTTGAAGTTGAATGCATATCAACTGAATCTCATAGGGCAATTCGGTTCGTGATTGATCATGTATCCAAAAACTTAAGGGCGCTTAATACTTTGGAGCAACCTACTGATAAATGGGACATTCTCATTATATACTTGGTGTGTACCAAATTAGATTCTACTACTTTCAGTAAATGGGAGGAGCATAAAAACACATTTAAGGATTTACCGGCATTATCCGATTTTATGCAATTTTTGCGTAACCGTGCTGACATTCTTGAGACCATGGCGGTCAGCAGGGGCGACAAACGGGATAATAAACCTAACCTGAATAAAGATAACAAAAAGCCTGAATTTAAAAATAAAGATTTCTACCATAATAAAACTTTTAAAAGTTTTGTCGCTTCTGCAAATGTCAAACCGGTTATTTCATGTCCATTCTGCAATCAGCAACATAGAATAATGGATTGTCCTTCCTTCAAACAGCTGTCCGTTGACAATAGATGTACCGAAGTTTCCAAATTAAACCTTTGCTCTAATTGCTTGCGCAGGGGTCACGTATTGAATGAATGTCGACTTTATGGCACCTGCAAGATCTGTAAAAAGAAACATAATACATTGTTACATAAAGATAATATCATACCTGAAACTAGCACTACCTTAAACCATTGTAGCTACGTACCTGTATCTCTCCCGGCGCGATCCTCGGCTCAAGTAATTCTGGGTACCGCCTTAGTGAGGGTCATAAATCCTGAAAATAAAAACACTTACCTTGCACGTGCATTACTCGATCCGGGAAGTCAATCAAGCTTCATTTCGGCAAGCCTGAAAGAAAAGATCGGTTTCATTAATAAGGACACGAATACTTCATGTGTAACCGGTTTAAATAACTGTCAAACGTCCGTATCGGGTAGCTGTGAAATGATAATACAATCACGTGTCAATGATTTCAGTACACCTCTTAGATGTTTGGTGGTTCGTAAAGTAACTGGATTATTACCTAATTCCTTAATAAATGTGACTGAATTGAACATACCTCATAATATTCAACTGGCGGATCCTAACTTCTTCCGTCCTTCAGAAGTTGACTTGCTAGTGGGCGCAGAGTTGTTTTTTGAGCTCCTAGCTCCTAATCAAATAGAACTAGGAATAGATAAACCGGTTCTTCAAGAAACTAAGTTAGGTTGGATTGTAGCAGGCCCTCTTTACACTAGTGATCTGCAAGTCAATCAACAACGAGTACAGTGTAACTTTACTAAAGATATTAGCGATCAGCTGGCAAAGTTTTGGAGCCTTGAGGAAGTTCCAACTTCAAAACCAACTTTATCAGCTGATGACGAATTTTGCGAACGCTACTTTGCCGAAACTACTAAGCGTCTAGGTGATGGTAGGTTTTCGGTCCTCATGCCCTTTAAGGAGTCACCAGAGGCAGCATTGGGTGATTCGTACTGTATGGCTGAGAAGCGTTTCTTAAGCCTTGAGAGAAAACTAAATAAGGATCCTAGCTTAAAACATCAGTATTCTCAATTTATTCGTGAGTATGAGGAGCTTGGTCACTTAACTGAAATTCAGAGACCCAAATTCGGATATTTCGCACCACATCATGCCATTATTCGTGAAAATAGTGAAACTACACGTCTTCGGGTAGTCTTTGATTGTTCAGCTAAATCTTCCTCCAATAAGTCACTTAACAGCATACAACACGTTGGCCCGGTAGTGCAGGATGATTTATTTAACATATTGGTACGGTACCGCCAACATAAATACGTGTTGTCTGGAGATATACAAAAAATGTACAGACAAATAATGGTTGATGAATCACAAAGACATCTCCAGCTTATTTTATGGAGAGAGCAGGATAACATGCCAATTAAAACTTTGCAGTTGAATACCGTCACTTACGGTACAGCATGCGCACCGTACTTAAGTACTCGATGTTTAGTTCAGCTAGCATTGGAATGTCCCGATCCTGTTGTATCTCAGGTAATCAAAAATGATTTTTACGTAGACGACCTCTTAACAGGTGCTCCGACACAGGAGGAATTGTCTCACATTAAAAATTCGGTCACCGAGGTCCTTAAATCTGCAGGTTTTCCTATACATAAATTTAAAACAAATTGTCCACAAATATTTGAGGAAACCACTGCACCCGACTCTCATAGTTTCTCAAAGGAATCTAGCGTGTTGGGAGTATTATGGACACCTAGTTCTGATACACTCAGATTTGAAATTAATATCGATAAAAATGATCGAAAAATCACTAAACGTATAATGTTATCTAATACAAGTAAGATTTTTGACCCTTTGGTTTTGCTAAGCCCATGTACTATTACGTTAAAAATTCTATTACAAAAGCTGTGGGAACTTAAATTAGATTGGGATTCGGACGTTCCAATTGGCATAAAAAAGACTTGGAGTAAAATCATTAAAAAATTAAACGTGCTACTTTCACTTTCGATCCCCAGGTCTGTTTTGTGTGCTTCACCTATACACACGGAGCTTCACTGTTTCGTAGATGCCTCACAAGACGCATATGCAGCTTGTGTGTATCTACGCTCAATGGACAGTGGAGGTAATATTAGCACTAATTTGTTATGTGCCAAAACGCGCGTGGCGCCTTTAAAACCCGTTACAATCCCCAGACTTGAGTTGTGTGCCGCTCTTCTAGGGGCACGATTGGCAACAAAGGTTTGTGAAGCATTACGTTGCAAAGTTGATAGTAAAACGTTTTGGTCTGACTCGACAATTACGATCGGATGGATTAAAACTCAGCCAAAACTCTTAAAAACGTTTGTTTGCAACAGAGTTAATGAGATACATGAATTAACAGCGCGAGAGTCGTGGAGACATGTACCGACTGATGTTAATCCAGCGGATATGGCTTCTCGAGGTATTGAGCCCAACGGTCTCGTCGATTCAACGCTGTGGTGGAATGGTCCTCAATTTTTGTCGAAACCGGAGTCAGAATGGCCACAACCACTACATAATCAATCGGAAATTCTACCAGAAGTAAAAACTCATCACGTCATAAGCGAGCATCTTAAATTTGTAAATTTTGAAAATTTCTCAAGCTCGTCACGGCTCAAACGAATATTCGCGTATGTTTATAGATTTATCAATAATTGCAGGAAACATACAAATAAGTTGGTAGGTTCTCTTAATGAAACTGAACTTCAACAATCTCAAACGTTCCTCCTTAAAACTGCTCAGCAGGAATCCTTTGCTTGTGAGATAAGGACACTTCATGAGCATAAGTCACTTAAACCTAAATCTGATATTTTGCAATTATCTCCCTTTATAGATGACAAGGGATTACTGCGAGTGGGTGGTCGTTTAAAACACGCGAGTCTTAATTATGATGCAAAACATCCCATTTTATTACGAGCTAATCATCATTTTACTAAAATTCTGATGTCAGGTGAACACCTAAGATTATTTCATGCTGGTCCTCAGTTGCTCCTTAGCTCTTTCAGAGAACTATACTGGCCCATAGGTGGCAGAACGCTAGCTCGAAGCATCGTTCGAAAATGCGTCACTTGCGTCAGAATGAAAGGTAGGACGATGGAACCATTAATGGGTAACCTACCTCCAAATAGGATATCTCAGTCTCATACCTTTCAGATTACGGGAACCGATTTCGCTGGGCCTTTCATGATTGCCAGCAAAAAAGGCCGTGGCAGTAGGACCACAAAATGTTATCTGTGCATATTTATCTGTTTTGCTACTAAAGCAGTGCACCTTGAAACGGTCAGTGATCTAACAAGTCAAGCCTTCATTTCTTGCCTTAAAAGATTTATCGCTAGAAGAGGTAAACCTGATTATATTTGCTGTGACAACGGTAAAAATTTCGTCGGAGCGAACAATGAGTTAGGCAGGGTGTTACAGTCAAATAGAAGTAGCATAACCGATTTCGCGACTAATAGGGGCATAAAGTTTGTTTTTAACCCCCCATATTCCCCCACATTCGGCGGCCTCTGGGAGGCTGGCGTAAAGAGTGCAAAATTTCATCTTAAACGTGTAGCAGGGAATATTAGTCTTACATACGAGGAGTTGAGCACGCTTTTTACTCAAATTGAAGCGATCCTCAACTCCCGTCCCCTAACTCCATTGTCACCCGACCCAAACGATTTTTCTCCATTGACCCCAGGGCACTTCCTCATCGGGCGGCCGCTGACGTCATTGCCATGCCCACAAAACCCAGGAAATATTAAAATTCGCACAAGATACCAATTGGTCGAGCAACTCCGGTGCAGCTTCTGGGAACGATGGAGGAAAGAGTATCTGGCTGAACTACAACAACGACCTAAATGGCGATCCAGACAGATAAACCTTCAAGAAGGAGATTTGGTAGTCTTTAAAGAAGCTAATCTACCACCACTCAAATGGAGACTCGGTCGAGTTGTGCAACTTTACCCCGGCGATGACGGAGTGGCTAGAGTTGCCGATTTTCAAACTTACCGAGGCGTCGAACGGCGAGGCGTCAATAAAGTCTGCCTCCTGCCAACCACAATGGAGGAGCCTGATGTCTTGGAAGAAACTGAGGGTCCTTCCAAGGGCGGGGAGGATGTCAACGACCGGTCCAACCACTCCAGGCGACGGAGGGGTTGGGGCTGCGCGGGGGACGACCGCGCGCCAGAGCCAAACTAGCAGCCGATTAGAACGCACGCGCGCACCCGTCAAAAGTTCATATACCTAAAACTAATTAAATTACGAATTGTTATCGAAGAATAAAAGTATTATCAAGAATCTGCATTTTCCTTATCATCAACACTGGTCTTAGAATGGAATCGGAAGGTGGCCACAGACACTTTAGATCAGAAAGATGTCATCCTATCAAATTTCGTTTCGACAGAATAGTTTGTCTTGAAAAACAGTATACTTACTAAATGAAATGACAAAAGAAGTAAAATAATTCATTTTGAACCATAAATATTAGCTGTTATGTTGTGAGAGAAGTAATCAAAATAATCAAATGAAGATTTAAAGAAAGTCAAAAAATCTAACACGGATCAAACAGTCTAATATTTTAAACACGCCTGCGAGGCATGTTTTAAATTGAAGAACGTTGATCGTGTTTTTTTGCGCGTTTCGTTGGCCACCGTTGTTCGTGCTTATAAAACTATTACTAACTCTTCGATGCCTTCAGCTGCCGATCTAATGCGATGACCATCTGGTCGCCCACCTCCACTATGAAAGGGAGCATGTGCTTCATCTTCGAGCTCGTAAATGCTGGACTTAATGTTGAACGCATGTCTTTCCATTCTTCACCTGAAAATATCAATATAAACTAGAGCACAGGGCGGACACGGCATACAAAAATTCAATCTGACATTTTGTCCGTGCCTACGTGTGCGTACGGATATGTCTGTATACGCGCAACTTACACAGTCACGCAATAGAGCTGCCTCAGATATATGGCAGATTAACTAGTTGGTACTTAAGTTACAAATTAATATAGGTACTTTAACCTGTACAATACCCATTTACTAAATTCTAAGTAAGTATATAAATAGCAGACTGAATTTCACCGCAGAATAAGTAATTATGGTACTATTTCACTTCTCCAACTCTAACAGAACAGAACACCGCAACCCAAGGAAACTATTGTTTTTCTCACATCCAAGAAATATCACTTTTTTAACACCATTTTATTATTGTTACTTAGTTTAAAACAGACACATGTCATCTACAGAATAGTTACATATTGTAATAAACATTTTCATGTTAGTTTTGACATCTGCTTCGATAATATTGATGATGATTTTAATGAAACCGCAATAGATATTCTGTCATTTTCAGATCGCACTTTAAAAAATGACTTATCACGTATTTTAACGTATATGTGACATTGAACTGTGGTCAAACTAGTAGGAATCCTTAATTTTAAAAATGGTAAACGGGTTAATAATATGATGTGGGAGTGATTTTAAGAAGATAATTCGTCGATTGTAATATGAATTAATGTAACCACCAAAATGACGAAATTGAGTTAAGTATACCGTTCGACTGCAAATTTCCTGCTCTATCGACCGGTGTATATAAAATATTGATATCTAGAAAAAAATGTCGAATACGTTAACAAAAACTTTGCCATTTCATTAGGTTTCTACGTTTTTGATTAACGTATGTAAAGGTTTCCAAAAATCATAGACAATATTTTAATGTAAGTACGAATTTGTAAGTACAAAACATGTCTTTCCTAATGTACTCACCATATTTTTATAAACGTCACTGCTGTAAGCGCCGTCTGCATTGTATGGCTCATAAGCAATTCGGTTTCAATTTGTGAGTTACACTAAATTCCGAAATCCACTTTTGATGATTTTCATTGATTTGTTAACGTATCTACAAATTTTTTTGAAAAAATTTAACGTAAGCACCAGCCATTTCCTGAACTATAAGTGTGGTCGCAGTTAGTAACTGTCTATAAAATAGGCCTCTCAAAAATAAAACAAACAAGATAAACATCATTTCAATAGAATAATTAACTAAAAAGATACAACATACTTTATAAAATGTCCATTTCGTTTTTTGGCCCTCCTGAAAAGTCGTCATTTGGTGGTTACATTAATTCATATTACAACTGACGAATTATGTTGTGTAATTATCACATTAATTTAATGCGATGACGCAGAATGGCGCTTTTATACTAAATCGTGCACGTCCACTGCATGATAACCACAGAAATATAAGAAAGATGATTTATACAATGTTCGAATTTCCAATTTTACTCACTTATGATTAAAGTAAAAAATATCACGTAGTTTTCGCTGTATTTACATTTTCTGTTCTGTAATGTTTGCTTAATATGAATAAAATTAATTCTATTTTGTTTACAATATTATTGTGATTTGAAACTGGGTATTTATCATGTAATAGTTTAAGTTTTCGATATTATATTTCGATATGAGAATGAATATTTGTCATCGCACATACTTATTTATAAAGTACATATACATAGTATGGGAATATCGTATATTGTCCTCCGAATATTTATTACACGACTGCCAAAAGGAGAGTATATGTGTTCAGCCCCTATGTATGTTTCATATTTTCTTTAAACGCGCAGATCTTCGCGACTACTTAACCGTTTTTAATAGTGTAAGGTATCATTAGAATCCTCGTGACGTCGCGGGTAACATAGGATATGTGACGTCACGTAAAAAACAATATGGCGGCCTATAAATTCAATAATGTTTGATAAAAAAAAAACAATTTTGAAAAAACCTATCGAGTTTGGTATCAAAATGAAGAGCTTTGAACTGCGATTACCAATATGTATTTAACTTATATGTATTTTACTTATTTTAGAAAAGCCAGATTCATTAAAATACAAATAAAGCGCCAAGAATAATATGTCATCCAAATGCTATAATTTGGGTATCAAATTAAAGCATTTTATATGCAGATTATAAATATATATACAAGTTATATGTTTAAATATATGTTTGAAGAGAAAACTCGAAATGTTCTACATCGCACTATTGAAGTTTTTCTTCGAAGCCTAAGACGTGACATGACTGTCACAGTTGACACAGTCATCTTCTTGACCGCTAAGTGTGTATGAAACAGATACATTGTACATACGCGCTTGTGGTCAAGGGGTAAAATGCACGGCTGCTACGCAGCGGTCGTGGTTTCAATCCCCGGTTCGTATTCGTACCGATGAGTTTTTCAAATAACTTATGTACGATATATCATTTGGTATACAGTAGATACCGGTCAAAAGTTTAAGTTCACTCCATGATTTCGATACAAAATACACTTTCGGGGGATTATTTTTTTCAGTGTTCACAACAAAATTTCAAGATCTATTTAATATTAACTTCCCATAGAAACTGAACAATTTTATACATTGGATCCGATAATAATTCATAGGCAAACGAATTTTCATGATGACATGACTGCCAAAAGCTGCCACAGCTGCCTCAGTTGTCCGAACTGTTCGAAAGTAACGGTCAATTAAAAAGAAATAGCTCAATAATCAGTCACATATTACTTTAAACAAGTGTCGACTTAAGTGCTTGAAAAATGATGATGAACCAAAGAGTCGATTTCGTATCAAAATCGTGGTGTGAACCTAAAATTTGGTCCAGTACTGTACACAAAGTGCTTTACGGTGTAAGAAAACATCGTGAGGGAACCTGCATACATCTGCGAAGAAATTCAAGGATGTATGAGAAGTTCCCAACAAGTATTGGGTCAGCGTTGCGTAGAATGGCCAGAATACAATATCAAAAAAATAACGTACTCACAAATATTGGGGATTTCGAGATATGATTCGCATATATCAGAGGAATGTCCATTAAAACAACAATCACAATGGCATTGTGGCCAAACAAAATTGCTATACGTGTTGTAGCATGCGCATACAATTTAAAATGGAAATGTCTTAACAAAAATTGTATGAAAAACTTATTTTGGATGAAAAACGCCGGCCCACATTAAAGTCTCGTGTCTCCCAAACTACGTAGGTACATATTATATTATATCTTATAAGTAATTAAATTAGGTACATGATAGGTGTTGTAACGACACTAGACGATATGGCGCGGCTGGAGAGGAACACTAAAAGGGGGGGGGGGGGGAAAGGTTTCACCGTTCCAGGGCCGGGTTAGGCCTTAACATTTTGTGCAGGGGAGTTGGTAAGAAGGAAGGTAGGTTTGCCTGGTAAATTGAGTCTCACGCAGCTCGGCCGTCGCCCTAACAGGTAAGCGCGCCGTCGGGCCGCGATCCAGGCCTTTGGCCTTACGCGGCGCTCGGCTTTTAGCCTCCGCATTTTCTCAAAACAAATTTTTGGGCCTGCGGCCCTGAGATTTGTTTTAATAATACACTTTTCCATCGTATTGCGAAGGAGCGCTGGGCTCTGGTAGCTTGGCCTTCGGCGTTGCAAGCCGGCGCCCCTTGGGGAACACTTCGGGCCTTCGGCCCTACGCGGAGCACGGTCTGCAGCCTTCGCAGGTTGTGGAAACGATCGTTTGGTCTGCGGATCTCCGATTTGTTTTTATGTTACACTATTTCATGACGTAGTGTGGTAGAGCTGGGCACTAGCTTCGATTGTTAAGGCAGTTAAGAAGGGCGGTTGTACCGCTTGGGCTGACTCGTCGGGCCTCCGACCCACCGGGTTCGCGTTTGAAGCACCCCGATAGTGACGCTCCAGGCCTTTGGCCCTATGTGGAGCTGGGCTTATTTAGAAGCTTGGTAGCTTAATTTTCTTGCAGCTCCTTTTTCGACCTTGCTTTAAATTTCTTCCAAGTGACACTTGGGCCATCTAAGTGAAAGTCTTCTCTCTGGACTCTGGCTCCAGTGGTCCGGGCCTCGCAAGCCAGCGGTCTCTGAGGGACGATTCAGGCCTTCCGCCTTAAGGCCTTCGCAGGTTGTCAAAACGATCGTCGGATCCATTTTAACGTTCCACTATTCCGTCGGCTGACGTGGTAGTACTGAGCTTTGGCAGCTCGGCCTTCGGCCTCGCAAGCTGGCGCCCCTCTGGCTACCGCTTTTGGCCGCTGGCCTTACGCGGAGCTCGGCTTTCAGTCCTCGCTGGAGTTCGATGCAAACCGTTGGGCTCTCTAGTTCGATTATTCGATTTCGATAATAGTTAAGAGAGACGGTTGTTAGGACCGTGTGGAGTTGTGGACTCGCCCGTCGTGCCTTGGGCCCTACACGGATATCGGTTTATTTAGATGCTGGTGTGCTTGAAGAAGAAGAAGCATGGTAGGTCAATTTTCTCGCAGCTCGGCCTTTGGCCCCGCTTTAAATTTCGACGGCATTCGGCCTCCCACCCTGAAGCTCGCCCTGCGGACTCGCTCAAAATAGATTTACATTGGTTCCGGTAATGCTCCAGCCCTCACGCGGTGTGCCCTACCGAAGTTCCAATCCCGCTAATTTTGGGGGAAGCCCCCCAAAATTAGCGGGATTGGAACTTCTCGGGCCCCCGGAGCGAAGCTTCAGCGGAATCGGTTTTTGAGATTCTATCCAACTTTAAGGAATCTCCAGATTCACTAAAAGGTTTCAAATAAATAAAATAATAAAAAAAATAAAAAACACGACTGCCGTTTTAAGCGAACTGAAAAGTAACAAATAATTCCTTCTTCAGGTTGATTCTTGTGAGCGTGTCTACATAATAGGCGCTTGTCTCATTACTTACTATATTTTGTTTCGATTGCAGTCGGGGAACCTTTCATTACGGAAAAATATAAATTTATGGAGGTTCCCCGACTGCAATCGAAACAAAATATAGTAAGTAATGAGACAAGCGCCTATTATGTAGACACGCTCACAAGAATTAACCTGAAGAAGGAATTATTTGTTACTTTTCAGTTCGCTTAAAACGGCAGTCGTGTTTTTTAATTTTTTTATTATTTTTTACTTTATTCATACGGTTCGGGATACGGGATCATACGGTTTAGGAACACCAGCAGTGTTATTCACTAAGGAAACCGCCTTGCTGTCAGCGCTGTGTCAGTGCTGCGGCAGCGTCGAGCCTAAAAATGGTATTCACTAATGTACTTTAAACGACACTAGTGCTCGGCGACGAATGCGGCGTGAGCTGGAACTACATTGCGTCGAAAGTTTGACGTTTACGACTTCGTATTCTCTAACGAAAAACAGCGACGAACTCGCCCACAAGCTCGCTCACAGCCTCGATTCCTAATGTCAAATCAAACAGCTAGGATTTTAGACAAGGCTGTCTCGACATCGAGCTCGTTGACGAACGCAGCGTCGAATGTGTCAATAAGAGAATAGCATAGCAGTTCAAATAATTCATTAATCATTATAAGGAATACCTACCTCTCAGCGCGAATAAATTTCTGCCAAAAAACGGATCGTTCTCTTCACTCACAAAAGGGCGATGATCGAGGAAATGCTCAAAATCTTTGACGGTTACTTTCTTGATAAGTTCGATATCTTTAATAAATATCACCGGCTTAATCGTCTCAAAGTTCCCCACGAATCTGAAAAAAAAGATATTATTTGAAGAACTTCAAATTCATATAAATAAATAATATCTCGGGACATCTTAGACAAATCGACTAGTTCCACGGTCCCACTCAATTCAGGCTTGTGATGTGGGTCTGGGTACCAAATGAAGCGTGACGATAATATTATATAAGGTCCTAATTTATTAGATGCAGATATTTTTACAGCTGATAGTACTCGGTCTCTGGAGTATATTAAACCGTGAAACATTATAGCTTTTACGATGTTTTTTTGGAGAAAACGGAAAACAAATTTACTACGTTAAAACATCCTGTTTATGTGATTATTAAATGAAAACTCATTGGACAGATTCTAGTACCTCTTTTACGTACCACTTAACTGGAACTGGCCACTTCACGTCGATAAATTAAATACTTGATTGTCAATGTCATGTTATTTTCCGTTGGATTGTGTCGTTTGATGACATAACAGACAGTGTTATTGTGACATGTGATAATGCACATGATGATTTTTTTTAGACGAAATTATAATTATTTTTTTTGTTAGGAAAATGATATCAAAAAAGTTACATGAAAAGATTTCTTAATTTATATTTAAAGTTAATTATTTTAATGTAAAGTATCATGTGTTAAAATATCTGCAACTAATAAATTAGGACCTTATATACAATAGATAGATACACATAGATTACTTAAATACATATACAGCCACGACCAAGGAACAAATATTTGTGACAAAACTGATAAATAAACACACAAATAATGTCCTCGCCGGGATTCCAACACATATCCAGACAATGATAAAAAAAAGTTTTTAAATAAATTCACTGCAGCAACTAGTTGTAAATAAAACAAAGAGTCAGTACCAACCTTTCTTCTGGAAATTGGTGGTACAGCTCATCGATCGAATCAACGAAATGTTTAGTTCTGAAGAAGATGGGGGCCATGTTTCCCAATAAAGGTATGGTGGGTCTGTTCTTGACGCCATACTTGCTGAACCTGGAGTACAGCTGGCGGCAGTACAGGTAGACTACTCCTACCAATGCTGCTATCCATATGTAGACTAACATGATCTGTAGAAAGGAGGAAGAATAAAACTTGAATACTGAATTAAAATAAACTAATCTTAGTCAAAGTCAAAGTCAAACTATTCTTTATTCAAGTAAGCTTATTAATAAGCACTTTCGAATCGTCTGACATGAGAGAAAAAAAATCTACTACTGGTTCAAACCCTAAAACCCTCTTCTAGCCGTGTGCCGGCAGTAAGAATACATTTGTCACCGCCCCGATTCTTCCCGCGAATGTTGAGTTGACTAAGGAATTGAAGTGTCACTGATCATTCTTTGATAGAATATTGATGATGGGCGTTATCATAGTGGATACATTACTGCGATCGGTGCGTGACGATTACGAGCCCCGATGAATATGTTCTCGATCAGTTAGCCAGTTTTTCGAGATTATCCCGTTCATCTGGGGGAAAAGGTTTAGAGACAAAACCTTCACTATTCAATAGTAGTAATAAAGTAGTTTCTTTGAGTATAAAATATTTGGACTTAATAAATCAGAATAAAAAAAAACTATTTTACGAGAGCTACCTATTTTTTTTAATTTTTCCCACAATTTTTAATTTTGTAAATAATCAATGAATGTAAAGAACGCCATTAATATTAAAGACGACATGGTACACCTGATGCACTGCAAATTTTGCGTCAAGCTTATAAGCGCGGAATTACGGTGGTGAACGAAAATATAATTTAGACACTTTTTTGTTAAAATCGATTTATTAAACAACAAAAGCGTACTTCAGATTGTTGTGTCTCTTGAAATGTAGTACAATAACCATGACTAACGTTCATACAATTTATCATTTGCATAATGTGATCATTTTTAAAATATTCAAAAATTTGTAAAAATTGTTTCGAACTAGACGAACTCCACTGCATCGGGGCTCGTAAAGGCTTTACCTCCTTATGCCACGACCGCATTGTGTGGCTGAGTTTGAAGCGGCAGTGTTTATTTCACATACGTGGAGTCCCACAAGAGGTACTCTCTTGCAACAATTAGATTAGCGCAAGACCTTCTCTATCCTCTATGCAGGCATAATACATATGTCCTACCCGAAAGACATAAGCATTAATCAATGTTTGAACACTTTATCAATTAGACAAATTTCCAATTTGATTTGGTAAATTTTGACGCAATGTAGGCGCGAGGCTATATGTAGATGTAAAATTAAAATATGTCATGGGACGTTCTCTCAAATCGCCCCCGCCACAAGCCCCACGGTAAGTGGTCATTTTAGTTGTATTGTTTTTATTTTGATCTCTTTCGCTGTAGTGTAATTGATTTGCAAATTGTATTTTATATTAATAAAATTTAAAAAAGGGCAGATTAATATACATTGGTGAAACATTTGAGTCGTGAACAGTAATACGTTTTCCTAACTCTATAAACAACTAACAATTTGAATATCCCACAAGTTACTTAGAAATAGTCATGATTTTTTTTGTATTTTTTGTGGCTTTTTCTAATTTTTAAGGTGTTTTCCAGAAATGATAACAGCTATTGAAGCTATTTGAAACGTTAAATATAATAAATATCTAAATTATAAATATTCGATGTCATATACCAAAGAAAAACGACCAAGATCACCCATGTCCGAGGTGGGGATCGAACCCACGTACTCAGCTTTCGCGGCTGATGCCTGTACCCCTCGGCCACTCGGTCTTAGCTGTCGTTTTTCTTTGGTATATGACATCTAATATTTTTATAATTTATATAGTATTAAGTAGTGTGACTACTGGAGAAAAATTAAAAGTACAAATCAAAATATTTAGTTAATAAATAATTTGATTTGTGTTTTCACATAATGTTCAATAATAAATATCATTTAATTTTACATGAAATGTCAAAATTGCCGTTATTAATTACTTTGAAGAGGTAATTTATAATATTCCGTTAATTTGTCTTAACCCTTAACCACCTACGTGCGGTCTCACAGACACTGGATTATTCAAAATTGACAATAACTGAACGCCAGTACATCGCTCACGCCTCTGTGACCTTGTACCTTTGCCTAGCACCTCCGCAGTGCTGGCCATGCTGTCGACTCATTCAGACGTGCACTCATTTGGATTTTGTGAGTAATAAAGTAGCATCGGCGGTCCGTGAGACCGCATGTAGGTGGTTACGATACATTTTGTAGGTGTCTCAGTGACCGCACGTAGGTGGTTGTGTTGTTTAAATTTTGAACACAGTCTTAAAAAAAGGTTCAAATGTATGAAGAAACTGGCCGAAAAATTAGTGAAACCCTATTTAGAGCGTCGTGCAAATAATCAGCGTCTTCCACGGGACTAGAAACTTGTTTTGAATGTGAATGTTCGAACAAATTGTGTGTTGACGGCAGACAAGGATGGTTATTTTAAAAGCATGTAATTTTACAAAAATATCTTATTTATAACCAAATTAGATAGTTTAATAGCATTTTTGATTGCTTAATTTTATTTTTTTATAATAAAAAGCTTTATATTATGTTTTTTAATTTTGTAATCTCATATCCTGAAGGATACTAAGTTTTGTAATACAAAATACAACAAGTTAATAAATATGTTAAGTTTGAAATACAAAATGTTGATTATTTTTGTATTCTTGTTGGTTAATAAATGCCTGAAACTATTTAAAGTATATTTAATATATTTAAACCCCCTTCAGTCACGCCAAAGTAAATAAATCAGGTCCCATAAGAAGAAGCGGTCTCCAGGACCGCAGGTAGGTGGTTGTGTGATACAAACAGGACGTAGGTGGTCAAGGGTTAAAAATCCTTTTGGATACATGCCAAAAAATACAAAAACATTAACCCAAAAAATACAACAAATAAATAAATAACTTGTCAATTTTTAAGTAACTTGTGGGGCATTTAATTGTTAGTTGTTTATAGAGTTAGAAAAAACGTATTACTGTTAACGACTCATGTTTTACCCTGTATATATTATGTACGCTACGCACCAGTTCGTATGACAGCGATAAAAAAAACTATGTCACGACTGTTCTGAACTATGTTGAAATCAGGACTAACGAGTAATTTATTTACCGAGTATATATCATTATAAGTACCAATATCAACCTGATATTTTTCTAATACCAAAACAGCGTAAGTTTCTGTTGTCACAGAAGAATGATACTATATTTTCGTTATATGCATTATCTTTAGAATAGTTTCGAAAACAACAGCGTCTTAAGATTATTTTAATCGTTTATTGTGTAGATAATGGACCATGCAGTAATATGATGTCATCTTGCTGTAGCAAATTGTTGAGATTGTAATGATAGCAATTGATAAGTGTAGTGTCTCATTTTATTAATAGATATTATATCATTAGTTAGACATTATTATTGTAATCCATCTACGAGTAACTACAATCAGCAGTAAGAGATGTTTAATTTTGTCAATCTCTCGTTCCTGCTAGAATACTATTTCGGATCACCCTAAATGGAGCATGACGTCAAATTGATGTCATCGGCATGAAAATTACGAGCCCTGGTTATAATTTTACAATTCCGATAGAAAATTAGACTGGAAAAAATAGGGTCTCCCTCGAGATCCCTAACATCGTTTGTCCTAAAATCACTTGCCCGAACTGTTTTGCACTAATGGGCATTAGCCCTATCGATCAGTTGCAATAACACTCATTTTCCATAATGTAATGATTGTCCTAAAACTCACTTGCCCAAATATTTTTTACCATAACTGTTAAAAACCCTAATGTTATTTTCCATATTCTTCGAAATACCCAATAACGTTTCACCTCATGTCATTTAGCCTAAATGTTGTTGTCCTAAGAGACAGAAGCCCTAGCGAGCAATAGCCATACCTAACGATATTTAATCATAATGTCGGTAATGGTTTCACAATTTTTTTTTAGGGTTCCGTAGCCAAAATGGCGTAAACGGAACCCTTATAGATTCGTCATGTCCGTCTGTCCGTCTGTCCGTCTGTCCGTCTGTCACAGCCGATTTACTCGGAAACTATAAATGCTACAGTAACGAAATTTGGTAAGGATATGTGTTGTATGAACCGCTATAGGATTATGATACTAAATTGTAAAAAAAACCATTGGGGTGGGGGCCCTCCATACATGTAACTGATGGATAGAAAATTTTTTTTAGTTGTATATAAGCGTGTGGGGTATTAATAGAAAGGTCTTTGAAAATGATATGAAGGTTTATACATCTTATTTTTATTTAAGCAAATCGTTTTCTAGATATCAGCGCTCAAAGTCTGAAAAATGTGTCCCCCCCCCTGTAATTTTTAAACTACGCGATATAAAATTCTGGAAAAAATATATGTTATGCACAATAATAAACTCTATCAACGATTTTTGGTTTGATTAAATTATCTTCAATAGTTTTTGAGGTAGGTTGATTTAACTGTATTTTTTTAATAATAAATTGATAATGGTACGGAACCCTTCGCGCGCGAGTCCGACTCGCACTTGGCCGGTTTTTTTAAATTTTAGAGAGATATTGGCTCCTAAATAAAATTTGGGAGTGCCTGTCGTGTCGCATAACGTCGATTGTCCTAACATTTTTTGGCCGAGAATGTATGGCATAATGTTACATGGCATACTACTTGTTTAGCCTACTTAATTTTGCGCATACACGTTTAAAATGCCTACACCATATTTATTCTAATATTGATTACTCGAATGTCGAATGACTTAAGCATAATAATCCTAATGTTCATTGTACCTAATAAATATTGTTTTCCCTACTACTCGAATGTCAATTTTCACTGCGCCTACTTTTATCATGTCCGAAATTTCATTCAAAAAGGCATTTTAATAACAACATGCAAAACATTTGAACAACAGGGTGAATGGTTAAAAAAAATGTTCAAGTAATAAACCAGGGTAAAACCGACGTGGATTGGTTAGGTTTCGAAACTAGGGCGGAGTGAATGGCGTATTCTTTAAATACTTAAGGGTTCGGTCGCAAAAAATTTTACAGTTACATTCATGACATCGTAACGTACGTTACATACGTGACTGAACGTTACATTCATGATCAACATAAAGCTTAGTTCAGAACACGATATATAATTTTGTACTATGTAGTACTTCAGGCAAAAAGCATGTCAAAATAGTAATATCATTAAGAAAATTAAATTACTTAAGAAGATATTGAATTTCTGATAAAGTGTAATCTCCGTCTTACAATCGGTCATGACCGTAACGTTACACATTTCGTTACATATGTTACAATCATGACAGAAAAAAGCAAACGACATCACCTCAAATCAAATTATCACTAAACTGCGAATAAATACAAACAGAGACGTAGTTTCATTGTTTTCAGCGATATCATACCTTTATTAACTTTAATTAATTTGTTTGAAATAACGTCCAATACTTACCCTGCAATTTAACACAAGAAAAACAATTTTCGGCGACAAATCTCGCGTCGACACACATTGTCAATTTTCATTCCAAACAAACATGACCGTTTTTGTTTTCTGAATGTTGGCGTCTTGTTCAATAGTTTTTCCAAAAATAAAAGGTAAAAGTAACCAAATCGTTTATGAAGTATGGCAAGAATAGACGTTTTGATGCCGTTATTTTCATGACGTTACACACGCAACAAAAAATTGGACACATTTTCCAAGTTGAATAAATTTATTATGTTTAATGATACAATAATGGCATTTTGTAAATACGTTGAAAAAGTAACCCAGAACTCAAACCCAACTTACGAACACAATAAAGCACAAAAGTTTAGCTAAAATGTCATATTTTCCTTAATTAGTGTAGTAGTTGGACAAACAGTTTTTATATGGAGTAAAACTAGTGACAATGGAAAAAAAACGAAAATATATAGAAATGTGTAAGGAAAATCAAGATTTCATGGTTCTAACTAAACTATAGAGAGTTTCTTTTCACATGAATGTGGAATGTATATTCGTTCTTAAAACAGAACTGATGCTATGACAAAAATAAAATGAGGACAACCAAAAACAAACTATGGTACAATTTTTTGCGACCGAACCCTTAAGTATTTTTAATCAATTGTTTACACATCCTCATACTTACAAAGCCAAAAAAGGGGGGATGGGGGTCAAAATTGCTCACTTAAATTCTTTGGACAACAGGGCGAATTATTTAGTAATAGTTAAGTATAAGGAATTTCAAAAATATTTTTAAAGCTAGTTAAAGGTTTAGTAATAGTTAAGTATAAGGAATAAAAAAATATTTTTAAAGCTAGTTAAAGGTAGGCAATCACTATTAGTACATTAAATAGTAGGAACATCACCATTATGCACAATAATTTTTCGATACATATACATAAGACACGAAAATCATTAGGACAAACAATATTTAGGAACAACCAGGTTAGGATTAACAATTTCGGCATAGCAAAAATATGCGCAACAATGTTTATGCCATTCATTTTTCGGCGTAAAGTTGTTATGCGACAAATTTTTCGAAATAAAAACATTATGCCACCCGATATAGACCCAAAATTTGGTTTTGGATATCTTGGTAATTATAAAGTTAGACAAGTTGTCCATACAAAACATGCTTATTTTAGCGTCCTCTATACGATAGCATAAAAAAATACGTGTTATAATGACACCACCCCCATCAAAAAATTTCCCGCGCCCCCTTTGCTATACTACAGCTTACAGATATAGGATAAACTGCAATAGGCCATACAGAGTTAGGAAATACGATTATTAGGATTATCGATCATTAGGCTTACTGACAATTATGATACATGACTATTATTGCATATAACGTTAGGATGAATAATTGATATGGAAAATGATAATTAGGATATAACGCATTAGGGAAAACAAAAATCATCCATACGATATTAGGAAAATTAAAAATATGGCATATGAGCGTTAGGACAAATGATCATTCGGACATAAAACGTTAGTGAATGTAAAATTAGGTCAAAAAACGTTAGGGATCCAGATATAGATCCCCCATCGCATACATACATGTGCAATTAGTACAATTTGTTTCATTCATTTATTTTCTTTAGCTGTGCATCCGTATCAGTTAAGTATATACCTTTATGAAATGGCGTCATATTGAGTTATTCGTCCATTTGTCGTACACATGCTTAATGCAAATTTAAGACAATATTAAATACCTATGGTTCGCTCATGGATGCCATTGGCAGAATGGTGGATGCAACTCTGGCACCCCACCCTTACCTAGTGAAAAGGGGTATAAGTCGAAATTTGCCACTTTACAGGAGAGCCAATAAACAATCTCATGTGTAGGTATCTATTATTTCACTTCTAAATTATTTTTTTTGCAAAAAAATGCAATTTCTTCTTCCCGCATTCCCGCTTAATAATAATTAACTTAATCGATTGGCGTGATATTGAGTTATTACTGTTATTAGTTCATTGTTGTGCACATGCTTTATGGCAATTTAAGACATAAGGTTTTCTCCTGAATGCCATTGTCAGAACTGAACAAAATTAAAATGGGACCATAATCGTTTCACCTAGTCGGAAGTTCTGAGGTAACAAACATAAAAGAAAATACAGTTGGATTGAGAACCTTATCCTTATTTTGAAGTATGATTCTGAGATCATAAGAAAAGAAAAGAAAGAAAGAGAAAAAACACTTATTCGTGACACAACATAATATACACATTAAATACGGGTCCATATTGGCACTTATACAATTTATTCTCCGAATATTTTTACTAATACCGTTTTTTACTCATAATCATCATTACATTACTCCGAAATTTTTTTCTCATACTTTTTTTCTTACTGAAAATTATACTTCGTCCTACAATGTTCATAACGATTTTTATTTCGAAATTTTATCCTCCTAAAGTCGTCAAGTGGATTAAACTATACTCATAAAGTTATTTGAAATAAATTGTTTATTTATAAACATTTTCCCATTAGGTTCACTCTGTTGTGGTATAATTCTTTTATGAATAACATAATGGGCTTTGTGCAGAAACTGTTGTGGCATACTCAACTTTAGCATATTTCTTTGTGGCAGATTTCGAGTTGTTCGAATATTATTCGAGCATAATTTCGATGCTCCTATTTATGATGAGGCATAATCTGGATGTGCATAAAAAGTATCGGCATAGTTTGTTTATAGCATAACAGAGAAGGAATAATTACAACCTCTCAATATAATCGAGGTAGTAGTAATATTTTGTACGTTACTTACTGTGTTACTGAGCTGAGTACTTTCTAGGTTGTTAAAAAAAAATAACCTCGAAGACTAAGGCGGGAGCAAAGCTCCCGCCTTAGTCTTCTAACCTAACCTATCCGAGTCGGACCTGCCCCGGAAGGTTTTGTTCGATCGCTTCGCTCGCTCACTGCAGAAATTTTCACCCTCACAGCAAATTCTGCCTGACGAAAAAGGCAAGTTTCGAACTGTGGCTACATGCCCAAAAAAAATGCAAATCTAATTTCTGTCTTATAACACTCGTCGTAATTAATGATATGCCAAGATAGTTTCGGACTAAATAATATTCGAAATATTGTTATTTAAGCCAAGTGATGTTTCTGTCTCATTAAGTTGATGCCAAAATAGATTATACCAAGTCTGTTATGTCCTAAGCGTCTCGGACAAAAAAAGTTTAGAGGGAACCCGTTTAGTACAGTACCTACTCTGCCACAACCTGATTTGTGCCGTAGCTAGTTAGTACAGTAATAGTACGATTTATATTTAATTAAACAAAAATAATTCATACATAAAACCAGTACAGATAAAAATAAATACCTATAACATTAGAATATACATATAGCATAAAATAAGTATAGTGAAAAATTATATAAACATAAAAGTTAGTACTAAAAATATGTATGAAAAACAATATTATGAACATAAATAATTCTATGTGATGATAATTATGAACAAAGATTATTCTAAATACCGATCATTATGAAGTTAAATTGTATAAGAAAAATTTTCGGAGTTCCAATAATCTAAGTTGCAATTTTATAAATACTTTGGCGCACCCATTAAATACAAAATTAACACGAATATAAAAATAATAAAAAATAGTGCCACAAAATGGTCTCCAAATTCAGCATATTGCTGGCCTGCAAACAGTCCAGCGCTGGTCTTCCATTGGAGCCATTTGTGAGGTTACGGTTGGTAACATAAATTTATATATACATAGACGGCAACCCTCCTAACCTTATGTATTTGTGAACGCGTCTTAACGCGTCCGCCAACCACTGACACTAAACTTAACAATGACACCTAAAGTTAGAGGGCCTACCGCGCACCCCAAAAACAGTAAATTTCGAGCATCCGTCCCTGTTATACTGACATAATATAGAGATAGGCTCCTACATATAAACATACAATTGGATTGAGAACCTCATCCTTTTTTGACGTCGGTTAAAAAAATTAACTATACAATAAGATCATAATATCATAAGATACGCAGGTTATATTGCGCTAATGATAGCGACTGTACGTAATTATATACCTATCGCGTCTGGTTGTAACCACTATCAACTGCCCACAATCTTTTTCAAATACAATCAGTAGATTGTTAACGATTATTTTAAACAAATAAATTAAATCATCATATGTCATAGATCCCAGATTATTAATGATTTATACAAAAATTGTTAATGACATAATTACTATAGATAGATTTAGTATTCAGTAATCTGTAGCTTACCACGAGTTGGCAGATAACTTTTACGTTAGCGTTTACTGGGTGTTTAGCCAAGTTGCCAATCGCTAATGGTGCATTTAAGAACCTGTGGCATGTTTTATGGTTCAACAATTGTAAATATTAACAATATAAATGCTAACTGCTATATTTTTTAAAGACGTGGCATAGATTTCAACTAGGTAGGTAGGTAGTAGGTACGTCTTTCTTTAAAATGTTATATAGGTAAATGGTTAAGTATTAACTTGCAATTTTTTGTGCTACGAATGTTTCTCAAGTGGAGATTTATTTTTAGATTACTATTTTTTAGAGATACATAAATAACTTGCAAATTTAGGTAGGAATAGGAACAAAGCTGTGAGGATTTTGCTTCCTCGCTAGCCGAGCTGGTGACGAGCTGGTATGTTGAATGATGCCGCTAAGATGCTCCTTTGTATTAATTTCTCAAGGACTTCGTCAACTCTTCAGGTTCACACGTATGATGCGTGGAGTCGATGGCTAATTCCAATCTTCTTTTGTAGTTCCGTAGATATAATTTCACAAGTTGTATCTCGTCGGGGCCTCCAATTTATGTCTTCGCGGACATAACGAAGCTTGATTCAAACTCCAAATCTTCAGTTAATTTGGTTTTTATTACAAATTCTTCAGATGATATTCAATAGTACATGGTACACGTTTGAGAGTTCGTATGAGAATGTAACAAATAAAGTATAGCTTGCATTGCTCATTGTTTGCACTTCACACACAATTATCAGGCTTCTTGATTGGCCTGAACAATGTATCAATTGTATTTTACAATATCATGTTAAAAAAAAGTTCCCGTACAGGATGAAATGATTTTACAGCTCTAAAAATCAAGGATACGATGATCGATGAAATTAAGGTGATTATTGATATACATTCAAATGGACTATATTTTTTTGACGACATTATTTTTAATAGTACTTACATAGTATCCGAGATAAACTAAGCAGCAGAGATCGTACGATTTCCAGCATTTCTGGTGCAATGTAGTTCAATTGTCAAAAAGTGATATGGTGTAAATTATTTATAAGGAGATAGTAAGTTAAGGTTCGTTATTGTCTTATAACGTGTTATTACTCGTTTCAACTTAAACTGATCCTTGGAATCCCTTTAAATAAACTTCTAGGGTTATTGGTGAAATGTAGTTGATAATTAATTTTTCTTCTCCTTTCGAATAACTTACTTCAAATCCCTTAATTGGACAATACTGCACCAAAAATGCTGGAAATCGTACGATGTCTACTAAGCAGTAGCATTAAAATCACATCTTTTTCATCTAATATTGACTTCGTGCATTAGGAATTGAGTCTGTGAGGGACAGATGAACATGATAAAATTAAAGAGTGTATTATGGAACCCTAAAATGATTTTTTCGTGGCACCTTTTCTTTTTCTTTTGTATACTGTCATATCTGCTTTGTCCTTTTTAATGTGTGTCACGAATACATTATTTTCTATTTCCTATTTTTGTCTTATTTGAGGGTTCTCTGGAAGTCCTAAGACCCTCAAATAACACTTACAATATCAGTTTCTAAATACTTACTGCCATCAACTAAGGTGCAATCGTGTAGCCCAACACTTTCAGTTGAGTCTTAAAGTTTAGGATGGTAAGTTCTTTGCTCATTTTGTAAAACTCATTATCGCCATTTTGAGAGTTGATGTCGAGACCGAAGGCGCAGGATGCTATCACATCGTTGGCGTAACGCGTCGTCAGGTCTCTGGCTTGAAGGTCTATGTAATCAACTGGAATAGTAAAGAAATAGAGTATTTTCAATAAACATTTGAGGATCGCAATATCAGACAGAGGAACGTAGTTACAGACATCAAACTTAATGAAGTTTGTACAATTTACTATAGATACATTACCGAAAGCTTGGAGTTGTATTTATGTATTGTTTGTGTATATTCTAGACTATTGTACTGTCACTACTTGATACTTTAAGAGTGTTACTTTTAGTAATACAACTAACCACTACAAATGCAATTCCAAGTAATTTATCTAAACAAAGAGATGTGCTTTCATAAGAATCATAAGTGTCTTGTGCAAAAGTAATATTTTCATTTCATTAAAACAATAACTTTTTTAATACGTAATATTAATCTATTCGGTAGATAAACAAAACACAGACAAAATAATGACAATAAAACCCTATATCTATAACACTTAGGGCTGATTTTTTAATCCCCAAATAAAACTAACCGTTAGTTAAAATTATAACCATCCTTTTCTAAAATCATCAGTCAAAAAAGGACAGGGCTAACATTTATTTGACAGATACTGTTAACTGGGGATTGAAAAATCAGTCCTTAATTGAATAACTGTATTAATACGAACAAGGAATGTAAAACATCCATATGAAGCTTACAATGTATTAGGTATGTGAATATTGAAATAAATATCTAAAAATATATAAAAATATTTAACATTTTTGGGGTTCATCATAATACCTGCAACTACACACTGCGAAAATTTCTTCTAGAATGTCAACGTATTCTTCTCACCTTTGGACTGTTCAATCTTGGTCTTCAGATTTATCATCATCAGGTCCCCTACCTGCACCATAAAGGGAACCATCCGTCGGATCTTGGAGCTGGTGAAGGCTGGACTGAGTGTGGAGCGCATGGCCTTCCAGTCCTCGCCTGCGAAGAAATCAGAGTTGTAGAAGACTTCCAAGGTCTTTTGGGTAAATCCATGAGACTGCAACATAAGTTCGTCAGCCTCCATAGCCTAGTTGGTAATGACAATGACCCTGCCTACGAAGCTGGAAGTTCCGGGTTCGAATCCCGGCGAGGGCATTATTTGTGTATTTATTTATCACAAATATTTGCTCCTTGGTCATGGCTGTCTATGTATTTAAGTATGTATATGTATCTATCTATTATATCTATCGTCCACATCACAAGCCTTAATTGAGTTTACCGTGGGACAAGGTGGATTTGTGTAAGATGTCTCAAGATATTTATTTATCTGAAAGATAATTTATTTGTTATTATTTATTAGTTACTAATTGTTTTGGGTGATTTTGTAAGATTTAAGCGTTCCCATATAAGACACTCTTTAAAACTCTGTGAATTAAGTATAAAATTCTGTATGTTCTGCCGAAGAGAAAGGATTTTGCTCTACATCTGTATGCAGTTCCACCATAACGTATTGCTTGTAATGCAAAAAAATATCTAACAAGATTTATAACGTTTTAGGTATCAAATCAATTATTTTAGATTAACTAAGGAAGATAACATTTTTATTTAACAAACATGTATAATAAGCATGACAATAATATTAATAATAACAAACTTATGTGTAACACGAACAGGAACTGTACACGAACGGTTTGATATGCGTGATAACGTCGTTTCCTACATTTGCTATGTCATAGTGAGAATTCCTAATTTGTTGGTCCTTATTATTAGGGGATTGTTTATCCCTTAATCCTTGTTTAATATATACGTAGATAAAATTATCACTATCGTTTTCTCGGTGGAAAGGGACGACGTTCCTTCCCGCTACCGGCCGAGTCTACCAACCATTACGATGAACTTTCAGTATGGGACTTAAAGCTACTCAAAAAGCCAAAACCATTATGTTTAGCTTCGTAGGCAGAGTCACTACCGACTAGAACGGATGCTGTCCAGATATAAAGCAAATAAATATGTTTAAATAAATAAATACACATCTTTGGACATCTTACACAAATCGAGGTCGGTCCTAGTCTCACGCTCAATTAGGATTGTGAATTTGTGGTGAATCTTACCTCCACATGGCCTCACTCGTTCTATTATATAAAAGTAGTCTTCATACCAAATTTGAGGTAATTTTCTGAGTATTTACTGGTCGCTCAAAACGGTTAAACTTTCGCTGATCTCATACAAATCAAAAAATTTCGCATCACAAAAATTCTAAAATTGAAGCAGCATATGAAGAACATGTGACACCACTGAAAGATGCTGGCCTCGAAATCATAAAAGAAATACCAACATACGGTGCAGTGAAAAGTCAATTATTCATTAAAAGAAAGGAAGGACTGAAGGTTTACAAACTGAGGTATGAAAACATATTGGAGGTAGAGGTACCATCGGTATTTGAACCATTTGTGCTGGAGGATTATGCTTGCGATGATGTACGCATTATCGTTTTTTGCTCGAAACAGGCTAAATAAATTATACCAACGTTCACCTCTTTCTTTGGTGACGGAACTTTCCATAGCCCACGGCCATTTCGGCAATTGTATAAGATACATGCAGATATTGGTTCTTCCCAACAGTTCATTAATGTTGTCCCAGTCATTTACATCTTAATGTCAGACCAAAGTTCAAAATCTTATGATATAATGCTGAACATAGTTAAATTACAAGTGTTTGAGAAATTGGGACTTAGGCGAAATCCGGCATGGATTCCCCGTACCTCCGTTTTATCGCTTATTTTTCTAAGTCCTAAATCTAATTAAGCTAAATATTACAAGTTGCACTTTTGTCCATAATTTCACTAAGTCCAGAACTGCTTGATTATAAGGTTGAAAATGTCTAACAATTTTGATGAACTTCCACTGACTTTAAAGTTTTAATCTTCTTTGAACTAAGGTTGAACTTCGCCTAACAAAATAATGCAAATGTACTCACGGTTTGCACTATACACTTATACACCTCTCACTCACACAAACTTTCCAACTTAATCTGCTGTGCTGCTTGTAGCGCCCTCTTCGCTGACCTCTTGGCAGTTTACTTGTTCGGCTTTGCTCCGCTAGATGGCGTGGCGCCACCGTCGCTGCTCTCTGCCGTATGGACTGCCACTCAAATCGTATCCCTCTGAACAGCGATCCACTGCTATTATGGGAACGATATGCGAAAAGGAGCCTTGCTGGCCCCAATTTCACAACATTGACAAGTCCTACAATTGTAAATCTACGGTTTCTCCAATAGGGAGCGTCTATAGGCTACAGTTACCGCTTACCATCGGAAGGGCCGTGCGTTTGTTTGCCACCAGCATAAAAATTAGTGCAGAAACTTTAATAAATCAGCAGTAAATAGCTACTTTTATGCGAAGCAAAATTACAATTGTCACAAAAATCACAACAATTGTAGCGAAATTCCGACATAAGCCGAACCTCATGTCAAGAATGAATGAAAATTGTACTAAACCTTGCGACAATTGTCACGGGTTTCGAAAAATAAAAAGTAGTTTATTAACGATATAATAACGTTATTAGTAATAATTTTATGTTGATGGCAAACAAGCACATGGACCGCCCGACAGTAAGCGGTAGCCGTAGCCTACGGAGGCCTGTGACGTCAGTAACAGTCATCATCATCATCATCATCAGCCTATGATAGTCCACTGCTGGACGTAGGCCTCTCCTATTAACTATGCGTATAGACGCATTAGGAGGTAAATGCCCATAATCGCCACGCTGGGCTTGCGATTGGCGATCGCAGTAATGTGTCCACTATGATAACGCTGCTGCCCATCATCAATCTTTTATTAAATAATCAGTAACAGTGATATTTTACAATTGTCACAATTGTAATTATGGTGAAATAGGCCACTGCACGCACTGAACTATCCGATTCGTAGGACCAATGGTTAAACGTTGTTCTTCCGGTCTCATGAAAGGTCGATGTAAACTTTGTAACCGCTATAATTAAGTACAAATACACTTGCACTCCAAAATCTCATAAAACAATACATAACAAACAATCTTATAGTTTCAAACGGAAAAGCCCCTGGAGAAGATGGCGTTACAACAGAGTTGTTAAAAGCAGGAGGTAAACCCGTATTGAGGGAGCTCCAAACGCTTTTTAACGCTGTCCTATTCGAAGGGAGAACTCCGGAGGCATGGAGTACAAGTGTGGTTGTCCTGTTCTTCAAAAAGGGAGACAAAACCCTGATGAAGAACTATCGACCCATTTCTCTTCTAAGCCATGTCTATAAGCTGTTTTCAAAAGTGATCACGAACCGTCGTGCGCGGAGATTCGACGAATTCCAACCTCCGGAACAGGCTGGATTTCGGAGCGGATACGGCACCATAGACCGCATCCACACAGTGCGGCAGATTATACAGAAGACTGAAGATTATAATCAGCCCCTGTGTCTAGCATTTGTGGATTATGAGAAGGCCTTTGACTCGATTGAGATCTGGTCTGTTCTGGAGTCCTTGCAGCGATGTCAAGTTGATTGGCGATACATTTAAGTGATAAGATGTCTATACGAGGCCGCCACCATGTCCGTCCAAGTACAGAATCAGCAAACAAATCCTATACCATTGCATAGAGGCGTGAGACAAGGGGACGTGATCTCCCCGAAATTGTTCTCAAATGCAATGGAGGATATGTTTAAGATGCTGAGCTGGAAAGGGCGCGGCATCAACATTAATGGCGAGTACATCTCTCACTTGCGATTCGCTGATGATATCGTCATCGTGGCAGAAACGCTGCAGGACCTACAACAGATGCTGAACGACCTGGCTGACTCTTCTATACGCATCGGCCTACGGATGAACTTGGACAAAACCAAGGTTATGTTCAATGAACATGTACTACCGGAACCGATCGCAGTACACGGCACCGTTCTCGAAGCTGTTCAAAGATATGTATACCTCGGCCAAACATTGCAGATGGGTAGAAACAACTTCGAGAATGAGGTAAATAGAAGAATTCAGCTAGGTTGGGCAGCATTTGGGAAGCTACGTCGAATCTTCACATCGTCGATCCCACAGTGTCTGAAGACAAAAGTCTTCAATCAGTGCGTCCTACCCGTCATGACGTACGGAGCCGAAACGTGGACACTGACGGTAGGGCTGGTCCACAAGTTCAAGGTCGCTCAGCGAGCTATGGAAAGGGCTATGCTCGGCGTCTCTCTGCGGGATCGAATCAGAAATGAGGTTATCCCGCAGAGAACCAAAGTGATCGACATAGCACACCGTATTAGCAAGCTGAAGTGGCAGTGGGCTGGCCATATTAGCCGTAGAACCGACAACCGTTGGGGTAAACGAGTTTTTGAGTGGAGACCGCGTCTCGGCAAGCTTAGTGTAGGACGCCCTCAGGCAAGGTGGAGCGACGATTTGCGCAGGATGGCTGGCAGGAGCTGGATGCGAGCAGCCGAAGATCGAGAACGGTGGCGTAAAATTGAGGAGGCCTATGTCCAGCAGTGGACTGCGATAGGCTGATGATGATGATAGTTTCAAAGTAAACCTTTCGTTAGCAAGTTTGCTTTCCATACAGTGCCATCTATCGGATCATTTACACATTAAAAATATTATATTAAATTAAATCTAGGAATTGGACAATATGTAAACTTTAAATCGCAAAGAACGAAATTGTGAAATATAATTGATGATCAAACGAACTTACCAAGTGAAGTTCGATCACAATTTTGTGATTAAATGTATTGTTGATTATGGAATTTATTTTATTCAATTATCCCCAAATGCCTTAGAATATGTAACTACGAGGAGAAACTAACAGTTTTAATCTTTTTATATTATGAATTGGGTATAATGAACACTTTCGTATTTCTTTCGCCCTTGCATGTTCAACCTAAGAAATTTAAATGATTAACATGTATTTTTAAACAATAAACCTTTATCATAATTATTTAACTTCCAAAGATTATAAGATTTATAAGTAAGTATACCCTTCACTATGGAACTTCGAAGTAGAAGTGCGTTTTTTGGCTTTATAAACTTTAAATGCAATTTTCTCAACTTGTGCATTTCGGAAGTCGCAAATTCAAAAATTTATATAAAAATAGTGGTTCAACCTAGAGTCATCATTCTTTTTTTTTATTGATGGCAAATTTAATCTCCTTTTTGAAACTATGCATAACTCAATACCCGCAACAAGGTACTTTTCCATTTGCACAGCCACAAATAACCATATTAACACGTTCACGGGCGTAGCTGCTACAGCATTCGGGTCTTCCTTATATGACACAAATGTTATAGCAGTCTTAAATCGTCCCCCTTTTCTTCACCAGAAATGTTAGAGAACTGGCTCCGCTATAAAAAATACCCATAGTCCTCGACTTACTGTCACGTTGTACCAAACCTGGATAAGATTACTGTCACATCACATGATTTTTGCTTAGTTTTTGAGTAAGCGACAACCTCACCTCCTTGCCCTCTTTTTACGCGCACAAATGCTATAGCAGTCGCGGTAGTATGGGGATTTGTTCAGATGTGCGGCATGTGCGTCGGGAGAGTGCAAATACATAAGATGATATTTAAATCGTTGTAAATACTGTTTTTATCTATTATTTCTATATGTTTTGAATACGTTGCTGTAAAGAATTTTAGTAGGTATTTATTTATTTTTTAATGTGAAATGAATTTGAGATGGATATGCGAAAGGTAAATTAAAATATTTCCATCAATATGTTCGCCGTTGTTTTTCGCTTACGTTTTCAAGAACATAATATGGTCGATAATTGGCTCTAGACGTTTAAAACTGTTTGTTTACAGCATAACGGGGGCATAATAGTTATTTATTTATTATACAAGGGGGCAAAGTTGTTGTTTAACTGTCGTGCCAATATTGAGACCTGAGCTAGCGAAAGATTCCAAAATTGAGCCACGAGCGTAGCGAGTGGTTCAAAAACTGGAATCTTGAGCATTGCGAAGGTCTCAAGGCACGAGAGTTGACCAAACTTTGCCGCCAAGTGTAATACAACTTTTTTCCCTCACTATCGCGAGGAAATATGATTACAAATCTCATCCAAATGTAAATTAACTTAAAGAAACCATTTAAAACTCAATGTCGAAACGTATCGTAGAATAGAGTTACTTCTGGAACTTAAATATAGCCAATGGCTTACAAAGTCACCCATGAGAACGACCATTTTAACATGTGAGCTCCGATTGCGCGTGTTTACTACGGTCATACAGATCCACTTATACTAGGCAGTAGGGGGCTATAGGAATTAGAGCAACGTCAAATTACTTTATTCACAAGTGTGTAAAAAGCGTTTTTACCCGCTCGTATTAAACGATAAACGAGTGCTTTACGAGCTAGTGAGGGGAAAATACATTATTAGTCAAATATATCTGTAATATTTGTAATAACTAGACGATGAAAAATAGAACACAAAAAATTTGTCAGGTTGTTCGAGGAGGCAACTGGAGGTTTTAAGTGTCGAGGAGTCGGAACTATCAGCTAACGAACGAGAACTGGTGTGGCAGGACAAATATATAGGATTTTACTGGCATATGTAATCGACTCCTGATTAAGTTATTCTATAGCAGTCGAATGCTATAGCAGTATGCGTCCTTAACTATCATATTTCTCATGTGTCATAATGACACGCATGCTATAGCATGTACAAAATTTCCATACAAATTTATGTGTCATTTTTGGTGGGAAGCCAAACTCCTTACCGTCCGTGAACGTGTTAAGATTATGAACAAAAAGAAAGTAATGGTTCCAAGGTTAAAAACAAAATATTTACGAACACGTGACAGTCATGTTAATAACTTAATTAATATAAATATTTTAAAGACAAACGGGTCCTAATCGCGTAAACTTACGTTTAATTATATCCTGACGTTTCGGGCATGACGTTACACCCGTGGTCGCAGGCAGACTCACACAGGCAGACGTAAGTTTACGCGATTAAGACCCGTTTGTCTTTAAAATATGAGTGATAATCGTGAAAGTTTAAATCAATATAATATAAATATATCAATATTATCTAAAAAATAAAAACTCTGCGCGTGTAATGACTTAACGATTATATATTATATAATGCCAGTCATCACATCACAGCAAAGTTGACCAAAAATTGTCTTTACGTATAAAACGATTACTCGAGTCCACATTCGGCACTCTGCAATCGTCCATAGAGGTGAGTAGTTTACAATATTTCTATTGTAAAATGATATCCATTGGGACAGCGTCCTTGGCGGCCGCTATCTGTGGTCTGTACTATTATTTCACGAGAACGTTCGATTACTGGAAAGCCCGAAATGTGCCCGGACCTAAGCCCGTACCCATCTTTGGGAACATGTTAAAATCTGCCTTGCGTTTCAAGCCTGTATCAGTAACATTGAAGAAAGTTTACGACGATTATCCGAACGAGAAAGTGGTTGGGATATTCCGAATGACAACACCCAGCTTGTTTATACGTGATCTGGACATAATAAAGCATGTCATGATTAAGGATTTCGACAATTTCGTGGACCGTGGTATCGAGTTCAGCAAGACAGGGCTTGGAACTAACCTGTTCCACTCCGACGGTGACACTTGGCGAGCGCTTAGAAGCAGATTCTCACCCATGTTCACCAACCAAAAACTGAAGAACATGATGCACTTGCTCAACGATAGCGCTGACAAGTTTACTGACTACGTGAGTGAGATTATAGCCAAGGAACCTTCACAGGATATTCATGCGCTGGTACAGAAGTATACAATGGCAGCCATATCCGCGTGCGCCTTTGGTCTGGATATAGACACCTTTCGTGGAGATATAAAAGCACTGAAGAGAGTCGACAAGGAGATATTTAGTCCAAATTTTGGCTTCGAACTAGTCATGATGTACCCTGGTTTGCTGAAAAAAATCAATATGGATCTATTTCCGGGATATGTGAAGAAATTCTTTAAAGAAATCGTCGAAACAGTGATCACCCAAAGAAATGGAATCCCGACGAATAGAAAAGACTTTATGGATTTGATGTTAGAAATGAAGAATAAAAAAGAGATTGAAGCTTCGAAACGATCAGTTGACGAAGACATTAAGCCTTTAGAAATAACCAATAGTGTAATAGAAGCTCAGGCATTTGTATTTTACTCAGCCGGGTACGAGACTACTGCTTCTACGATGGGCTTCATGTTGTACCATCTCGCTATAGATCCTAAGATACAGGACAAATTAAGAAATGAAATTAACGAATACCTCAAGAGGCATGATGATCGAATTGAAGTTCAAACATTGAACGAGCTGACATATTTAGAACAAGTTTTTGATGAAACTCTTCGGATGTATCCAATAGTGGATAATTTACAACGGAAAGCAATAAACGATTACGTATGCCCCGGGACAGATGTGAAAGTAGCTAAGGATCAGATGGTAATTATGTCTGTATTCGGAATTCATCACGATGAGAAGTACTACCCGGACCCTGAAAAGTTTGATCCCGAGAGATTTTCTCCAGAAAACGTCGCTGACAGGCACTCTTGCGCATACTTGCCTTTCGGTCTCGGCCCGCGGCACTGCATCGGTAAGAAATTAATTACATTTTATTTTATTTTTTCTTGATTTTTACATTAAATTTATGCTTACACTTCCTTCACCTATTTTCATTTGCATTTAGTTTTCGATTTTTTGTATTCTGTGACGTGTTTCGATTTTATATTTTTACCTAAAGCCTTCACCTGAATTATTCTCACGGATTCCGTTAATTAACATCTATTTTTGTATGTCCTTTTAATTACTTTGAATTAAAAGACACGTCAAGACCCCTACCCTATTCCTAATGCAAAAAATAAAGTATACATAAAAAGGAAATTTAACCCGCATCAGCTTTCGTTTGTGATGCCCTTACCATTGGGCTACCTGATGGCTTAAGATGGTCATGCGCTTACCGTTTATCATGTTACTCGTCACTTTCGCACTTGCGTACTTGTTTTACCTGACAGCAACAACGAATAAACGATTAGGCACGGTACCATCATACGTCTACTGGCCACCGATGTAAGAGTATTTTTTTAAGTTTCAGTCCTGAAAAGAGTAGGATCGAACGCAGAATCGAATATTGTTCGATCGTTCGGTTCCAGTTGTTTTATGTTATCGTTATTCACGGTTTGGTTTTATGTTCCAGGCATGCGATTCGCGCAAGTGCAGTCCCGCGTGTGCCTGATCCGGCTGCTCTCCAAGTTCAAGCTGGAGGCGGGCAAGAACACTCCTCGCTCCTTCTCTATCGACCCGTACCGTCTCGCTATGACTCCTCAGAAAAAACTCATCGTCGATATAGTCCCCATTAAGTGACCTATGATAAAAATTTACCATTCGTTTTTCTTACAAGTACTTAAGTTTAAGATAAGTATACATTTGCATGCTAAACTAGCAAAATATGTCTTCGTACAGGACCGTGTTATCCATACCAGCTTGTTGTACCATATTTTAAGCAAATAAAGATTTATTATTATTATCTCTTTATTTAACTTTTCTCTTAGTTTATAAAATTAATATAAAATTAAAATACAATACAACATACAAAAACAATACAAAATATAAACACTTTATAATAAAACTTAACTAGGGTGCCGCCGGCAACGGGGCGGGCCCAAGCTGCCGGTGGTTAAGGTCGCAGAGAGAGGAACCGACGGACTATCCGCGCCGTGTCCAGGATTACCGCCTTCTGTATCCTACGTCCACAAAGCCGTATTGACGAGCAAGCTGCTGGTGTATAATACTGGCTACGAGGTTATGTCTGTGCAAGTACTCGGTGTTAGCAATCTGAGAACAACCGGAAATAATATGCCTGAGTGACTCACCGGGACGGCGGCATGCCCGACAAATGTCGACCGTACCGTCCTTCAGGATATATTTCCGGTAGTTATTCGTCATGATAACCTCGTCAGCAATTGCACAGGCAAAACCCTCGGTTTCTCCAAAGAGGTCCCCAAATCGTAGCCAGTTCACCGACGCGAGCAGATCTACGTCAGGTCCCGTGAGGGCCTTGTAGAACCGCCCGTGTAGCTCCTTGCTCTTCCATACCGCCTTGCGGTCCTCGGTGCTTAGTACCACAGGTCTGCGCCAGGTCTCTTTTGCCAAGGAGAGCGGCGTGAGGTTCCGGTCTACTGCTACCACATCACGATGCATCCCGCACTCATTGTTAAGAAAATAGTTTCTAAGATTGTACACCTCGTGGTCGTGGAGGTTTTTGGCATTTAAGAAGCCGCGGCCCCCACACCTCCGCGGGATGTACAATCTCATAACTGATGATGTGTGGTGAGCTGTATACGGACCCTTCGATCCAGAGCGTCCAGCTCGGTCTGAGTCCACCTCAGTACTCCAAAGGAGTATGTGAGTATGGGCATTACCCAGGCGTATTTATTTTTTTCAACCCGCTGTTCTTTGTTAAATCACGCATGTAGCTGACTTCCACGATACAGGCTTTTCCTAGTGTGGGAGTCGTCGATAATTTGCATTATGTACTTAGTTTAATATCTTGGTTAATAAACATTTTTTACGTTTTACTTTTTTTACTTTTGTTGCCTCCTGACAAAATACTGTTAAGTACTTTTGTGAGCCGGCTGAAAAAGCGCTCCTTCACCGCCTGTCTAATTCCCATATCTTCAATACCCAAAAACTGTGACATACCAAGGTATTTATAGGTTTCTGCTTCCAAGATAGATCTGAACGACATTGTCTCAGAAAGCTGTAAATTTGTTGAATTTACTACTTTCCCCCGCAGCACATGCATAACCGCACACTTATCGACACCAAACTCCATTTTGATGGCACTACTGAAAACTTCGGTGGTTTGCAGTAGCTCCAACAAGTCTTGGCTATTTGGCGCAAATAATTTGAGATCATCCATATACAGAAGGTGAGAAATTGCTTCACCCTCTCTCATAGCCGGCAACCTAGTCCTGAATCCATCAGCAGGGTGCTGAGGTGATTCAGAGCTAGGCAGAACCATAAAGGACTCAGACTGTCACCCTGGAATATTCCTCGCTCGATCCTTATGAAGTCCTGCGGGCCAGAGAGGTCATCTCCACCTCCTGGTTGACAAAAGACTGTGGTTCACTGCCCCATACACGCGCCGAGAAAGGATCTTAAAGCTGCATCAACTTTATACAGCTCCAAGACCCTTTTCAACCATGAGTGAGGCACCTAATCATAGGCCTTCTTGTAGTCAATCCAAGTGGCGGAGAGGGCCCCATTGTTACGCCGGACTTGCTGGCAAATGGTCATGTCGATGAGGAGGAGCTCTTTGGTACCACGGGACCCAACCCTACATCCATTTTGAGCAGAGGCCAGAACATTGTTTGCAACAATGTGCGTGTTAATTTTTGCTTTGTTAAAAGCAAATCGCAACCATGGCATAAAGCCTGTACCTTGTCGCAGTGAAAATGATAATCGGTAACGTCTGTCATACTGGTCATACTAATTATCACTGCGATACAGTCCGAAATACTCCATCCGTGAATCAATCAATTTCAAATTAATTCACTTGGAAACTATATCTTAGTACTACCTACAGTAACCTTTTGAACGCCGCTTGGGATATCATCGGATGTGCCCGTGTCGCCGCCTATACTAAGTTATAACAAACTGGGTAGTGCTTGCCACATAACTTACGATAAAATATTTTATTGTTAATTGTTTACTGTGATTAACTAAATTTTTTACCAGCTTGTCATTAAATATTATATTTATATTATTATAATCAAATCACGTTTACCAATGTCTTTATTATGGTTTCGTCCCTTTTATTAATCGTTTGAATCTGTGAATTTTACCAGCTATGCAAATTTATTGATGGACGTTGCAACATCACTATTAATTCTCATTTCGTATCTGTGACGTCATGAGCGGTCTACTATTTCAGACATTGGCGAAGGCTTCATTGTTTTTTCGTCGATAAGTTGGCACTAGTAGGGAGAGGATTGATCGCATTAGAAACGTATCGAATCTGAAAATTTCAACGTTGTTTGGCTTAATAAATCATAAAATTTTACAATTCTTTTGTTAAATAAATATTGTAAGCGCAACATTATAGTACTCAAATTGTTTAAACTACTAAACAGTACCATTCTTATATATTTTGTTGACTTAACATAATTTTGAAATATCGAGTAATCCACATCACTAAAATTTTCTATTTTACATCTTTGACGTCACATGTGGTCTCATTTTTAAGACGACGGCGTTGTCTGTCTTGATTATTATTGCGGAATACAATGACTTGGTAGGGGTTACCGATGAACCACGATAACAGAGTCTTCCCTTATTTATCGATTCAAATTCCTACCATCTATAAAAAAACAGACTTCACTGATAAACCCTGGTAGGTAGGCAGTAATACAATTCAAATATATTTATTTCCAAGTTCAACTTTGAAAACTTCCAAGGACTCAAATATGTCCAAGTGTCAAAATGTCCAAGGGTCAAAACATCCATGGAATCAAAATGTCTAAAGAGTGAATGGTATCACAATGACAAGGATTAGGTACTCTATCATGTACTGCGAGGCCATCATAGTACGGTCAAACTGTACATTAAACTCGCAAAGCATGCAGTATAACTGCATTTTTGGTATGTTGTTAAGACACCATAGGGCACTATAAAACCACATTTTGCAAGCAAAAAAAAGTTGTGCTAGTTACGTAGTACGTGAAAAACTGCGAAATTTACGGTCATTTTTCAGTTTCAGATTTTTATTAAAAAAACCTTACGTTTTTTGACATTATATGTTAGGAAGCGCTTAAAGATTAATAAATTTCCATCAAGTTGAGCTAACATGTATTACCGTAGGACTTATAGTTTCAGAGATTTGCGACTTCTTAAAAGTACTCTTCTTTGTAAACTAGCGTTATTTTGAGTTTTCCTAACGTTTTCGGCTTAATATCGCCTCACCTAATTATGCTACGAAAAACATGCAATAATGACCTTATAGCGCACTTAATATTCTTTCGTTAAAGGGTAAAATCATGTCAGCAAACTTTGTAATTGAAACTAAAAATGCGTAATTCAAAAGGCAGTAGGCCCGCTATCTAAGTTTTTCATACAAATCGCAAGTCGTGTAGCAAAGCTGCAATTTTAGTATATTATATAGGCCCTATAAGGACGTACAAAAATGCATATTACAAGAAAAACAAAAAAGGAATTTCGGTATAGGACGAAAAAAACTGAAAAAATATTGGACTTCTTTTACTTTTTGACGTTAAATTAAAAAACTATTATCTTTTTGACACTAATTGCCACAAAACTTAGAAAGAATATTAAATTTGAAAGGATTTGAGCTACCTTGCATTACCCTAAATTATATAGATTTAGAGATACGACATTTCAAAATGTGCCCTTCATTAAGTTAAGAAAATAAATGCATGTTTTGAAGCTTCGTATACCCCCAACCTATAAGACATACAGTAATTGTTATCGGCTCAATTTGTTCCAAATTTAATGTAGTTATTATTTACAATTCCTTTTTATTTCTTAGCGCGAACGTTTTGCCAATATTTTGTGAATAGCTTTAACGTAACCTAAAATTTGTTTATGTTTTGATAAAGGGGCACTTTATGAAATGTCGTATCTCAAAATATATATAACTTACGGTGATGCAACATAGCTCAAATCCTTTCAAATTTAATGTTCTTTCTTAGTTTTATAGCAATTAGTATCAAAAAGATAATGAATTTTTAGTTAAACGTCAAAAACTAAAAAAAGGCCGATTTTTTTTTCTGTTTTTTACGTCTTATGCCCAAATATTTTTTTGTTTTTTCTTTTAATATGCATTTTCGTATATATCTATAAGGCCTTTATAATATACCAAAATTGCAGCTTTGCAACTCGTCTTGCGATTTGTATGAAAAACTTAGATAGCGGGCCTCCTGCCTTTTGAATTTCGGGTTTATACTTTCAACTACAAAGTTCACTGACCTAATTTTACCCTTAAATTAAAGAATATTAAGTGCGCTATAAGGTCATTATTGCATGTTTTTCATAGCATAATTAGGTGAGGCGATATTAAGCCGAAAACGTTAGCAAAACACAAGATTTTATCTAGTTTACGAAAAGGAGTACTTTTTAAAGTCTCGAATCTCTGAAACTATAAGACTTACGGTAATGCATGTTAGCTCAACTTGTTGGAAATTTATTAGTCTTTAAACGTTTAATAACATATGATATGAAACGTAAGGTTTTTTAAATAAAAATCAGAAACTAAAAAATGGCCGTAAATTTCGCAGTTTTTCACGTACTAGCCAGCTAGCACAACTTTTTTTTGCTTGCAAGATATGGTTTTATACTGTCCTATGGTGTCTAAACAACATACCAAAAATGCAGCGATACTACTTGATTTGCGAGTTTAGGGTAAAATTATGTACGATTTGACCGTACTATCATGGCATTGTCGTGTTGAGAGTCAAGTTTCCGGACGCTGAACGTGCACCTAGAACTGCCGAAGGAGTATCTACATGGCAATTGCGTATGAAGCGAATGTATCAACACTTGGTGTGGCTACTTAAGTCATTGGGTAACTTGATTCATTTAAGGACAGATTCTGGTTACTGTAGATTATTTTTATGACAGATTCGAAATCTTCATTTTCGTTCGCTCCTTCTAAAATTCTAAATAATTCTTCAGCGGACGATATTGCAGAATACTAGACAACTTACGTCATAATTTTATAAGAACATATCGAAGTCATAAAATAGGTTAGCTAAGTAAGGTCAATCGCATGCATAAATCTTACGTCGTAAATCTAAATATCGAATGAGAAAGTCGACGTAGATATGCCAATACCAATCATCGTCACATCACTAGTGTCTTTTATATAAGACTTTGGCTACGAGACTTGGGGTAAAATCATACATAATCTAATGGTATAATTGAAGTTGTTCTACTCGTCGACTCAAATGTGTCAATTAGGACACTATAAACGAAACTATAACTGCATACTTTTCATTCACTTTTCAATGTTCTATAGTCTATCTCACTTACTCCCCAACTAAAATATTCATTATATTACACTTTTAGTCAACTATAATAATTTTGAAAATAGAACGATCAGTCAAATTTGTTTCCGCTAAAAGTTCAGCTACCAGAGCATAAATAAAAAAAACACTTCTGCTCCGTGATTGGTGGATGGTACTTTAATCATAAGCAGTTTTTTCACTCATGCCATGCCGGCCATTGCCGCTCAGTGTTTTGATTTTATAGTTAAACTTGAGAAGAAAAGTGCGTCCGATTCTGTTTATTTGGCTTCATAATGAGTGATAATGAGATGGACATCGCCCCTACCTCCACGCCAGAGGAGGTAACAAATATTGCAGAACAAGCGTAGTCTAGAAAACTCTACGATAAAAGTTATTCGAACTTAATGGAATGGCGGATGAGGAAAAACGTTTCAAGTTCTTTTTTGGAAAATGTCCTTTTGGCATATTTTCAAGAAATGAGTGAAAAATTCGCTCCGTCAACATTGTGGGCCGAGTTTTCAATGATCAAATCCACATTGAATATATACGAAAAAGTTGTTGTCTCTAAATAATCAAGCGCTACACGCTTTCCTGAAACGCAAGTCTGATGGATACAAATCCAAAAAGTCTAGATGCCGACTGAACCCTATTTGTTAACACACCTTCTGAAGAAATGAAATGCATAAGTATTGTAAACAAGTTGTTTTATTTGTTATATAGATGGAAGATATATAGGGTGGTCCAAACCTTGACGTCAAAAAATTTTTTTTAGATTCCTCACGTCGTGAGCTATCACAGAATATACCCCATGTATGTTAGCCGATTTTTTGTAGTTTTCGAGTTATGAATTTTTGAAAATTTTTTTTTGAGGAATTCTGGAATTAAGAAATTTATTAATAAAAAAAAAGTTTTGGGTTTTTTAACTAGTTTCTTTTTGTAAGAGTATTACTACCAAATAAAGCATTTACTGACAAAAAAAATTAGCGTCCTCACTTTACCACCACTACCACTATGCGCAAGCGGGCAACATCCCTGTTCGCCAGAGTGCGGGCTAGCCCCAACAGGGTCATGAAAATGATCGCAGATAGGGTCGATTGTCTCTATTTAAATAATTGTTGCATGATACGTGCTACCAAAAATAAATTATATATTAAGTAGTTTTTCTTTTTAATAATTGACTCAATTTCTAAATATTTTATTGTAAATTATTAATATCATTTTAGAGACAATTTATATTTCAACATTAATTATTCGATATTAGAATTAACTGTGATATTTCGTTTTTTATTTATTTAATCATTTTAACAATGTACCTATCAATTTTTATTGTAAAATTATTATACTTAATATTATTTTCAAAATTTTAAATTATTGAATTAATTTTAGTTTTAACATTTAGTATAATTTTGAAATTTGTATTGTAAATGAATTAATTTAATTAATTTAGATGTTTATTTTAGTGTTAATTTATATAAGTGTAATACTTACTAACAATAGATTAAATGCATTGTCACTAACCCATGATCCAGGTTGGTCGAAATAAATACATTATTATTATTATACACTTTATTTCTCATGTCTCTTAGGCTAGGCTTTTTATAACAATATTTATAAAATTAAAATATAATACAACATACAAAAACAATACAAAACACATAAATACTTTATAAAAAACCTAACCTAGGGTGCCGCCGGCAACGGGGCGGGCCCAAGCTGCCGGTAGTTAAGGTCGCAGAGAGAGGAACCGACGGACTATCCGCGCCGTGTCCAGGATTACCGCCTTCTGCATCTGACCCTTGACCCAGCCATCTAGCAAGAGACTCTTAAGATGTTGGTCGAGACTTTTCACTATTAAACCGTTCGCTGTAACGACTATCGGGACTATGATCGTCGAGTCAACATCCCACATGGCGGTTATCTCGTGGGCCAAGTCTAGGTACTTACTGGACTTGTCCTTCTCGGCCTTCACGAGATTCTCATCATGGGGGATGGTCGACGAGCACAGCCCGGCGCTGCGATCGATCTACCAGCACGATATCAGGCTTATTGGCTACAATAGTCCTGTCCGTGATGATAGGTCGATCCCAATAGAGCGTGGCACGACCATTTTCGAGAACTGGTGCAGTTGTATACTTGTAGTATGGCACTTCGACGTCCACAAGGCCGTATTGAAGAGCAAGCTGCTGGTGTATAATACTGGCTACGAGGTTATGTCTGTGCAAGTACTCGGTGTTAGCAATCTGAGAACAACCGGAAATAATATGCCTGAGTGACTCACCGGGACGGCGGCATGCCCGACAAATGTCGACCGTACCGTCCTTCAGGATATATTTCCGGTAGTTATTCGTCATGATAACCTCGTCAGCAATTGCACAGGCAAAACCCTCGGTTTCTCCGAAGAGGTCCCCGAATCGTAGCCAGTTCACCGACGCGAGCAGATCTACATCAGGTCCCGTGAGGGCCTTGTAGAACCGCCCGTGTAGCTCCTTGCTCTTCCATACCGCCTTGCGGTCCTCGGTGCTTAGTACCACAGGTTTGCGCCAGTTCTCTTTTGCCAAGGAGAGCGGCGTGAGGTTCCGGTCTACTGCCACCACATCTCGATGCATCCCGCACTCATTGTTAAGAAAATAGTTTCTAAGATTGTACAGTACACCTCGTGGTTGTGGAGGTTTTTGGCATTTAAGAAGCCGCGACCCCCACACCTCCGCGGGATGTACAATCTCATAACTGATGAGCGCGGGTGTAGCATTCGATGTGTGGTGAGCAGTGTACGGACCCTTCGATCCAGGGCGTCCAGCTCGGTCTGAGTCCACCTTAGTACGCCAAAGGAGTATGTGAGTATGGGCATTACCCAGGCGTTGAAGGCGCGCACTTTGTTGCCTCCTGACAAAAGACTGTTAAGTACTTTTGTGAGCCGGCTGAAAAAGCGCTCCTTCACCGCCTGTCTAATTCCCATATCTTCAATACCCAAAGACTGAGACATACCAAGGTATTTATAGGTTTCTGCTTCCGAGATAGATCTGAACGACATTGTCTCAGAAAGCTGTAAATTTGTTGAATTTACTACTTTCCCCCGCTGCACATGCATAACCGCACACTTATCGACACCAAACTCCATATTGATGGCACTACTGAAAACTTCTGTAGTTCGCAGTAGCTCCAACAAGTCTTGGCTATTTGGTGCAAATAATTTGAGATCATCCATATACAGAAGGTGAGAAATGACTTCACCCTCTCTCCGAAGCCGGCAACCTAGTCCTGAATCCTTCAGCAGTGTGCTGAGGGGATTCAGAGCTAGGCAGAACCATAAGGGACTCAGACCGTCACCCTGGAATATTCCTCGCTCGATCCTTATGAAGTCCTGCGGGCCAGAGGGGTCATCTCCGCCTCCTGGTTGACGAAGGACTGTGGTCCACTGCCCTATACACGCGCCGAGAAAGGATCTTAAAGCTGCATCAATTTTATACAGCTCCAAGACCCTTTTCAACCATGAGTGAGGCACCGAATCATAGGCCTTCTTGTAGTCAATCCAAGCGGCGGAGAGGGCCCCTTTGTTACGCCGGACTTGCTGGCAAATGGTTAAGTCGATGAGGAGGAGCTCTTTAGTACCACGGGACCCAACCCTACATACATTTTGAGCAGAGGCCAGAACATTGTTCGCAACAATGTGCGTGTTAATTTTTGCTCTCAAAATGGATGTAAGGAGCTTGTAGAGTGTAGGCAAGCACGTGATGGGTCGGTAGTTTTTCGGTTCCGTGGTACTACCGGACTTGTAGAGCAGGAAGGTTACACCTGTTGTTAAGGAAGGAGGCAGGGAACCAAGCTCAAGGGCTTGTTGGAATTGCGCTGCTAATCGCGAGTGCGAGCACCGAAACCATTTTATCCAGAAATTGTGCAATCCGTCCGGTCCAGGTCTTTTCCAGTTCTGGGCAGGTCGGATGGCACAACTTACGTCATCGGGGCTGATGGCAACTGCCTCCATAGGTTCGATGCTCTCGCACTCACGTTCAACAACGTACATCCAATCGCCCTCCATGTGTCCGACGGGCGCCGACCAGATGCTACGCCAGAAATCAGTCATGGCAGTAGCATCCGGCAGACGCGCGTCGGACAAATGATGATCGGTTTCCTCCACCTTCGGTATAACTTCCTTTGGTCACTTTGGAAGAGACGGTTTTGTTGAAATCGATCCACACGCTCTCTGTAGCGGCGGATACGGCTTGCCCATGCATAAACTTTCTGCTTCAGAAAGTCAATGCGCTCTGTGAGGTTGGCCATGTAGTCGCCGGGCATGATGCCCGTTCCCGTGAACGCCTGGTTCACAAAGCGCATTACTCGGGGGCGGTTATTGCCCCCCCTGAAGCAGATCAGCTTTGCAATGAGGGTCCTAAACGAGTCGATACGACGCTCAATCCGCACTTGCCATGCGGGGACACCCCCGGCGGTCCTAGGTGCACGGTCAGCGTCCGGAAACTTGACTCGAGCAACACGGCACGCCGCGATGGCCCCGCAGTACATGATCGAGTGCGTATCGTCCAAATCTTTACTGGACCGTATGTACGGCTCCAGTAAAGCGTTTAGGGCTCCCATTAACGCTAGATTGCGTCTATTCATTGGCAAGCGTGGTAACCGTGGCCTAGAGTTGGGTGTGGAGCGATATGCCATAATCGCCTCTTCCAAAGTCCTCCTCAGATGCTCATCAGTTGCAGTACTTACACTCTGACTCGCAAAATGCTCCTCATCGGCACTGGGATCAACCCGCGGCGCCCCCGGTGCCAGGTCGGGTGTCGGCACCGGATCCGGCGACGTGGCGGGTGGGTCCCGCGCCGAGGTGGCAGCTGCGCGAGTCGAGAGGGCCTGCAGGCGAAGCCGATCAAGTGTCGAGTCATCCAAACGCTTAGAACGTAAAATGACCCGCACCTGATCCGCTAGTCGTTGCTCCGATACGGCGATGGCGGGTTCAAGAGCCTGAAACAGAGGCAGAATCCTGGAACGGTACGCGGTTAGTCGGGTTCCCCCCTCTGTAGCCTCGTAGTAGGCGCGCATGCAATTCTCATTCATTGTCTGAGTTCATCGCATGCGACGCACTACACCATCGGCAGCGGGAGCCGTGGGCGGGGCAGGATGTCCCGCGGGCCCCAAGCGTGCCGGCAGCGGTGGCCGCCCTCGTCGCGCAGGTGGTCGTGGCGGCGGCGGCGGCGGCGGCCCGCTCTCGTCGCTGGATCCGCCTTTGTCGGGCGCCGTAGCAAATTCATCGCCCGACGACAATATGGCCGGAGAGCTGGACGAGGCGGGCGAAGGTGGAGGTCGTGCGCTGGTAGTCTCCGCTCGCGTTTGACTCCTCGTTTGCATAATAATCTTGTATGTCCGCGTCTTGCCGTGTTTAATGATCGGCCGTGGCCTTAAATGTCAAACTCGTCATTTGGAAATCTTTGCGTATTTCCGTATTATTTCGTTTTCCCAAATTATTACAGATGTTGTTTAGTGATTGAGTAAGTTTTATTGCCATTTTCGAGTATTAAACGCGTATAAAAGTAAAATATTAACAAATTTGTTATGCAAACACGTCTGTCAGGTGTCACAGTGGTTTTTTTTTTATATACTTTTATATTATTATTAATATTTAATATATTATTATTAATATACTTTTTATATTTTCTCTCCGCCAGGAGGTAATTTTTTTTTTCATATCCGCGAGCTTTTGGCCAAACGAATATAAAAATGATAATGACAGAAAAGTATTCTAGGCTTTACTGGTCTAAAGCTAGAAATTTGCGAACGATTCTGCATGTGTTCATGATGGTAGCTTTTTGTAGGAGAATATATGTGAGTGGGTGAATATTGAGGGTTTTGAGACTGGAATGCAAGGTACGGGGGATGACACCTGTGGACGAAACTACAATCGGGAATAGTCTTTACAATGTTAACGCGCCATTGATTTTTAATCTCTATGGACAAGTCCGTGTATTTACTGATCTTTTCAGTGTTAGTTGTGACGTGAGATTGTGGGTGTTGGGTATGGCTATGTCGATCAGATAAACAGTTTTTGCAGTCTTGTCGAGAAGTGTGATGTCAGGTCTATTATTATTACTTTCATACAAGTAGGATAAAAAAATACCAAATTCAAAATTTTACGCTAAAAACGCATCAAAATAGCATTATTAATGTACGTAATATAAAAAAATAAAACATATCCCAAGGAATTTTCGTATTTTAAAGACCGCCCTAGGCCTTGAGCCTTCGTAAAAGTTAAAAAAAGTGATACTTAATGATGAGGATTTTTCGGAGTTTTCGGTCAAATAAACTTAAAAAATATTAAAATTTTAAAGTAGTAAAAAATGACTTGAATAACTACACAAATTGAGTTATCGTGGTATTTTCTGTCTTTATTTATTAATAAGAACAACAAAACAGACGAAATTTTACTTTATTTTTAAATTAAAAATTTAGGAGCTTTTTTTAAGTTTATTTGACCGACTACTCCGAAAAATCCTCATCATTAAGAATCTTTTTTTTTTGCTTTTACGAAGGTTTAAGGTCTAGGGCAGTCTTTCGATTACCAAAAATCCTTGGGATATGTTTAATTTTTTTTATTTACGTATATTAATGCTATTTTGATGAGTTTTTAACGTAAAATTTTGAATTTCGTATTTTTTATCCTACTTGTATCAAAGTGAGGACGTTAATTTTTTTTGTCAGTAAATGTTTTATTTGTAGTAATACTTTTACAAAAAGAAAATATTAAAAAAACCCAATAGATTTTTTTTTATCAATCTATGTAGAATTTATCCATTATAGAATATTCCATATTCATTCCAGAATTAATCAAAAAATTTTTTTCAAAAATTCATAACTCGAAAACTACAAAAAATCGGCTAACATACATGGGGTATATTCTGATAGCCCATGACGTAGGGAACCTAAAAAATTTTTTTTGACATCAAGGTTTGGACCACTCTGTATATTTAAGGTGCATTGGAATATTTTCTAGAAGTCAAAACTTACCTAACATCGAAAACTGCATTTAAATAAATAAATAAATAAATATCTTGGGACATTTACACAAATCGACCTAGTCCCACGGTAAGCTCAATTAAGGCTTGTGATGTGGGTACCAGGCGACGATATATATAATAAATAGATACATATAGATACTTAAATACATAGATAGCCATGACCAAGGAACAAACATTTGTGATAAATAAATGCACAAAGAATGCCCTCGCCGGGATTCGAACCCGGAACCTCCAGCTTCGTAGGCAGGGTCACTACCAACTAGGCTACGGAGGCTGTCAAAATTTAAAATTACTTCTATGTATCTCAAAAAGTTACTAAAGTTCTCATATTAACAGTTTATTGCTTAGAATGATGATGATGAAGACTCATAGAAAAAGTATTGTATACAATCGTAACATAATTACGTTTTTTTTCAGTCTCGTACCTTAATTAGCCCACTCAGCAAGCTTCGTGGCCTAAACACGGTAGTCGACTGAAAAACACTTCATTATGTTACGATTGTATAAAATACTATTATTTTCATCAAGAAAATAGAATAAAATCAACAGATCAGTCTCTCTGTTACTTAATCAGCAAATACTGCGACTTACTTATGCAAAGAACCAAAGTAAACTCTGTAAAAGTAAAGAATATCTTGAGAAAAACATGAAAAAAATTGTCTTATTTATCAGACTGCGGCGACACGAGCTGGGTATTGATTGTCTGATATATCAGACTACGGTGGTCAAAAGGTTAAATTTGATAAGGACATCCCAACTAGCAAAGAAGTCATATAAATCAAGAGTTATACGACCTTTAGCCATATAAGAGTTTTATAGTCGTTTTTAGTTAACCTGTTAGTCAAATAAACGTTATAAATCTGATAGTTTAGTCGTCCTACCAAATAGTCTAATTACTATGGTAAATAAACGTTTTTGCGACTTAATTATACAACAATCATGTAGAGGTTTTAAAGAAAACGTTTACTTAATGATGTTCAAAGTCGTATAAACGTTTTCGTCTTATAAAGGGTTTTGAGAAAACATAACCGTCGTAATAAGGTCATTTTTACAACGTGTACATAATTTTATTGTTGTATAAGTGATATCATAAGACCTTATCTCGACAGTTATATAGCGGTATTGAGGGTAACTTCAATATGACAAAAAGATATCAGCGGGACTGTTATCTACCTTTTATTCAACAGTTGGTTATATTAACGTCAAACAAAAACTTTGAAAAACCTTTAGTTGTTGCCGAACCCGTTATATTCCTTTTATTGAACTATATGTTTTTAAATTGATTTTAAGTTACGGTTATAAAACATCAGGCAATTTAAAGTCGATTTGAAATTAATATTATAAAACATCAGTCGCCATTTCGTGAGCATCACAGTACTATTTCAAAGAAAAAAACCATGGACGTTACATCGTGGAAACGGTACAAACGAAGTGGCGGACTAGTAATGGCGGACAATTTGTAGTCGTTATAAAAACCTTTACTTAAGATAAAGTTATATTATTATTGTAGTCGTATAAGTATAAATCCATGACTTGTTCCAAAATGGCTAACCTTAACTATAATAAAATATGAAGAAATATTGTTATAAATTAGAATTATTTCGAATATATTAAGAGCGCGACAGCAAAAAACTGTATATCATCGTAAACTTTAACAGTAAAGTGACCTTCCCATACGAATTCAGCTCACGCCAAATGTGCAAACGCTCAATATATAAGGTCCTAATTTATTAGTTGCAGATATTTTAACACATGATACTTTACATTAAAATAATTAACTTTAAATATAAATTAAGAAATCTTTTCATGTAACTTTTTCGATTTCATTTTCCTAACAAAAAAAATAATTATAAATTCGTCTAAAAAAAATCATCATGTGCATTATCACATGTCACAATAACACTGTCTGTTATGTCATCAAACGACACAATCCAACGGAAAATAACATGACATTGACAATCAAGTATTTAATTTATCGACGTGAAGTGGCCAGTTCCAGTTACTTAACTGGAACTGGCCACTTCACGTCGATACGTAAAAGAGGTACTAGAATCTGTCCAATGAGTTTTCATTTAATAATCACATAAACAGGATGTTTTAACGTAGCAAATTTGTTTTCCGTTTTCTCCAAAAAAACATCGTAAAAGCTATAATGTTTCACGGTTTAATATACTCCAGAGACCGAGTACTATCAGCTGTAAAAATATCTGCATCTAATAAATTAGGACCTTATATAGAACAATAATTTCTATTACAAAACTTATAAAATTACCTTGTATTATTTTTCCGTACACTTTTTGTCACACACACCAAGTTTTGCGCGTATCTAAAATAAATGTCAGGAGCAGTTTTATAAATAAAACTTAAAAATATTTAAGTAACTTAAAAGTCCGATAAGCAATGAGTAAGGATTACACTAAACCTTCTACAAAACAAAATGGTAAGTTATAAAACATTTATTTGATATTTAGGTCGCGTGAAGGTTTTTGTTGTACTCTTTATACAACGTTTTGGTCATTCCTTAATCGTTACAATACCTTTAATAAACGATTTAAGTCGCCTTGCAAACCTTTATTTAACCTCTATCTCACCAATAAGTCTTATAATTTACGCCACTTTCGCCTTTTATAACCGTTTACCTTACGTTTATATGACCAACCAAATAGGACTACAAGTTATAGGCAAAACGTTGTCTCAACTTCTATATGACTATATTTTGCTAGTTGGGATGTGTTGCATGAATAACTAAACTACTACGGCGTAATTGGCGGTGGGGCTTTTCAGTCTTCATGCACTATAATTCTCGATGTACATTGCGAGATATCATATTCATATTTATATTCATATTCATTTATTCATAAAATTAAAAATTTTACGTGTCATGAATAATAAAATAAAATTAGGATGTCAATTAATTTACAGTTTAAGTACATTAAAATAATCTATTCAACATAATATTATACATATTATTTAAAAATTTAAAAAGAAAATATACATTAAATTAAATTAAATTATAATTTTCGTATTCATGCATGTCATAAAATGCTTTATTAGTAAGCCATTTTCTTGATTTTTTATTCCTTACGTATTTAATTGTGCAGTACAGGTATTGTGATGTAAGTGTCATAATGTTGTTATGTGTGAAGAGTTGCTTGGCTGGGGTTCCGTGTGGAACATATGAGATGATACGCACTGCGCGCTTCTGAAGCAGGAACACACGCTGCCATTCCGCTGCTGTGGTCGAGAATTCGATACCGTAACACATCACTGAGTGAAACAATGAGAAGTAACACGACCTCAGCTGCTGACGAGGCAAGATACGAGCTAACCTACTCAACGCAAAGCATGCGCCTGATAACTTGCCACATACCACATCGATGTGTATATCCCATTTCAGGGCAGAATCCAAGGTCACGCCTAGGAACCTGGTGGAATTGACCAGAGGCAGAAAATCATCGTCAACGCTAACATTGAGTGGACGTGGAGGTCTACCACCAAGGATTATATGCATCACCTGCGTTTTCTGTAAATTTAAAACTAAACCGTTTGCAGAAAACCAACCCTGCAGCCTGGAAATCTCGGATGCGAGTTTGTTTTCAAGCGACGCAATTGATTTTGCTGTTATGATAACACTGGCATCATCTGCAAACATGAGCATTTCGCCATTTACCATCTTAAGTAATTCGTTTACCTGGATCAGGAAACACAAATTAGCCAAAGATGAACCCTGCGGTACGCCGATATCGATGCTGCCGCTGTCTGATATAGTTGTCCCAATGTTTATCGCTACGCTTTGGTGCCGCTGACGCAAGAAATCCAGCAGCTAGGACCGCGGATGCCAATATGTTGGAACTTTTTCTCTAGTACGCTGTGATTGCAGAGATCGAATGCACGCGTCATTATTGTGAGATACAATAATATTGCTACTTACATGACATTGATTCTCTTTTGATAACATTGTGTTGTGTATTGTATGACAAAAACGTCAATAGATGATTTGTTTTGCCTATAGGCATATTTATTGTCTGTTACTTAACAAGTTATATTTTTCTAAAAACGTTCTTAGCCGAGTTGCTAAACCATATTCGAATAGTTTGGCTATTGTAGGTATAATACTAATAGGCCTATAGCTTTGCAGGTCATCTTTCAGTAAAGATGACCTGCAAAGCTATAGGCAAAGGCAGTCCTTTGCCTTTATAAATAAAACTATTTTTATGTTTTTAATATACAAGGGCATGTTCCTGTTTTTATTAAATAATTGAAAATATAAACTAAGTGGGGCAACACAGTCGGCAGTGTTATTTTAATTAGTTTGGTAGATATATTATATATGTCACAAGTATTTTTACACTCCACTCCTTTGGTAGCTATGTCATATAATTCTGCTTCTGTAAATAATTTAAATCTCAAAGATACATCGCTCGGGTTGGTAGTCTGGCTTAGAAGTAGGTAGGCAGCGTTCGGGTCGGCAGTGGGAGCGCGCACCGTCTCAGCTGCACTTAGAAAAAACTTGTTGATTTCATTAGCGAGGCGGTCGTTCGAGTTATATGACCTACCGGTCTCATCCCTTAACATACTTAAGATTTGTTGATGTTTCATAGGCTTCCTACCAGTGTATCCATTTGCTATTTGCCATAGTGTTTTATGCGAATTGGAATAACATTTTAACAAGTATCCGTAATAAGTTTTTTCTGCATTTGATAAGGATGTTTCAAGTGTTAACGACTGTGATGTAGCGATATCAATGGAAAGGTCTTAAAAAAATGTGCGGTCACCGTGTGCCCCGCCATGCTGGCTATAGCTAGGGTTGCCAACTTTTTTCAAAGGAAATATAGTATTTTTCAAATTTTCATCTAAAAAGATATAGTACATCCAAAAAAAAAATAGTACACTAGAGAAAAAGGTTAAAACGCATGCAAAGTTTGTTTAACTACACTTACCATAGTTTTAAAGAAGTGTCTAGTTGGTTACCGGTTCTTAGAGTTTCATACTTTTAACTTATGCTTCACTTATTCTTCAGAGCAACCAACTCCAACACATGCATAATAAGATTCATCCAAAAAAAAAATAGTACACTAGAGAAAAAGGTTAAAACGCATGCAAAGTTTGTTTAACTACACTTACCATAGTTTTAAAGAAGTGTCTAGTTGGTTACCGGTTCTTAGAGTTTCATACTTTTAACTTATGCTTCACTTATTCTTCTGAGTAACCAACTCCAACACATGCATAATAAGATTGGAGATAAAGAAAATGTATGAAATATACTATGGGAAAGGCAGTAATGAATAAAACCTCATTTTAAACTATAATGTATACATATACACCGGTGGCACACTGTTTCATAGACAGAAGTTTCATAGAATTTCGTTTCACAGAAATTTGTTCATATATTATTTGGATCATATACTTTCTGTTCCAATATTATTGTTTCATAGACTATTCAATTGCTTAAAACATATTTCACAGACATTCAGTTCCATGTATATTGCTATCTAACTTTTTTACTTTACAAAGTAACCAAACACTAGAATTACATTTCATGTATTTTTGTTTTGTAGGCACTTATTTCATAGATTGTTGTTTTATAGTTACTAGTTTATATAATATTTAGTTCCACTATTTACTTTATTGCATAGTGATATTCTTACCTAATGAGTCATATTTCATGTAAGTATTTTGTTTCTTATACACTGATTCGCCCTCCCTCTAAAAAAAACAAACTGCTACCAGAAAAAGTAGGTAGATTGTAGGCAAAGTAGGTTAGGTTAGGTTAGGTTAGTTAGCTTTTCAATCTGTTCTAGCCTCGAAACCTAACCAATCCAAGTAATAAATCAGGGTAAAACCGACTTGGATTGGTTAGGTTTCGAGCGTAGTTTCCCGGATAAATAAAATACCTACTTACTTTTAATTTATTGTTTACGTATCGTCATCCTTGCGAAACCAAAAAAAGGGGGGACGGGGGGGCGAAGCCCCCCACAAGGGGGGCTCAGGGGGCGGAGCCCCCCGCATTAAAAAATAACAAATTTGTACCTCCCCTGCTCTAACTTGGATAGGTTCGTTAGGTACCTTTTATCCCTTAGAGCAGAAATAGAAGCCCCGCGCAGCGGGGCTTCGTCGACCGGTTCCCAGTTCTAAATCGCTTACTAAAATTCTTTGGACAAAGGTATTTCTTTTGTATTTGTATAATGGTATGTGTTGGAGACAAAGTAAAACTTCATCAAAACTGATTTCACTGGATTTATTTCTTTTCACAAATGTTAATTTATAATGAACACTTCGATTTAGTTTCTACTTCGGCTACTGCCAATGGAATGAATCCCACTGACTGATAGTTCTGCCCTTTTATTACCTCTCGATAGTCGTTAAACATTAAGTAGAGGGGTTTACAGTTGAAGTCAAATATCAACCGTACTAATGACTTACTTGGTTATCGAGAGGTAATCATGTGGCTTACAATTAAATCATATATATACATAGTACAGTCACAGTTTTATTTGTAATACATTATAATAAGCTAACAGCTCGACCATCCTGTTTGTAGCGAGTCCCATTGCTACTTGTATATTCAAACAAAATGTTATTTATACGTAAATAAACAATATATCTTAGATTGGGCTAATTCATTTTAATTATTACAAGCGAAACATTATCCTATTTACTAAAAAGTAAAGAACAAGTACAAGTTAAAAAAAATGTGACAATGTAGGAAAAATTACAGATTATTCATGAGCAATCATGTCATTATTTTAATGCAGATAATTCTACAGATTGATTTATAATCTAAAATATACTTATTATCCTTAAATCTACTTAGTCTTTTATTAGATTACTCCCCTTGATCACTACTGGCACATTCGTTATCGGTGTCACTATTGAATTCCCTATCAAAATTCAACCAGGGTTGGATTTTATCAATTGCGACCACGTTTTCGTATCGTCGGCCCCTTTTCTTAGTTAAAGGAGTGTCTTCTATGACGTAACGATCATTAGGAAGTACTTTTATTATACGATATGGTCCTTGATATGTACTCACGAGTTTTTGCGATTTTCCATCGTGTGCCGCTTGTCTCTCTACGCGTACTAAATCGCCTTCCTTGTAATTGGTACTAGGTTTACGAGTTTTGTTATACCTTAATGCATCCTTTTTTTGCTGCTCTTTTATTTTCTCGCTTGCTTCTTCTCGGACTTTATCTAGATCGTTGTTGTCTACAATATTTAGTGTGTCGCTTATAACAGAGTTAAGTATTCCTTGCGAATGACATGTGATATTGAATCCAAATAAGAGCTCAGATGGAGTTTTGTTAGTAGTCTTATGAGTAGTCGTATTAAGGCCTACCTGTATCTCTGCAACGTATTCGTCCCAATTTCTCTCATCATCACCATGAGCAGATGAGGACAACGCGTTCAGAATTGTTCTATTGAACCTCTCTACCTGCCCGTTAGCCCGGGGGGTAGCTACAGCATTCTCGATGTGTTTAATGCCATGAGAAGAGATGAAGTCCTTGAACGTCTTGCTTGTGAAGCTGGACCCTTTGTCCGTAATCAGACGGGATGGCACTCCAAAATAACTTAAGTGCTCTTTAATGACTTTAACACTTGTAGAAGACTTCGTATTCTTGACGGGTGTTATATTGGCATATTTTGTAAAGCCGTCTATTATTACAAGAAGGTAATAGTTTCCCTTCTTGCTCTTCACAAACGGGCCTAAGTGATCAGCATGTATCGTATGAAAAGGGATGCTGACCTTCTCTATAGGGTGTAGTTCGCCTTCGCGTTTACCTCCAGGTTTTTTATGGTGCGCGCACTCTAAGCATGACGCAACATACTTTTTTATGAAACGTCTCATCTTGGCGAACCAATAGTGTTTTCGAATTCGCTCAAGCGTCTTATCAAACCCACAATGTCCAACGTCATCGTGGTTTTTTTGAAGGATTTGCCAACGGACACTCTTGGGTACCACCCATTTTAAATCATCACCAACTATACGGTACACACGCTCATTCTTGATTTTATAGTTACTAATAAAGTCAACGACTTGTTCAGAGTTTGGATCGCTGAGGGTCTCTTTTATCTTTTTAATCTCGGTATCAGCACTCTGGACTGTTGCTATCCAATCCTGATCGATCCCTGTTGTAGTTTGTAACACATCGAGGACGTGTATCTCTTGCATACTGTCGTCGATAGGGTTGCGACTAAGAGCGTCTGCATGTAGCATGCGTGCGCCAGGGCGATATTCCATGGAGCAATCATATTCTTGTATTTGTACCCACCATCTGGCCACACGCGGTAGAACATCACGTTTGGTGAGCGTATACCTGAGGGCATTACAATCTGTGAAGATTTTAAATGATATACCTACCAAATACACTCTGAAGCGACTCAGGGATGCAACTACAGCGAGGGTTTCCAGTTCGTACGAGTGGAGTTTACGTTCCTCGGGAGTAGTCTTCCGACTAAAGTACGAGACCGGCTGGTAAGCTCCATTCGAGTTAGCTTGAAGCAAAATCCCTGCAACACCATCTTTGCTTGCATCTGTGTGTAGTTGGATGTCAGCTTTCGGATCATACAGAGCTAATAGTGGCCTCTGAGTAAGTAGTGATTTGATGTTTTCAAAAGCTTTTGTTTGAGCTTCTCCCCATAACCACGGAGAGCCTTTCCGTAGCAGGTCCGTCAGCGGAGCTGCAATGAGGGCATATCCCTTAATGAATCGTCGGAAAAATCCTGACAGCCCAAGAAACTGTCTCACCTCGTGCTGGTTGCTTGGCATCGGAAATTTCGAGACGGCGTCGGTTTTCCTAGACCCTGGGCGAATACCTTCGGCGCTTACTTCAAAGCCCAGAAAATCTACCTGATTTTGAAAGAAGTGGCACTTACTAAGTTTCAGCGTTAAGCCTCCTTCTTTGAGTAACTTGAGAACTTCTTCCAACCGTTGTAATCCCTCATTGACATTTCTTGACGGAATTAGAATATCATCCATGTAAACAATTGCATACTTAATTTTGGCCTCTGACAGGATTTTGTTGATTGTTCTCTGAAACACTGAGGGTGCGTTAACTAATCCGAAAGGCATTCTATTATATTCGTATTGTCCATCGGGGGTAACGAAAGCGGTCTTGTGTCGAGATTCTTCTGAAATCGGTATCTGGTAGTACCCAGATGCCAAGTCCAGTGATGTGAATAACGTGTTTCCGGAAAGTTGATCCAGCTGGTCTTCAACTCTGGGAAGTGGGTAGTGATCTTTTTTGGTTTTCCGATTCAAAGCTCTGTAATCTACGCACAGCCGTTTCTCCCCGGTTTTCTTCTGGACCAGTACTATAGGACTCGCATATGGCGAAGAAGACTCCCTGACGATCCCATTGTCGAGCATATCCTGAACCATACTCCTTACCAACGTCCTTTCTGCGTACGACATGCGGTAAGGACGATATACTACTGGTGTTGACTCCTCTAGTTCTATGACCATTTCAGACGATTTCGTGAAGCCTAGATCATCAAGGCCTTTTGAAAAACAATCGCCATATTTTGACAACAGTTTTTGAAGATTCAAACGTTCTTCCTCACTCAGGTTCTCACCACAGATTACCGTCGCGTCCGCTTCTTTTTCATTAAACGTTACGTTGAAGCAGTCGTATCCAACGTCGTCGGCTGACCCTGGCTTAAACTCAGCACGCGTCAAAAGTAAACCTCCATTCAAAGCGATTGTATCGGACGAGGTGTTCAGCACTAATAGTGTGCTGGCCCCAGAAGTTATGTCATACTGCCCTGGTAATAAAAAGTGTTCTTTCCCTTCAGGTCCTCTTAATGATCCATTAACTATAATGGTACCTGTTAAGAGAGATGAACTTTTCACCGGAATCGGTGTTAAGACACCGCACGGCAAGTTGACCTGCTTTACTACCGTCAGATGAATCTTACCATTAGGCGTCTGAAGAAAGAAAACTTCAGTAGGGGTTTTTATTATTGTAATATTCGGTCTTTCAGTAAAGTTGTGGCCAAGTAGAACTGGTTGTTTAATTACATAGTCCTCGACTGCGTATAAATCAATTACTTCTTTGATGCCCTGGACTTCCACGCTGCTTGATACCATGCCCACGGGCGTAACCTGGTGACTTCCTATGGCGTTTAATACGGGAAGTTTCCTGGATCTGTCGATTTCTAGGTTCAACTGTTCGGCTGTACTTATCTTTATCAGTGAGCATTCAGCGCCGAGGTCAACATAACTTTTTATCGTGGACCCGTTGACTGTGATATCCATTTTATATTTATTATTTGTATTCCCCACGATTACTGCAGCCACTTGTTTTTCCTTCCGTTCTTTACCTCGTGTCTCTTCCTTTACCTTTGAATCGTTTGTCTCACGCAAGCGCTTATAACAATGCACTGCCATGTGGTTCATCTTTTCACAATACGTACATTTTACAGCAGGCTTTTTGCATTGACTGGCACGGTGACCAGTTTCGCTGCAATTAAAACACAGCGTGTCGTTATTGGATCCATCTTTTGATGTTTTTGATGTATTGGGGTGAACTGACCTGCTCTTATGATCATAACGACGAGAATTTTTAAAATGATCATGATTGTCTTTATTCGCTCCCACTTTTACGGTTCTGAAATATTTTAGAACTTGTTCAGGTTCCGAAAACTGGGCCGCTTGGGCACCTACCTTTACTGCGCGATCTTCTACGCCGTAAAGAATACAATCAACTGCTTGTCTTCCGTATATTTTGCATCTGTTGAGGAGAACTACTTTGGCGTAATAGTACTGTTCCAGTGACTCACCATATCGAGCCCTTTTTGACAGCATTTCTGTAAGCATCTCAGCATAATCTTCGCGACAGGGGAAAGATTCAATCAGCTTTCTCTTCCATTCAGGCCACGTAAATAAAACGCTCGATAAACCTTGGTACCATGTCTTTGCGACACCTGTGAGCTTAGGGAGAGCATAATGAATTAATTCCCTATCATCCCATTGGTAAATACTGGCGCATTCTTCAACTTTCGTAAGCCAATTTAATACGGTCTGTTCTTTGGCTATAGGATTGAACTCTGGTATGACATTTGTATTAAATGTGAGTTTCGGTTTGTCCGAGCTCTTAAATTGTTTCAATACTTTAATGAACTTATCCAGAATAGCGGATTCGTGGTCGTTCCTGTTCGTACGTAACCTTGGCCGTTTCTCTTCATCGGAGTTTTCAGATGAACTCCTTTGGCGTCTGCGTTTCCTATCATTGTGATAATGATAGTGTTCATGAATATCTTCGGATGGGCTACGTCTACGTGTGTGGCTGCTACCGTACCTTGCGTAAGCATTGTAGTCATAATCGCGATCCATTGGCCTGGATACTCCTAGTTTGTTTCCTGGATTATGCGGTGAGCGGTCGCGTCGACGTATGCTGCCGCCGTCGTTATACGGTCCGAAATCGCCTTCGTCATGGTAATCATACTTGCGACCTGTAGACCAGCGGGTTTCTCGATCATTGTGGTAAGGTGACTGCTCATGTTGACGTCTGTGCATTCTACTATACCTTTCATAGTCATGTTGTTCTTCACCACGGCCTTCAGATATGATCTCCCTTGAATTGTCGCGATAGGTCCTAAAACTGTCGCGTTGAGGTGACCGATACTGTGGTGGTAGTAGGTAGTACTCGTAATTTGAACCTGGACTCCGTGACCTGGATCGGTTGCATCGTGAACTTTGGCCCTGTGACCTGGGCGCTCGTGGACTCTTGTGACGCGAACCCTGGCCTTGTGACATGGGCGCTCGTGGGGCGTCGTAGTGAAAACCTTGACCCTGTGACCTGGGTGCTCGTGGGCTATCGTGGCGTGAACCCTGGCCCTGTGACCTGGGCGCTCGTGGGCTGCCGTGGTGTGGGCCCTGGCCCTGTGACCTGGGCACTCGTGGGCTATCATGGTGTGGGCCCTGACCCTGTAGCCTGGGCGCTCGTGGGCTGTCGCGGCATGGACCCTGGTTCTGTGACCTGGACGCTCGTGGGCTCTCGTTGTGTGACCCATGACCATCTGACCCGGTCGACACTGGATCAAATGCGCGTCGGGAGTCTATTTCTTCTAGTCTCGGAGTCAGGTCCCCTGGCTCATCCATGTCTGGAACTTAAAGAAACCAAGTCTTAGTTTCATCGATATGTTACATCAATAGAGTATCGACCTCACATACTCTGCGTAGCAACTTCACACGTGTTTATATCCAAGGCAGTTCCCGGACAATATAAACACGTGGGATTAACCATATTAACCTCCGGACTTACTCCGTTACGGAAAATACAGTTTGTTTTATCATTAAAACTATCTGCCTTTGATTGTCACACGTGTCTATATCCAAGGTAGTTCCCGGACAATATAAACACGTGGGATTAACCATATTAACCTCCGGACTTACTCCGTTACGGAAAATACAGTTTGTTTTATCATTAAAACTATCTACCTATGATTGTCACACGTGTCTATATCCAAGGTAGTTCCCGGACAATATAAACACGTGGGATTAACCATATTAACCTCCGGACTTACTCCGTTACGGAAAATACAGTTTGTTTTATCATTACAACTATCTACCTATGATTGTCACACGTGTCTATATCCAAGGTAGTTCCCGGACAATATAAACACGTGGGATTAACCATATTAACCTCCGGACTTACTCCGTTACGGAAAATACAGTTTGTTTTATCATTACAACTATCTACCTATGATTGTCACACGTGTCTATATCCAAGGTAGTTCCCGGACAATATAAACACGTGGGATTAACCATATTAACCTCCGGACTTACTCCGTTACGGAAAATACAGTTTGTTTTATCGTTACAACTATCTACCTATGATTGTCATAAGAAATAACTAGATGCACTTTAAAATTACTTACGTTGGCGCGGCGTGGTAAAAAAAAAATCGTTTTAGATTTTCTTATTCCTTCTTCTGAAAGTTGTTGGAGACAAAGTAAAACTTCATCAAAACTGATTTCACTGGATTTATTTCTTTTCACAAATGTTAATTTATAATGAACACTTCGATTTAGTTTCTACTTCGGCTACTGCCAATGGAATGAATCCCACTGACTGATAGTTCTGCCCTTTTATTACCTCTCGATAGTCGTTAAACATTAAGTAGAGGGGTTTACAGTTGAAGTCAAATATCAACCGTACTAATGACTTACTTGGTTATCGAGAGGTAATCATGTGGCTTACAATTAAATCATATATATACATAGTACAGTCACAGTTTTATTTGTAATACATTATAATAAGCTAACATATGTAATGATAATTCTATAGCTTAATTATGACTGAATAAAAAATATTAAGTTTGATACAATGACAAACAACATTCTAAGAATAATCAGTTTTTGAAACAACTGTTCTAAACAAAAAATACTATACGAATTAATAATATTTGGAATGGACTCCCCTTTAGTATCAAAAATTCTCCAAGTAAATTTATATTTAAGAAATCCTTACGTGCTCTCATTGCTAGCGGAATGAAGGATTGTTAGTTTGTCTGTTTTAGTTGATTTCATCGGTTATAATATTAATATGTATTTTAATGTATGTATGTAGTTAGTTCGTGTATATATTTGTGTAGGTATATGTGTAGGTATAGATATGATATATATGTTTTTGTTCATATTATTTAACTGGATAGATGTAGCACCGCCCACAATCTCTCTGCTTTGCCTTAAGGTTGACTGGTAGAGAATGCCTCATGGCATTAAGTTCGCCTTTTGTACGTTAAGTTTTACTTTTGTGCAATAAAGTTTAAATAAATAAATAAATAAATATTTGATTGAATACGCTATGAAATGAAATTCTAAGAACTACATATCTGAACAATAAAAAATATACAAAACCAGATTATACAATGTAAGAGCTCTGAAAAATGATCATTCTATGAAATGAAAATACGAGAAACATTTTCTATGAACCAATATTCTGCGAAAATGTTGTCTATGAAACAACGTACAACCACTTCTTTGTACCTTGTGCCAATTTAATCAATTTTTGGTTTTTAATAAAGGTGTTATATGAATCCTCACAATTAAATGATAAATTAATATAAATCAACAACTCATTTTTGATTTATGATAGGTTTGCTCTGCTCCTCTCTTCACGCCACTTCAATTTCATGTCTTGCCCTTTTTAGCAGGTGGAGGAGTTAGATTTTCATTGTTAGAGTCACTTGCTCGATCACAACTTTCACGGAATGCATCACTAGTATCATCACTATAACGTCCGTCGGTTCCGTAATCCATTTTTAATAATTTCACGGTGCCAAACAACGAACAAAATAACAAATCGAAAATAGTAAACAAATAACAGCTCAAATTAGTTGGCGCCAAAGTCGCTCGCTAACTATACCGTTGACAATTGACACTGACACTTAATGAGTCTTGGCCTATTATGTAGACACGCTCACAAGAATTAACCTGAAGAAGGAATTATTTGTTACTTTTCAGTTCGCTTAAAACGGCAGTCGTGTTTTTTAATTTTTTATTTATTTTATTTATTTACTTTCAACTGACGAATGGTATCCTCCTGCCGCCCAGACAATAAAATTTGTCAGTGAATTTTGAATTTACTATGTAGGAAATAGAATAGAATAGAATAATTTCCTCTGGGCGGCAGGAGGTTAAAGAAAAGTTAGTTCTTCTCCACACGTTTTCACTCTACCTACCTACTGTAGCAAGCTAGCTTATTAGTTCTGGCACGGACGACGAGATGGCGATACATCCAGGGGCGTAGCTAGAGTAAATGGCGCCCGGGGCAAGTGCCAAATTTGCGCCCCCCCCCTTCTCGTTTTCCAAAGTTAACTTAACACCTAATATTGACATTGCTAGCAGTAAATCTATCGCCACTTTACGTATAGGGGAAAATAGTACATTACGCTACAAGTGCGAAAAAAATGAAGTTCGAAACGAGAGGAGATAAATTTAAGCACGACCGAAGGGAGTGCTTTAAATCGACACGAGTTACGAATTTCGTTTTCGCACGTGTATCGTACGTTTTTCAGCACTTATGGCTCTCCGAAGATTTCGATTTCGTAAAAAAAGCGCCACCTGTACTGAAACATATTTTTTAGTACAGATGCAGCGTTGCCAGATGGTCACGAAAGTCACGATCTGCGTGACTTTTGACCCTTCCGCGTGACAAGCGCGTGACTTGTGATTTTAAGGGAATTTTCGTGACTTTTTACCCTATTAAGAAATTTTCGTGATTTTTGTTACAGAAGTCAATTTTGAAAAAAAATATTTGTAATTTATGATTTTGGAACGCACCCACAAATAGATAATTGTCTCTTGTCAAAGTTGTTATTATCAATGACACTGTCAGTCCAAAAATTATGAAATAAATCATGAAAGTCATGAAAGTTCAGCTACGTAAATACTTTCAAGAAAAATTATTTTCAACTTGATCGGTTTAGAAGGTTCAGTAAAAACTACGGAACCCTACACTGAGCGTGGTCCGACACGCTCTTGGCCGGTTTTTTTTTGCTAAAATCGATTTATCAAGAACAACTGAAACGCGTGACTTTTGGAGCCAAATCGTGATTTTTAGGAAACCGAAACGTGACTAGTGACGCGACAGCCCTGGCAACACTGTACAGATGGTGCCTTTTTTAGGCTCTAGTGTGTCATTTTACGTCAGGTCCAAAACTTCGGAGGGCCATCTGCACTAAAAAACGTCGTACGAGACGCGTGCAAAAACGAAATTCGTAATCTCGTGTCGATTTAAACACTCCCCTATCGGTCGTGTTTTAAAACATCGCCACTCGTTTCGAATTTCATGTTTTTCGCACTTGTGTCGTAATGTACTATTTTAGTATAGATGGTTTACTTTTTAGGCTAAAGTGCGAGAAGTGGGTCATTTTACGTCAGGTTCAAAACTTCGGAGGGCCATCTGTACTAAAAAACGTCGTACGAGACACGTGCAAAAACGAAATTCGTAATTCGTGACAATTAAAAACTCTCCCTATCGGTCGTGTTTTAAAACTTCACCACTCGTTTCGAATTTCATGTTTTTCGCACTTGTGTCGTAATGTACTATTTTGAAAAGTGGTTCATTCTACGTCAGGTCTTCGGAGGGCCAAATGTACTGAAACACGTCGTACCAGAATACACGTGCGAATGAGAAATTTCCCTGCTAGGAGGTACCTATTAAAGTGGCACTTTTCTGTTCAAGGACTTTCTGTTGTACCCTTGTGACACAATTTATTATTGTTCTATATTTTATTATATTATTTTGTCTGCGTTATTAATACGAGTATGTATACCTTGACCAAATTCACTAAATCGCAACTTTCTAGTACTCGTACTGCTGGACTAGTCTGACCAGACGAAAAGGGGTCTTAGTTTGGGTAGAAAGAAACCCTAAATAAGGGTCACTGTTAGGATACCACAATTTTATCCAAAATTCAACCTACTAGGCAGGAAAGGCCCTACTTACCTACTAGGAAACAAAATAAATGCAACTGTTCTAATCTAACTGAATAGGTACATTTTCAATTTATTCGATGCTAAGAAGAGTAATTCGGGTAAGTACTACATGCAGCACAGGATATAAAATTGTTTTCATACTTTTAGTATTAAAACTTCTCCAAATGGATAAGAGAAAAAAAAATGTGAAATCTATAGAAAGCGAGTACGGTATTTCTGAAGTACATGGTAAAAAAATATTCCATTTTAGCTTTTTGTGAATTTACGCATAAAAAATTTTGATTTATTTATGTGTAAATAATGCAAAAGGTAATCAAAAATTTTGGCCGGTTTGGAGCCCTTCACAATTCGACACCCCGGGAAAATGTAGGTACCAAACTAGCATTTTTTGAATTTACGTAAAATGATTTTATTGGGGTGTAAATTATGCATATTATCATTTGGCGCCCTGCCTAATTTGACGGCCGGGGAAAATATGATTTATGCAAAACGAAATAAAAAATCTTGGCCGATTTGGGGCCCCCTCTAATAGTTTACGCATACATATTTTTGATTTATTTTTGTATAAATAAATAATATATAATAAATGAATTATGCACAAGGAAATCAAAAATTTTGGCTTGTTCGGAGCCCCTCCTAATTTGGCGCCCAGGGAAAATGTACATACCAATCTAGCATTTTTTTAATATACGCATGAAGATTTTCTTTATGTGTAAGTTATGCAAAAGGAAATCAAAATAAATTGCTGATTTGGCGCCCCGCTTAATTCGACATTTTTGTAATATCGACGCTGGAAAGGAGAAATTGGATAAGCGACACTTTTGAAGATATTGAGTTATACACACCGTTAGAATCGGCAAATTTTTCTGCGTCGAATGAGCTAGGTTTCGTATCCATCTGACAACTTTTGTGTCGCTTATCCCATCGGTGATTTAGAGAACTATCGATCATTTTTTACTACTAAACGACTTGGTTTTTGACAACTTTTAAGAAAATGGAGATTAGATAATATATAATTCAACATAATGAATCTTGGATTATTTTACCTATTTGTCATGACAGGTTAAATTTTACTTGGATATTTTTGCTGCGTAACAACTAATCATCACTTGTGGGTTAGCTATTTCTACCTGACTGTATGATATGTTCTCATGTCGTTTGGACAATTTTACCTTTATCTTAATTTAAAATTAAAGACGGTTAGACAATATTACTTAACTATGATATCTGAACTATTGGCGTTTATCCATGTTTACCCCTACATTTATTTATGAACCATATGTCGCTTAGGTATCCCTTTTTACCTGAATTTACATTAGAATACTACTGTCACTTATCCTAACTTGCATGAATGAAATGTCAGTAAAAAAGTTAGCAACAATTTGCATACATAAATGTCTGCTATTTTATTCTTTGTCACGTTATGTAGAAACATTTGGCAGAGGGGTTGTCCTGTCAATTTTTACTCTGCGTTAAATAAAATGTTTTTGGAACTTTAACCCTTAACCACCTACGTGCGGTCTCACAGACACTGAATTATACAAAATTGACAATAACTGAATGCAAGTATATAGCTCACGCCTCTGTGACCTTGTACCTTTGCCCGGCCCCTCCGTAGTGCCCGCCATGCTGTCGACTCGTTCAGATGTGCACTCATTCGGATTTGGTGAGTAATAAACTAGCATCAGCGGTCTGTGAGACCGCATGTAGGTGGTTACGATACATTTGTAAGTGTCTCAGGGACCGCACGTAGGTGGTTGTGTTATTTAAATCTCATAATAATTGTTACTATAGTTTGACACAGTCTTGAAAAAAAGTTCAAATTTATGAAGAAACTGGCCGAAAAATTAGTGAGACCCTATTTAGAGCGTCGTGCAAATAATCAGCGTCTTCCGCGGGACTAAAAAATTGGTTTGAATTTGAATGTTCAAACAAATTGTGTGTCGACGACAGACAAAGAATGGTTATTTTAAAAGCATGTAATTTTACAAAAATATCTTATTTGTAACCAAATTAGATAGTTTAATAGCATTTTTGATTGCTCAATTTTATTGTTTGATAATGAAAATATTTATATTAATGTTCTTTAATGTTGTAATCTCATATCCTGAAGGACACTTAGTTTTGTAATCGAAAATACAACAAGTTAATAAATATGTTAAGTTTGAAATACAAAATGTTGATTATTTTTGTATTCTTGTTGCTTCATAAATGCCTGAAACAATTTAAAGTGTATTTAATATATTTAAACCCTCTTCAGTCACGCCAAAGTAAATAAATCAGGTCCCATAAGAAGGAGCGGTCTCCATGACCGCACGTAGGTGGTTGTGTGATACAAACAGGACGTAGGTAGTCAAGGGTTAATAAATAAAAATAAAAAAAGAAATAGGTACTAACTAAAACCATTTTTTAAGTGTTATCATAACGCAATACGATGGATAAACATACCAACAGACAGGTACAGTTGTTAAAAGTAGATAGTTTTCAAGTGCCTCGTTTGTAGGTAGGTACTAACTATTGTTGGCTCAATAACGAGTTATCCTAGTTGATTTTGCATGTTTTAACCCTTAAATGCATGACCTTGACAAAGATTTATTCTAATTTCAATTCTGACATGTTGTCAATAGAGTCGAAAATACATGATGCATGATGCAACCCTTAAATGCAACCCTTAAATAAAGAGAAATAATCTCAAATAGAAAAACAAAATATATTTGTTTTTAATACTTAACAATAACTATTACTTACTCACATACTTACCTACTTTTTGGAATAAAGTTATAAAAATACCTAAAACAGTGTCTTTCTTTTTTCACGTGTAAGTAAATTCGTTTACTAGTCACGGAATGTTACTCTTGTAATTGAAATGACTGACTATGAAGTCTAAAATAGTTTCTCATTGTAAGTATCTGGATATTTCTTACTGATATATTTGTGCTATTTTTTTCAATTTATATATTTTTACCCGAATATAAAATAAGCCACATCGGCAGTTAGATAATTTTAACATGATGAATTTGTTATGTAAGTCTCGGGTGGACTTTTTTACCTTCCTTATTTCTTTTACAACGTGTTGGTTAGATAATTTTACCTGAATCAATTTTTCCGACCATTTTGCTTAAGCGACAGTAAATCCTTAAATAACACTTGAATACGTTAAATAATTAAAACATCACATAGAAAACATATTTATGTCCATAAATAATGCTTCAATTATTTGATTTAGCCTCCTAATTCATTTTAATGATTTTTTTTCGAAAATCTCGGCGGTTTTTTGCCTCTCCTGTAAAGTACGCACTGTGTCGCTTATCCAATTTCTCCTTTCCAGCGTCGATATATAAATTATGCAAAAGGCAATCAAAAAATCTTCGCCGATTTGGCGCCCCTTCTGATAGATTACGCATACCTACAGATTTTTGATTTATTAGGAAATTAAAAATGTTGGGCGATTTGGCGCCCCCTCTAATTTGGCGCCCGGGGCACGTGCCCCCCCTGCCCCCCCCCTAGTTACGCCACTGGATACATCGAGACAGGACGTTACCAACAGTCCGCACCATCTATCGTTGAGGCACGGGACTACATCATCTGCACCACGTTCCCCGAGACAGCGCGTTACTTGCAGCGCACTACGCAGTGCCAGCATGTAACAGTGGCGCGGCGCACCGGTAGATGGCGGGGCAGAACTGTTTAGTAGGCTTTTAAATGTTGCCTACCATGTGTCGGCGTTTACGTTAAAATGCAACCTAATTGAAAAGCGATCAAGATAGTACTTTTCCCCTCACTAGCTCGTAAAGCGCTCGTTTATCCTTTAATGCGAGCGGGTAAAAACGCTTTTTACACACTTGTGAATAAAGTAATTTGACATTTCTCTAATTCCTATAGCCCCCCAACTGCCTAGTATAAGTGGATCTGTATGACCGTAGTAAACATGCGCAATCGGAGCTCACATGTTAAATTGGTCGTTTCTCATGTGACTTTGTAAGCCATTGGCAATATTGATGTTCCATAAGTAACTCTATTCTACGATACGTTTCGACATTGAGTTTTAAATAGTTTCTTTAAGTTAATTTACATGTGGATGAGATTTGTAATCATATTTCCTCGCGATAGTGAGGGGAAAAAAGTTGTATTACACTTGGCGGCAAAGTTTGTTCAACTCTCGTGCCTTGAGACCTTCGCAATGCTCAAGATTCCAGTTTTTGAACCACTCGCTAGTCTCGCTACGCTCGTGGCTCAATTTTGGAATCTTTCGCTAGCTCAGGTCTCAATATTGGCACGACAGTTAAACAACAACTTTGCCCCCTTGTATAATAAATAACTATTTCATCACAGTTGCTGTCTAAGCGCGCCATTGCTTGCATGCGTAGAGGAAGTAATAGAAAAGTGAAATTCCCTAGGGAGTAATAGAAATGTCACTACGTCATTTGATAATATTTTGTCTTAAAACTTATTTTTTTGTCGGCGAGTGTGATGAAAAACATAGTATGCATCACGGTCGGTAAGCGTAATACTATCTCGAGTCATTAATAGCCCTCCGCCTACGGCGTCGGGCTTCTAACACTCCCGTTAGTAATTCCGTACTTACCTCCCTTGATGCACAATGTACTATTGCTTGAAAAACATCACATATAAATCATCTATGACAGTTTGAAGGGCAGGATGATGAGTAATTAACCTTAGCCATTTGAAAAGTTGGAATAAAAAAAAAACCTGCCTTATTTTTATTACCATGTATCTTGCAATATTTGTTTGAAATTTGAATTTGTTGGGTATAGGCAATTAACTTACCAATTGCACTAAAAACATGAAAATAAAATAAGTCAAATTTGTTTTAAGTTAAACGGATTTTATTGCACCTAAAACTACTTAGAAAATAAAAATTAGTTATAACCGTAGTTGCTACACTTGCTACTTTCTGTAGATTACTCACGTGAAACCATTATCACTGTAGTTTTCCCGAGTATTAAGCGTTAATCGGCAACATTTACCAAGCTAAAATAAAAACGTGGGGCGTTATTTATTACAAAGAATCATACAAGTTCAAAATAATATGTAATTGTAGCTTTAATTTTACATTTAATCATCCATCTGTTCCAAAACTTCAACAGAGGTAAATACCTTTTATCAAGGCCAGAACAAACTTATTATACACTATTGCTGTCTTAACTTTCTATGTGTGTTCTTAAATACCTATAGGTAGTGACTATGAAAACGGATAAACTCGCGTATATTAACTAATTTAAACTTCATTCTAACGTTTCGAACACTCAGCGGTACAACTCTTTTAAAAAGAGTTGTCCCGCTGAGTTTCCTCCCGGTCCCAATATTGGGATACCTTCCTAACAATACAATCATACAAAGGAAGGGAATAAATACTTCTCAGTCAGAGGCGTAGGGATAGAACCGGCGTAGATTATTTATTTTGTCTCTTGTCTTCATTCTGAAAATATTTGTATTGATTGTTTCATATTAATATTGAATGACTAGCTTAATTTTCAAATTTAGTATGTACATCCACCCTTAAAAAATATTGTCTGTGGTTTAGTATATTTTTCTTTGGTGGCTAGTCTTGTACTTATCTTTCTTATTTTGATGGAGGTAGATCTATCAAATTTCCTCCATTGTCAGCCATCCACAGACCACGAACCCTGTAAAGTGTTCGAAATGTCGGAATGAAGTTTAAATTAGTTAATATACGCGAGCTTATCCGATTTCATAGTTTTATTTCATGTCTAATCCTCGCGATAACCGAAGAAATTATTGACTATAGTGACTTAATCACAATTGCGTACGCCCCACGTTTTTATTTTAGTTAGGTAAATGTTTCCGATTAACATAGAGGCTAAACGTGGCTATTAGCATCCGACTCGGGAAGACTAAAACTTGATAATGGTTCCACGTGAGTAATCTACAGAAAGTAGCAACTACGGTTATAACTAATTTTCTTTATTTTCTAGTTTTTGGTGCAATAAAAACCGTTTAACTTAAAACATTTTTTACTTATTTTATTTCGTACTAACAGCAAACCCAATTGCACTGCGAGATTGACCAAAAAGTTTGTTCAAGGAATTTGCAACAATATTCTGACGCAAGTCATTCATTCATTCACTATATTTTTTGCAATTAGTACTTCATTTGGATGTGAGTGTAATCTAATCATTCACCTCAACTCTGGTGAAATTACCTATACGAGTAGTTTAAAAATATTTCAGTAATTTTAAAATCAAATAGGTACTATTTTTTATCATATATCGTCGGTTGTAATATGAATTAATGTAACCACCAAAATGACGAAATTGAGTTATGTATACCGTTCGACTGCATTTTTCCGGCTCTATCGAATTTGCTATCCAGAAAAAAATGTCGAATAATTTAACATAAATTTTGCCATTTTATTAGGTTTCTACGTTTTTTATTAACGTATGTAAAGGTTTTAAAAAATCATAGAGAATATTTTAACGAAATTGTAAGTACAAAATATGTCCTTCCTAACGTACTCACCATATTTTTATAAATTTCAATGCTGTAAACTCCATCTGTATTGTATGGCTCATAAGCAATCTTGTTTCAATTTGTGAGTTACATTAAATTATGAAATCCTCTTTTGATGATTTTCATTAAATTATTAACGTATCTCCAATTTGTTTTAATATTTAACGTAAGTACCAGCCATTTCCTGAACTACAAGTGTGATCAAAATTAGTAACTGTGTCAAATAGACCTCTCAAAAATAAAACAAACAAGATAAACAAAATTTCAATAGGGTAATTAACTAAAAAGATACAACATACTTTATAAATGTCGAATTCGTTTTTGGGCCCTCCTGAAAAATCGTCATTTGGTGGTTACATTCATTCATATTACAACTGACGATATTTGACTTTTTTTTAAACACGTACCTACCTAAGGTGTTTTAATTTATGCCGCTGGCAATTATGAGAAGTCTTAAACATTTGGTTCGTGGTTATCACTAGGTATAACTTAACTACAATTTTCTTGTAATATTGTATTTTAACATGTATGAATTGTACATAGCATTTTATTGGAAATTTTTCATTGTTAGTGCGTAGTAATAAAGGTTTTTAGGGTTCTGTAGTAAACTAGGAACCCTTATAGTTTCGCCATGTCCGTGTGATCGTCTATCTGTCTGTCCGCAGCATAACTTTGTGGCCCTTAGTACCTACTAGAATTTGGCAATTTGGTACAAGTAAACAAATTAATCACGACGACAAAAACATTAAAAAAAATTGTGTTCCTTTTTTATTCGTAACGTGGGGAGGTATTTAAAAATGAAGACCGGTCTCGAAATACCTATACTTTTTTCTAAAGTCAATATTTTCGTGCTCAACCGTGGCTTGAGAATAAAAAAAAGTGTCCCCCCTCCCATCCAGCTTTTGATCCTTTGGACCAAAAAATATGAAAAAAATCATGAACGAACATAATTTGTCCAGCAGTTTTTTTAACTCCGGAACCCTACACTGAGCATGGCCCGACATGCTCTTGGCCTGTTTTATAAACGGATTTAATTAGCCGAAATCGCGTCTATTGATTTGGGGAGACCTTTTGTCTCTGTTATTCCAACTGACGCGTGATATGAGCGACAGACACAGTGGAGTGGGCCGACTGGCCACGCCCCACCGTCTCTCCGTTCATTTTAATGCGGGCTTATCTCCTCACGCCCAGCTTACACTGCTGGTGCGAAAGTGAGGCGGCAGTATGTCGCGCACTGTTTAACTGTATTCATTTCATTAAACAGATCCGGGTAATCTATTACTATTTTCCACATTCCTGCAAACTAAATTGACATGTGATTGACAGCTCAGATTATACCAGGAACAGAAAAATAATAATAGTAAAGGGTATATAAATATGTCGATAACAATATATCGATAAGTTGTAAAATTTGAAAAAAAAAAATATTATGTTTTCTTCGGCTACAGCGATGAGTACTAATGCATGGACCCGCAGATCACGAACCCTGTAAAGTGTTCGAAACGTCGGGATGTAAATTTAATTATTTATAAATATATTAAAATAATAATTTTGATTAATTATATATATATATATTTAATATTTATGCACATAATTGATTCTGATGAAATCGTTATAATTTTTTTATTCATTGTTAATTTTTAGGTTTACTATTAATATTGATTAAGTAAAAACCTACAATTTACAGGTCACAAACAGTATCAAAAGTCTTAGTCAAATAATCGGCCCCGTGTCACCCCCGGCGCAAAAGTATCCATCACATTGGCGCCATAGCCACGCTGAATCGTGACAATTTTTGCACCAGGAATGTACCGGAGCGAGGGTCAAATCCTGTCTGTCGTAAACGCCGCGCAATCTCCACTACAAAAACCTTAGCTTATCAACCACACGTCTCTACTGGGTCCCCTTTAATATGCCTAATATTAATAGTCCTAATATGAATTCGCATAACGGATTTGGCATAAATAATTAAGCATAATATTGAATAGGCAAAATAATAAAATTCCATAATGCTTAATACGCATATTACTGATTATGCATAATTGAAATATGCATAACATTATTAAATATAACTTTATTCGTCCTAGTATGGATTAGCATAAACTTAGAAATCAAGCAAATGAGGCAGATCAGGGTAAAACCAAGACAGTAAGGTTAAGTTCAAAAGACTAATAAGCAGGAACGACGAAGCCAAGTTGAAGCCTAGCTTTCGTCAATATCTCCTACACATCCTAATGAACACATCAGATACAATCATAAAATAAAACATTACGTATTTAATAATCAACATTCATTAGTAAAGAAATCACATCTTGGTAGGCGCATGAGACGCACGTACAGAGTGCGTATTTAATACGGGCGTATATTTTAATGATGCTTAAAATAGGATCTAGGGAACCTATTTACCTATACCATGATTTCTACGATCACAAAATGATAACTGTATCCCGTATAAAATACACACGCCGTATTTATGAACATTATAAATTGCTAGGGTAAAAATGTGTGTAATAATTAAAATAATCAATATTTACTATAATAATCACCAAATTAAAAATTTAAAAAACCGACTTCAACCGGTTTCTCCAAGATTCCCGATTTGTTTCCATCATTGGTTTCCTCAAATCCTACTTTCTGAATGCAAATGCTTGTAAATGAATGAAAATTACCAAAAGCGCCATACATGTACTTATAACATTTGAAGAGATCCCTCGATTTCTCCAGGATCCCATCATCAGACCCCAACTTGGTGCCAATGGGACCATCTCAGGGTAATACACGTTCGATCACAAAAAGAAATTTTAGAATCGGTTCACTATTCTCGGAGATATCAGGTAACATACATACAACAAAAAAAAAAAAAAAAAAAAATTCAGTCGAATTGAGAACCTCCTCCTTTTTTTGAAGTCGGTTAAAAATATAAGTAGGTATACATGTATACAGTCAATAAAATATGTCAAGACCTAGACAATAACTGTTATACCTACGCACAATGCACAAGTAGCGATAATGACAATAGAAGCATGCTCAGATGTTTGTGAGCACCCTCGCCGTTCCGATATATCTGACTGCGACTGTAGGTACATGTGTAAATATTATACAGGGTGCCCGCGAGGAAAGGGAAAAAATTCCACAGCGGATTTCTGACCAAATTTGAAGTTAAAAATATCATATTATGAAGTTTCCTGGATTCAGTCTATTTTAAGAGAAAATTTTATTTTTACTTAAAACTGTTTTAGACCGTTACGGTATGATAAACGCATTTTAGGAAACGATTTTGTGACCATGTTGTCTTAGTCTTGTCACACTTAATTGACAGAAATCAAATGAACAAAAATATTTTTAATTGCCTAGCAAATGTAAAAAAAAACATTAAAGTGGCAAAAATATTAGGCAGGTATATAGTATCGGGTTCGCTACGCAGTCTATGTTCGGTCATTATTATTTTATCTAGGTATTATATTTTATACCTTTCATTAAGTATACCAATTAGTATTATGCTCATCCTATTTATTCCAAATCATCGTTATGATAGTTTACGTTATACGTAAATACATTATGCGTAATCGTTTATGCGAAATTAAGCTTATGCCACTTAAATAGTATGCTTAACAACGCTATGCCAATTTGAAGTATGCGTAATAAATTATGCGAATTAATATAGACTCGTCTCTACTGCAAACGGGACAAATACATAACTATCCAGCACCGAGTACTTGTTTCTGGCGGCTGTCACCTCCGCGACCAGGTGCGAGGCTGCAGGAGTGCTGACGCAAGTCGCGTCCCGGAGGAGGCACTTACCTCGCTGCCAAGGCACCAAAGTCACACCATCAGGTCTCTGGCCGTCCGTCCGGCTGAGACCAGGGGGCTCCAGCAAACGAAACGCAGGAATCATTAGCTGACACCAACGCTAATGACTAGGTATGTAATTGGAGTCTATATTAATTCGCATAATTTATTACGCATACTTCAAATTGGCATAGCGTTGTTAAGCATACTATTTAAGTGGCATAAGCATAATTTCGCATAAACGATTACGCATAATGTATTTACGTATAACGTAAACTATCATAACGATGATTTGGAATAATTAGGATGAGCATAATACTAATTGGTATACTTAATGAAAGGTATAAAATATAATAGATAAAATAATAATGACCGATCACAGATTGCGTAGCGAAACCGATACTATTTACCTAATATTTTTGCCAAGTTACTGTCGATTAGTACGTATTAATAATATTATTATGTACTATAATTATATTGCTTCCAATTTAAAACTAGTTTAGACTTTTTTTTACTTGTGCGTTGTGCGTAGGTATAACAGTTAATGTTTAGGTCTTGACATATTTTATTGACTGACATACATGTATACCTACTTATATTATTATAGTAAATATTGATTATTTTAATTATTACACACATTTTTACCCTAGCAATTTAAAATGTTCATAAATACGACGTGTATATTTTATACGGGATACAGTTATCATTTTGTGATCGTAGAAATCATGGTATAGGTGAATATGTGCCCTATATCCTATTTTAAGCATCATTAAAATATACGCCCGTATTAAATAGGTACACACTCTGTACCTACTGTGCGCCTCATGCGCCTACCAAGATGTGATTTCTTTACTGATAAAATTGATTATTAAATACCTAATGTTTTAATTAATTGATTGTATCTGATATGTTCATTAGGATGTGTAGGAGATATCGACGAAAGCTAGGCTTCAACTTCGCTTCGTCGCTCCTACTTATTACTCTTTTGAACTTAACCTTACTGTCTTGGTTTTACCCTGATCTGCCTCATTCGCTTTATTTCTAAGTTTATGCTATGCTAATCCATATTGGGACGAATAAAGTTATATTTAATAATGTTATGCATATTTCAATTATGCATAATCAGTATTATGCGTATTAAGCGTTATGGAATTTTATTATTTTGCCTATTCAATATTATGCTTAATTATTTATGCCAAATCCGATATGCGAATTCATATTAGTACTATTAATATTAGGCATATTAAAGGGGACCCATGTAATTGTTTATTCTATCGACCCCTAAAACGGCTGTCTGTTTAATTTATTTAATCCTTGAATAAAGGAAGGGGATTTAATGAACAGTGTCATGCCAAGCCCTTGACTGCGACTAATTTGATTCAGTATTGGATTAGCATTTAGCACAGTGCAGCGCATATCGTCTGGGACGGTGCAATACCGCGTAACTACCAAAGCAGATAGGGTTCAAGTATCAAACAATTGACCCTAATTGAATTTGATAGTTACGCGGTATTGCACTATCCCCGGCGATATGCAATAGTGAACAGCAGCCTGCCGGACAGCGGCCGGACTTAGGGCGGAGCTACCGGGGCTACAGCCCGGGGCCTCCACGAAGGAGGGGCCCCCACAATAGAGATTCGAAAAAATGTTTTTCACATTCCAACTAGTAAACACTAAGTAAATTTTTTTACGCTGTTTTGAGAACCTGACTGAAAAAAATTGTCTACTTTATTTGAAAATAGTTGGGGGTCAGGGGGCTTTCACTCCTTTGTTTACCCCGAAGCCTCTTAACCTCTAAATCCGGCCCTGGTGAACAGATGCGTTTTTCATCCCTTTTAGTGGCACTGATCCGATGTCTAAATCGAATCACCATCTAGTTTTAGCTCTTGAATTGAATCCTAAACACCGATACGGCATCTAAATTCTACATAGACTTGAGTTTCGCGACGATGATTTCATCTTAGATTATTTATTTATTGCGCCAAGTAAAGTCACCACGCCAAGTTTTTATAATGAAGTTATAAACTTCATTATAAAAACTACGCATAACGAATGAAAATAGTTGAATACGTTGACATTATTTATCAAAGCTTTATATTGTTTTTCATCTTGGACGATCTAGTAATGAAGACGCTATCATATTATTTTTTCTCTGCCAAAGACTTTAGCATAGACTTTCATGAATCATGACTTATGAAATGACAATGGTCTTTGTTTATTGTTACAAATGCGTACGATGCTACTGTTTTTGCATTAAAAAAACATTTTATTTAAATGGCGACTCTATCGTCATAGTAACAATATTCAATGTTAACAAATAGGAATAAATTAATTAATAAAAAAAATTAAAAACACGACTGCCGGGCCGTTTAGAAACGTTCTTAAAAGTAAAAAATAATTTCCCGTTTCAGGTTTATTCTTGAGAGCGTTTCTACATATAAGCGCTTGTCTTATTACTTACGATATTTTGTTTCTATTGCAGTCGGGGAACCTTCATAATGTTTATATTTTCCGTAATGAAAGGTTCCCCGACTGCAATCGACACAAAATATCGTAAGTAATAAGACAAGCGCTTATATGTAGAAACGCTCTCAAGAATAAACCTGAAACGGGAAATTATTTTTTACTTTTAAGAACGTTTCTAAACGGCCCGGCAGTCGTGTTTTTAATTTTTTTTATTAATTAATTTATTTGAAACCTTTTAGTGTAATCGAAGATTCTTTAAATTTCGATAAAATTTAGAAGGCTGACCCTGCGGAAGACCGAAGTTCGCTCCAGAGGCCCGAAGAGTTTTTTGGGCGAAGCCGTAGGGCACGCCGGGCGAGGGCCGGAACGTTAGCGAAACCAATGTAAATATATGTTAAGCGAGTCCGAACTTCCGAAGGGCGAGCTTCAGGGTGGGAGGCCGAAAGCAGAGCTTGCGGAGGCCCGGACTATCACTTCGATGATCCAAGCGTGTCACTCGCAAGTAATTTAGAGCAAAGCTGAAGGCCGAGCTGTGAGAAAATTGAGCTACCATGCTTCTTCAACTACCCCAGCATCTAAAAAAGCCGACATCCACGTAGCACCGACGGGTGAGACCACACGGTACAACCGTCCTTTTGACCGCCAGACGAAGTAATATGCTGAGCTCCAGACGGCACTTTATTTAAACGAAATTTAACTTTACGACGTCCCGCGTAATTTTCTACAGCATTGGTATAGATGTCGGCCAGTGGCGGTCATAGAGTCAACTGTCATAGGCCCGACAGTTCGCTTCAAACTCTAACGAAGACCGAAAGCTGAGCTCCGCGTTGAGTCAACGGCCAAAAGCGGCCCTCAGAGGCGCGCCAGCTCACGAGCCCGAAAGCCGAGCTGCCAGAGCCCAGCGCTACCTCGCTAGGCGGTGAAATAGTCTAACATAAAAATTAATCGAAGTATTGATGTAGTATTGACAACCTGCGAAGACCCTGCCCTGCTCCGCGGCACTGCTCCGCGTAGGGCTGAAGGTCCAAATCGTCCCTCAAAGCTAAGGGGCATTGGATCGCGAAGCCGAAAGCCGAGCCACTACCAGAGCTTACCGGCCCGGACCAGCGGAGCAAGAGGCCCGGACTTTCACTAAGAGTGCCAATTTAAAGCAAGGCCGAAGAAGGAGCTGCGAGAAAAATAAGCTACCAAGCTATAACCGTCCTTCTTAACTATCTTAACAATCGAAGCCAGAGCCCAGCGCTATCAGGGCACGTGATGGAATAGTGTAATATAAAAACGAATCGGAGAGCCGCAGGCCCGACGATCGTTTCCACAATTTTCGAAAATTGTAGACCGCACTCCGCGTAGGACTGATAGCCCGAAGTATCCTCCAGAGGCGCGCCGGCTTACGAGGCCGTAGACCGAGCTACCAAAGCCCAGCGCTCCTTCGCTATACAATGTAGAAGTGTAGCTTTAAAACGAATCTCATGGCCGCAGACCCGACAGTTCGTTTCGAGAAAGTGCGAAGGCTGAATGTCTGCGACCTGTTCATAATGTTTATATTTTCCGTAATGAAAGGTTCCCCGACTGCAATCGACACAAAATATCGTAAGTAATAAGACAAGCGCTTATATGTAGAAACGCTCTCAAGAATAAACCTGAAACGGGAAATTATTTTTTACTTTTAAGAACGTTTCTAAACGGCCCGGCAGTCGTGTTTTTAATTTTTTTTATTAATTAATTTATTTGAAACCTTTTAGTGTAATCGAAGATTCTTTAAATTTCGATAAAATTTCTTTCCGTAGGCAAAAAAGAGCTCAAATACAATTTATTTTTTAACATATTTCAAGTTTTAATTTTGATACGCCAGTATGGCACGTATAGCAATTTTGTTTGGCCACAATTGCTGTTATTATTGTATTGTTAGGAAATCTACGAAATTAGTGAGTGACATACGCGTACAGTATGGCACTTAGCACATGATTAGTGCGACAGCATGTCGCTGCAAAATAGACTATCCATCCCTCATTCATCCATATAGTTAGTAAAAGATGGAAAATCTATCTCGCGGCGACAAACTGACGACAATCATGTACTAAGCATACACATGTGGTTAAATGTCTCGTATCTCACAAACTATTTACGTAGGTACATGTTATTCCCATTTTTATTAAATATTGTTTTATGGCTATTTTCCACAACTCGATATCTAGCGTGCCTATTTTGCGTGGTCCCGCCCAATACTTGTTGGGAACGCACAAAAAGGTTACCTCACGATGTTTTCCTTCATCGCAAAGCACTTGTGATGATGTCAAATGATGATGCTTATAAGTTTTTCAAAAAACTCATCGACACAAGCTGGGGATTGAACCCACGACCGCTGCGTAGCAGCCGTGCGTTGTACTACTCGACCACAAACACTTATATACAATGTATCTGTTTCATAAACACTAAGCCCCGTGTCAGCGGTGACAGTCCTGTGACGGCTTAAAAATCAAAGAAAAATTTCAATACCGCGATGTAGAACATTTCGAGTTTTCTCTTCATACATATACTTAAACATATAACTTGTATATGTATTTACAATCTGCATGTAAAATGCTTTAATTTGATACCCAAATCATAGCGTTTGGATCACATATTATTCTTTGTGATTTGATTGCATTTTAATTAATCTCCCTTTTATTGAATAAGTTACCCACATATAAGTTATGTACATATTCGTAATCGTTGTTAGAAGTTCTTCATTTTGATACCAAACTCGATAAGTTTCTTTCATATTTATTTTTTTTGGTTAGATAATATTGAATTTCTAGGCCGCCATATTGTTTTTAACGTGACGTCATATATCCTATGTTACCCGCGACGTCACGAGGATTCTAATGATACCTTACACTATTAAAAATGGTTAAGTGGTCGCGAAGATCTGCGCGTTTAAAGAAAATATGAAACATACATAGGGGCTGAACACATATACTCTCCTTTTGGCAGTCGTGTAAAAAACACAACAATACTTAAAAAAGAAACAATGTAAAGTCCATTTATGCGTAGTTGTATTATCTAGTAAACAACTTTCTAACCTAAAAGTACACGTTTTCTGCTGTAAACTCCCATATTTGCCTGTACCAAAATACATGAGTCCGTATTTGTGCAGTCCGTCCGTAGTGATTAGGAAATTGCTTAATTTTTTCAATGAAACAGCAGTTTACAACGGAAAACGTGTATTTTTAGGTTAGAAAGTTGTTTACCTACTAGATAAGACAACTAAGTATGAATGGACCGTATGTTATGTATTCCCTATGGTTCCCAAACGCAAGAGAGTCGGGCGCTCTCGAATGTCTCGATCCAGTTCAAAAGGGGATATCTCGATCCGGCAGATGTAAGAACCACTAAATAATGCTCGAACAGTTACGTGTGTATTCGTTTTTATGCTATTAGGAAGTATGTAGGTAAATGTCATTTCCAGTTTTTGTCCTTATTCATCTAGCCACCCCTATGCACCCCAGTTGACGGTAAAAATTATTACAATAGAAAAGCAAATGTGTGTGTGTAGATCAGCGACGGAATATTATATAGACGAAGCTTTACATACATAAATGCCTTTAAATAATGGCCCCAGCCCCATTGACACTGACTGCTATCCCCTCTCCATAAATATGTCCGCGCACCTTAAAATTATATCCAATACACAATTACGCGCTATTAAAAAAAAAGTTGTGATTGGTTAATAAAAGTTTTGAATAGTTTTGATTCGGTAAGACAGAATTGTATGCGTCAAACCTCTTGCGCGGCGTTACAATATTATGACGTTGTCAAACCTTACAGGGATGATATTGTGCAAGATGGAACCAATTCATATAAATATTATTTCGACCCGCATTTTTTGTTGAGATTATGCACGTCCATATTAAACAATAAGGTATATCCGTAATAAAGTATTTTTCAACACACTTGCTCGTAACGTAGGTATTATTGAACCGCTATTAGGCTCATAATCCAAGATATTAAACACGCGTGCTTTTTCATTACATTATTGTTCTAGTGCGGTAATATCATAACCCGACCAAGTATATTTAAAAAATAAAAAAAACGTTTATTGCCCAAAAAAAACAAGAATAAACAACAAGAGGAAAAAAAAATCTTACAATATAAGTAGGTAGATACAATGCAATACAAGTAATAACAATATGGGGCAATGGGAACCAGTCTCAGGATATGCTAGATTGGTGGAATTATCCAGCCCTGATTTTCAGACCTTTGGTCGGGAAGCGTTTGGCATAAAAGTATACATAAAATTTTAGACATACACCAACTAGACCTTCTTACCAGCATCATTTAGAAAATTAGACCTATATTTTGCTAGGTGGCGCTACAAAGCGACGGCATACTTTCTTGTTTGACTTTATCACACATCTATTAGAATAAATAAATATTTAATACAAGTAGAAAGATTACGAACTAAATCCAAAAATTAAATTATTTTTTTGTTTGAAAATAAAATTAATAGGTTACTTACTCATAGAAATGTTGCATAATCCTATCCCCAATATGTAACTCAGTAACAAAAAGACACAAGTTACTATGAAATTAGTAAAGAGATACGACATTTGGTTTAGCGTATTATTCTACACAATAATCTGTTGCTTTAAATTAGTTATTTATTATACAAGGGGGCAAAGTTGTTGTTTAACTGTCGTGCCAATATTGAGACCTGAGCTAGCGAAAGATTCCAAAATTGAGCCACGAGCGTAGCGAGTGGTTCAAAAACTGGAATCTTGAGCATTGCGAAGGTCTCAAGGCACGAGAGTTGAACAAACTTTGCCGCCAAGTGTAATACAACTTTTTTCCCCTCACTATCGCGAGGAAATATGATTACAAATCTCATCCAAATGTAAATTAACTTAAAGAAACTATTTAAAACTCAATGTCGAAACGTATCGTAGAATAGAGTTACTTCTGGAACTTAAATATATAGCCAATGGCTTACAAAGTCACCCATGAGAACGACCAATTTAACATGTGAGCTCCGATTGCGCATGTTTAGTACGGTCATACAGATCCACTTATACTAGGCAGTAGGGGGGCTATAGGAATTAGAGCAATGTCAAATTACTTTATTCACAAGTGTTTAAAAAGCGTTTTTACCCGCTCGTATTAAACGATAAACGAGCGCTTTACGAGCTAGTGAGGGGAAAAATTATTTATCGTGTTCAAGATCAAACTTACGCAAACCAATGGTTCCCATCTTCTTTCTTGTGATCCTTGGAGTTGGATTTACACCATTTTACTGCACAAGAAGGCATTGTACGGGGGTTTTTGATTTTATTATTTTCTAGCAGCTGACATCCTATGTCACGGAAAATTTCTGTTGCACTAAAGCTGTCAAATTCAATTCAACCGCGGCACACTCAATCGTTCGCGGCACATTCGTTGTGGGGTCATTTTTGAGCTCGAGTCAGGCTTCTATTGTATCTCTAGTTCGTTGGTGTAGGTATGCTATTCTACTAAGATCACTGCTTACGGAATGCCCGCCATTGGTTCTATTCCTCCCTGTTAGTCAACATTGAATATTATTGCTTGGGTGATAGAGCCGCCATTTAAATATGTAATTCGTAATTTTTTCAATGCAAATACAGTAGCATCTCTCTATCAACAGAAAGAGAACATGGTTAGTTCAAAAATGAAACTTATACAATGTTCCAACTGTTTTATAAAAACCAAGGTGTATTATAGTGATTTTAAACGTCCTCCCTCTCGCTTCAAAATGTGACTTGTACTTCCAGTCTCTACTAACGGACAACGAAAATATTATAAGATAGTCACTTTGTCAGCGTACTCGGTGACCACTTTATTGTTGCTTTAGAGGCAGCTAGCGCGGTGGTAGCTGCCATACCACCGCTGCGTGCCGAAGTACCGTCCCTGAGCTCGCTGCTTGCTGGCTTTGTCTCCAACCATATCCATAAAATTATTCCTTTACCTATCCTATTAAATTAGTCCTGCAACTCATTTCGCACTTTGTGGATTGTGGATCACAGAGCCGCAAAGCCCTGTTGATCAGTCTCAGACTGAGGACAAGTAAGTGTGTATGAGCTGGCCTGCAGATATCCAACAGTATGTGAAATTAACCTTTTTGAAATTTATATGTGACAGACGTCCAATCAATCTGATCTTGTATTATCAACACATTGAGGAACGGATGCGTTTCACCTAAACCGTTTAATTATATTCATACTTATTATGTCTCACGACTCACGAAAGAGTCAATTTAATTATTTGTCACTGTCACGAACGTGTCATGGAAAGGGCGTGACAGAGAGATCTACGAACATATAAAACATGGAAGCCGCACGCCATACTAAATTGCCTTTCAAAAACGCTTGTGAATTTTAATTGACAAATGTCACCCCCTCTTCAATGCATCACGGCAACGAATTTCAATGTCAACCAATAAAAACTTAAACCGTCATTTAAAAATACTTGTGATTGGTCCATCAAAGTTTTGATTGGCTATATTCTATAAACATTTGTCAAAGATAATGCGCCGAAATATGCGCGGTGTTAAGAAAAGCGCGTTTGTTAGTCGTATACCTCGAAATCATAAAATCCTTGTAGCTTTTCACATTTTCGCGTTTCGCCGCGATCTCAAAATTTCTTAACAGTTATTTTTTCTAGTAGAATTATTTCTGGTAGCCAATTACAATGGTGTATAAAATTCTTAGCATATTTACTTTCTTGCCTTTTTTCATTGTAATCGCTTTTCACCTCAATAGATATTTGCTTGTAACGCGTTATTACATATCGCGCAGAACCAAAGTAAAAGATATAGGTCTCCGGATCGCAAAAACTTAAGTGGCAGTGGGCGGCGTAGAACCGATGGCCGTTGGAACGGAAAGGATCTCGAGTGGCGGCCACGTATCGGAAGGCGCAGCGTAGACTGGTGACCTGGTGAAGGTCGCAGGAGTCCGCTGGATGCGGGTCGCGCAGCACCGGTCATTGTGGCAATCTTTGGGGGGGGGGGGGGGCTATATTCAGCAGTGGACGTCTTTTGGCTGATATGATGATGATGATGATATCGTGATATTTCCTTCCTATTCGTCTGTAATTTAGTTTGTTTTATATATTATGCATTTCGCGAAGATGGAAGCTGAACCTGGATCCACTTATAGTTAGCGGGGCAATTTTAAATGAATCAAGTTCACACGGAGGGAACATTTCTGTATTATTGTATTAATTTGCTACTGTTGCAAACATCTATTGTAAATAAATGCGGCTAACTAAATAGGCTATTGATAATACATGCTACATCAAAATTTGCTACTATTGTAAATATCTATTAAAAATATATGCGAATAACAAAATATACCACCGATATTTCATGCTACAAAAAAATACGCTATCGCGGCGAAACGCGAATAGGTGAAAAGCTACAAGAATTTTGTGATTTCGAGGTATACAACTAACAAACGGAAAAGCGCTGTGTCCTGCCCATCTTGGCACAATTGAACAATTGTGTTTGGGGGCATTTTTGATCTGGCGTTAGACGTCCATGTTATATATGGTCGCAGCAGAGAGATACATTATGTTCTTGCGATTTTCGAAATTCGTAAACGTACTATGCCAAATGGGAAGGTTTAAGTACGTTTGCGTTTACGCGATACATAAATCTATCACGCTCGCACTAATATACTCTTACACACGCAGTATACTATACCCTCAGTCCCTCACCGACGTAGCAGTATATAGAGTAACTTGCCAACTCGGGGTAAACACACTGGGGTATACCAGCCTGAAACGGGTACCTACCTAACTAGTTAAAAGTCACCATTTATGGATTTCAGTATTTCGGAACATTTAGATTTATGAAGAGTTCGCAAGTTCTAAATGTGATATTATCTACCGTTATGTTCGTAAGTTTGTACAAATAATAACGGCGCGAGACGTAAGCGCCATCGACAAGTTTTTTTTTTGCTTACCTATATATTATATTCCTAGTGTAACTTTTTAAATGTACTTTTGTATGCTGTTTGTTTCCCATTATCAATAAAAAAATAACAGCACAAATGTTCTAAGGATATATCTTGCGGATTGCATTCCGATATGCGATGAATGTGGAAAGCACGCACGTGAGAGTGAGAACGCTCGAGTTGCAGGTGTCAGTAGACAAGGATAGGTAGGACAAAATAATGTGATTTATTCCAATTATTTATTTATTTTAGCCTTTATAATGTCCCACTGCTGATCACAGGCCCCCTCTCATATATATGAGAGGGATTGGGAACTTCAAATACACCTTTGAATTTTTTCTCGTATGTATGCAGGTTTCCTCACGATGTTTTCCTTCACCGAAAGCTAATGGTAAATATCATCTAATATTCCGTACATAAGTTTTGGAAAAACTCATTGGTACGAGCCAGGATTTGAACCTATGACCTCCGGAATGAAAATCAAACGTCTAAACCACGGAGCCACCACCGCTTTTTTTTTAATATTATAAGGTGCAAAGTGCTGAAGGTTTGTTCAGAACTTACAACCTTGTACGTTGTTGTCACAGATGAACAAAAATAACGTAGAAGCGGCTTATACCCCGATTCTCGAGAGAACCGATGTCGCCACACTCACACTGGCGCAAACATGCACACAGAAGTATCTGAAAACTTATTGGTTATAAAATTTTATACAAAAATAAACTTTATTTCGAAAGCGACAAAAGCAAAATTATACAACTCGTTTTATTACTAACGACGTTTCGCTTGCTACTACTAACTTGCAAAGAGAGTGTTGCCATCTAGCATCGAGTAGCATAACTCTGTTTATAGCTAAAACTCAATAGTTCAGCAACTCCCCAATAGATGGCGAATCCTTGTTCTCTCTCCCACATAAGTGGCATTTCCCAAGAGTAAAAGAGATAGGCTGCTTTTTGCACGTTATGGCTAACAAGCGTCATAGTGCTGTGCAAGAGTCGGTATTATATCGATAAAATATATATAATTATATATATATGAAGTAATAGTACATTGGGCGTCTAGGGAGGTAATTACGGTATTACTAACTAGAGTGTTATATTTTAATGACTCGAGTTAGTATTTCGCTTACCGATCGTGATGCATACAATGTTTTTCATCACAAGCAAAAAATATTGTTAAATGACGTACCAATTTTTCTATAACTCCCTAGGGAATACTCCCGCGATGCATGCAAGCAATGGGGCGCTTACAAAGGAAGTGTGATGAAAAAGTACATTTCTTCGATTTGCTTTGGTTTTTACGGAACTCATATTTACCCAGGGTGTAACTAAAGTTAATGGTGCTTCTTTTAATGTCAAAGTGATATTATTACTTGGCATTAAAAGTAAGTAAGTAAGTATCTGACATAGCCCTCCGGATTAGTAAGCTGAAGTGCCAATGGGCAGGCCACATTGCACGCAGAGCAGATGGTCGATGGGGTCGAAAAGTGCTCGAGTGGAGACCACGGCTAGGCAAACGCAGCGTAGGACGTCCACCCACAAGATGGACAGACGACCTTATGAAGGTCGCCGGGATACGCTGGATGCAGGTCGCATCTAACCGGTACATGTGGAGGTCCAGAGGGGAGGCCTATGTTCAGCAGTGGACGTCTTATGGCTGAGATGATGATGATGATGAAGTAATCGCATTGACATTGAAAGGAGCATTTTTATATTATATAATTTTAGATAGCGGAACATTTTCAAATAAAACAAATATAATAACAAATAAAATAATAATATATAACAAATAATTAATTCATAACCTTTTGAATAATTAAGAACAGACAGATGGGCAGTCGGGCAGACAATGATAACGATAATTTGGAAACGGCACCTTAAAATTCACACCCACAATATTATAATATTAGGATATGCTCATGCTCACAGTAAGGCTGAAATGATGATGATGACGATGACATTCGGGCGGACATGGAGAAACTATGATTTGGCAACGAAACCTTAATATCTACAATATTATAATATGATGATAAGCAGACCTACACTCAGCAGCTAGCAGCAAAAGGCTGAGATAATGATGATGATGATGACGATGACAGCCGGGCAGACATGGCGAAACTATAATTTGACAATAGAACCTTAACATTCACAATATTATAATATGAGGATGTGGGGATCTATAGGTACTAAGCAGTAGGTAAGGTAGTAGTCTTAGGTGATGATGATAATGATGACAATGACAGTCGGGCGGACATAGCGAAACTATGATTTGGCAACGAAATCTTGATATCCACAATATTATAATTGGATGACATGCAGGCCTACGCTCAGCAGCTGGCAGCAAAAGGTTGAGATGATGATGATGATGACGATGACAGTCGGACACCCGATTAAATAAATAAAGATTATAGAGAACACGTTTAAATTTTTTTCACTCAATCGGCTCAAGACAACTACAGTAGGTATATCAACGAAATAAAATATCGATATCGATACCTTTTTGGACCCTTTCCTCGCATTGGCCGCTACTCAGCCTATCGTTCCGAAATTCTAGAAATTTCCATAGTTTTATGCCAAATAAAATACGACCTTATTATTGGCATATAAAGTTGTTTCTTATTTAGTGTAGTACCGAACATCTTGCGGGAGACGAAATATTTTAGAAAATAATAAAATATTAACAAATTAAGAATTTCCGGTGGTATGAAATACCTTCATTGGTGAGGTTTGACTTCTGGCTGTTACTTTTACATCCCAAAACGGCACAAAAAGGCATATTTGCACATTCTTTTTCGGATTTATTCGAAAACGATCTCACGTGAGCGCGCTTAGAGAACTGACGGCCTACTGTGGTTAACTTTTGTGCAGGTAAGCCTTGCGCTGCTTACTATTGCCACACGCGCTGCGCTTACATTACGCTTCTACTGTTTTTTCTGTTTTGTGGTTGTTGTGTTGCCGTCGATCGGTGCAGAATGTATAGACATTACCAAGCTTCCATAAAACTCGTTGTGTAATAAATAAATTGACTTGAACACTGAACGATTTGCTTTTTTTATGATACCTATCCCTTTAAGGTTCACATAAACTGCTACTTGTAAATTGTCACTGAAATCTGAAAAGTAAACCTTTGTGGCTTTACCCTATCAACCCTATCATAAAGGCCCGCGTCCGCTGCTCTTCAGTTCAGTATCTCTCCGGCTGCCACGCGGCACAGGCGCCTAATTAACGCCGACACCCGTAATCACCGATCACCCTACCGTCGGCCGCAACCGACTCTTTATATAATTACATTTGTAAACTGAATCGTCTTTTAGATGAGTGACGTGTACGCCATGGCTGATGTGAAATTAGGACTATTAAAATTAAAATTTAAAGATAGGTCGAAGAATGTGGAAACTGCCGAGCAAGAAATGCCGCGGCGCGGCAGGAGCTCCCAGCGAGGCCGCGGGCTGCAGCGGCGCGGGGCGCAGCGGCGCCGCTGCCGCTCCATGCCGGAGCTGCCGGCGCCGGGCGGAGCCCCGCGGCGCGCGCGGGCGGCCCCCGGGGGGCGGCGGCGGCGGGCCCGGCAGGCCCCGGCCGCGGCTCCGCAGCCGGCCCCGCCGGCCCCGAGCCATGTCCACGTGATCCGGCTCTCGGCTTCGCCTCAGCCACGCTCATGCAGCTTCTGTTGCTGGCCTGCCTAAATGTGCGTATAAAATTAGAATGTGTTCAAATTCAAATTCATTTATTTCCAACAAATTGATACATAATGTGTTCAATCCTCCTTTTAAGTCTAAAACTTGTGTTAAGAGGTATTCGCTCTTTCATACAAAGATCTTGCTAGAAATAAATATAGAAATCTAAAAATTTATATAATTATACTTATTTATATTCCTAAATGTAATATTCTATACGTCATTAAGTGTCATTATCATTACAGACAAGTTGAATATGGCTCTCCCGATGAAAACTGGACAAAGACATAGTATACAGTACATTAGATGTAGTTAATGTAGTATCAAGAGAAATGTGAAGGTCCTACTCAATCGATCCGAATTTCGAATACTAAACTATGTACTCAACTATGTAAACTAATATACAAAGTTGTGTTACAGCAATAATTCTTCAGTTTCACTATAGGTTTTCCCTTTTACGTAACCAAGTTTCAAGAAATATTTTACATTCGCCAATGCCTTTAAGTATACAGTGTGTAAGTGTAATACGGGATACGGGCGATCAATTAAACCAGGCATGGGATTCATTACTGTAATCATGGATTACAAGGTTTTTTTAAAGTTACTCTTAATTATGACCCCACAGAATATTTTTAAGATTATCGGAGCAGCAATGTAGGTACGAACATTTGTTATTGTTGATATGGCAGTTACGTCATCTGCTTTTAAAATTAGCTGTCATCGAGTGCTTAACTGGCGTATGTTGCTCTACATTGCGCGCCGAATTATTTTGTATGGAAAATTTTGTTGCTCTAATTTTAAGTAAAAATTATTTGAATGTACTTATTATGTCGTAAACTAACACCCGTTAAGAGCTTCGCCCGTATTAGACTTACACCCTGTATATTATGTTTGTAAGTCTATTAACTTTGTTATATAATTTGATAGAAAGATTATGGAATTGTTTCCGAGCAAATGCAATTTTTGCACAATGTACATACTACGTATTAAACAAGCGTAAAATTTAGTGATGATGTGAAGCTTCCGAAGATAGACATAGCAAAGTTTACAGGAAACTATCAAGATTGGACGTCCTTCTACAATGTGTTTTCTTCATTCATCCACGAATAAGTAAAACTTAAGAATAGTTCAAAAGAGCAACATTCATAATAGCGCAAGGCCAAAGCAATTCGAGAGATATTAGGTATGGACACCTATATGGAGTGCCTAACAAAGATGAAAATACAAGATATTATTAACCCAGTTCCTTGGATACGCTAATTAAAATACGATGAAATATATACCTAACGAATTAGACGAAATATGTAACCAATTCTTCAAAACATGAGTATCTTTCTTGGTTTAATTTTATGCGCAAAGACCGATTATGCATATCCGTGCAAATATTTATGACGAGCTCCGTCCGAACCAATAATTTTGTGCACTTATTATTTACGGGCATATTGTTTACACAAAATCACTTAATTTTATTCTAATTTGTGCTAAATAAAAACGTTTAACTCTTTAAGAGTAAGTATCACTCAATAAATAGAATTTTTGTTACCGCAAATATACGAAATTACGAACTTACATGTGCACCTACTCCCACCAAAATACATCGCCATCTTCAACGCTGTCTTGCGACTGACTGATGCAGCCGCCCTAAGGTACCTATTTGCTAATTTTACGTGTCGGCTAGTGTCTGCAGATTCGATCGATATAGGTTTGAGCTCGAAAATACAATTTACTTGGTGACAGGATTTTTGCAAAGTATATAATTTGCAGGATTATATCAAACCGGTCGGAAAGGGTTAAAACCACCATAAAATAAAAACCTATTTACTTCTTATCAACTGTATAAGTTTGAAGGCATAGGCAAGGACTATATTTTCAGATTTTGTCAATAAAACTCGACTACGACTATTCTAACATATAAAAATAATATAATAAAATATATCTTTGACAAAAAAATTGACGGGGTAAGATCGAATGGTCGAGGGATAAGATTGACATAGTTTCTAAAAGCTTTTAAATCAATGCCAACGCTTACTGTTGCTCGTTATTCAATAGAGTTTCTTACGCTTACCAAATACAGATGATTTTAGCTTAAATATTCCCGATAGGTAGCCAGAAAACTGCAATTGAAAAAAAAAGTATTTTACTCTTACCCCGCTTTACAGGAGAAAGGATAGTGATACTCAAACTTTGCATTGCAAATTCTTACTCGAAAGAACTCAACAATTTTTTTAGAATACTTTAGGTTCGGTTAAAAATTAAAATAACAGTTGAATGAAATCAATTATATATTTTATAAAATATATTAATGGAAAAAGTTTTTTATGTTAGGGTAGGCGCCCAAAAATATCATATTGTTTAACTAAGAACAGCAGGACATAAGACAATTGTAGAATGAGAAAATCGCATAAGAATGAGCGCAGAAGAGAGCATGTTTGTCCAACTACTACACTAATTAAGGAAAATATGACATTTTAGCTAAACTTTTGTGCTTTATTGTGTTCGTAAGTTGGGTTTGAGTTCTGGGTTACTTTTTCAACGTATTTACAAAATGCCATTATTGTATCATTAAACATAATAAATTTATTCAACTTGGAAAAAGTGTCAAATTTTTTGTTGCGTGTGTAACGTCATGAAAATAACGGCACCAAAACGTCTATTCTTGCCATTCTACATAAACGATTTGGTTGCTTTTACCTTTTATTTATTGGCAAAACTATTGAACAAGACGCCAACATTCAGAAAACAAAAACGGTCATGTTTGTTTGGAATGAAAATTGACAATGTGTGTCGACGCGAGATTTGTCGCCGAAAATTGTTTTTCTTGTGTTAAATTGCCGGGTAAATATTGGACGTTATTTCAAACAAATTAATAAAAGTTAATAAAGGTATGATATCGCTCCCGTATTCTGCTTAATAAATTTTTATTTTTTGCACCAGGCTCCGATTTGTTCGCGGACAACCTTGACAAACTTAAAAAATAATTCTTGCGTTTTTGTGAAACAGTAACATAAATGTGATAATTATGTATGTTATCTTTAACATAAGCTTCTTGTACTGATCAATTTAATATTGCTTAGTGTTTTTTATCTTACCATCTGTAACGCTTTGGCTTGTCAGCTGTTAGTTGTAGATGTATTAAATAAATAAATAAATCGCTTAAAACAATTAAACTACGTCTCTGTTTGTATTTATTCGTAGTTCAGTGATAATTTGATTTGAGGTGATGTCGTTTGCTTTTTTCTGTCATGATTGTAATATATATGTAACGAAATGTGTAACGTTACGGTTACATTACACTTTTTCAGAAATTCAATATCTTCTTAAGTAAAATAAAACTATGAAAACGGATAAACTCGCATATATTAACTAATTTTAACTTCATTCCGACGTTTCTCAACTCAACTCAACTCAAAACATTTATTCATGACACTACACATTACACTTTAGAGAATAAAAACAAACAAATACAAACATAGTGCCACGAAATGGGCCCTACTCAGCATGATGCTGGCTATTCAGCCAGCGCTGGTCTTCCGTAGGGACCATTTGGCGACGGGACGGAAGGAAACACAACACGACGTACAAACTCACAAAACAAAGATATAAAAAACAAAAAGGATATAAAAAGTACAAAATAAAAACATATAAAACTTAAAACAAATCTTAAACATTAACAGACACAACGGTAGCTCAGTCTATGCCTTCTTTAAATGTATATTTTTTAAATTGAACGCAGCCGATGTTAGCTGCGCCACTAGCGCTCGCAGCGGCGAACTGCGACTCGATTGACAATTGACATACTACACTATTAATTTTATACTATTTCTACGCATTCCATGAAACTTATAAATAAACGTATTATACAAGGCAAATTAGGCAAAAAACATACAGAAAACAAAACAGTCAAAAAGATGGGAAGGTGCAGACCGCGGGGTGCAAATAATTGTTATCCTCCTGCCGCCCAGAATTTTCTGACCAAAGATGGGATAGCAGCCCAGAGGCCTTTTTATAGGTTCGCATGGTTCGGGCCCAAGATATTCCATGTACGATATTATTGATTTAGCATTACTGTATGAGTGTAGGGTTTTTGTGGGTTATATGGCATATGAGTAGAGGGCTAAGATACCAAAAAAACATTGAAATTCAATGTCTTTTTAAAAGGTCTCCGGGCTGCTACCTCAAGGATTGTTTTATTTTCTATTTCTTTTATTTTTGAGTTTATTGTAATAAACATTTAATAATTATATAGGTAATTTATGTATTCATTTATTTATTAAAAATAAATCATAATAAAAGTTTAAAATACCAGAAATAAAAAATAATCTAGTATTTTTCCTAACATTGCTACGTATTAACATTTATATTGGCAACAACCGGCATTTTCTTCAGCCATGACTATTTGATTATTAAAATATATCATATATTGTATACCAAAAAAACAATAAATCTTATATGAAATGGACGACGACCCGATAATTAGGCACTAAACTTCACCACGTCGGTATTTTATGTAAAAATAGGGTAACCGCCCATATGCCTTTTAAAATCATATCCTGAACGTTATTTGGCTATATAACATTATCCTATTTTTGCATACAAATAATAAAAAGATTTACTTAAGTAGGATAGGAAATAAGGGATTAGAAATAAAAATCGCTTTAAATAGTACATTTCCTAACTAGTGCACGTGTAAGGGACGATTTTTTTCATAACAAGTGCGTCAAAAAGATAAATTAGCGCGCGCGAAGCGTACGCAAAGTTCGTTTTTGCGCACTAGTTAGGAAAAATATATTTTTTGTATGGCGCTTACTTTTCTCTCAGATTTTTAGAACACCTACATTCTAATTTACTCACTCAGTAAAAAACTCAGTCAATGGCAAACTTAACTTGAGATCAATATCTTAATTACCTACTAAATAAATCAGTATTCCAAATATAATAATTTACAAATTACAAAAAAACTTTAAGATGCCATAGCTGAATTAGCATTGCTGAATTTCCTAATTTTTCATTCAATCAACATACATATTTGCCAATCCTAACGATTAAAGCCCGTAGCCCTTTTAAAATGCCAATACAAGTTAACGCCCGCATGCCTTCTCGTAGGTCTCCCGATTAGAAGTTGTTGTATTTACACACATTTATAGATTCCTGATAAAATATATATTGAAAAACCAAGATGAATATTTTATGCACCTTTTACAACAAAAACATTAAAGAAATCTACCAAGATATCAAAGAAAATCATGGATTTACTTTCCATGTCTTCGATGCCTCTCCATGCCTCTCCATTGCGGAGGTTAACTCGCAACTGTCTGATAATGGTTGACAGCTTGACGTTTATCCAAAACTTCAAACCTGACACTATCGTTCTGGAACCATCCAACTTTAATACGCGATTAATTTGAAGTTCTGTGAGAGGTTGAAGTTGGAGACCTTTTAAAAGGACTATTGGGCGTCTATAAGTTGAATGTGGTAATATGTTTTTGGGCCTGAACCACTAGTCAATCGGAGACCTTTAGGAAGGTTTTTGGGCGGCAGGAGGTTATAGTATTATAAAATAAATGACGAGTTCACTCGACCTTACATAACCTGCGGATGGCTGACACAGTGCTTGGCAGATGGGACATAACAAACAGGTGTTGAAAAATGACTACTTAAATGCAGCTAGTGTCTTGACATAGATTTTCCTCAGTTAGTTGGTAATTATACAAGTGGCTTTTTAGGGTTCCGTAGCCAAAATGGCAAAAACGGAACCCTTATAGATTCGTCATGTCCGTCTGTCTGTCTGTCCGTCTGTCCGTCTGTCACAGCCGATTTACTCGGAAACTATAAATGCTACAGTAACGAAATTTGGTATGGATATGTGTTGTATAAACCGCTACAGGATAATGATACTAAATTGTAAAAAAAACCATTGGGGTGGGGGCCCTCCATACATGTAACTGAGGGATAGAAATTTTTTTTTAGTTGTATATAAGCGTGTGGGGTATTAATAGAAAGGTCTTTGAAAATGATATGAAGGTTTATAAATTTCATTTTTATTTAAGCAAATCGTTTTCGAGATATCAGCTCTCAAAGTCTGAAAAATGTGTCCCACCCCCTCTATTTTTTAAACTACGCTATATAAAATTCTAAAAAATATATATGTTATGCACATTAATAATCTCTATCAACGATTTTTGGTTTGATTAAATTATCTCCTATAGTTTTTGAGGTAGGTTGATTTAACTGTATTTTTTTAATAATAAATTGATAATGGTATTTTAATAATAAATTGACAATGGTACGGAACCCTGCGCACGCGAGTCCGACTCGCACTTGGCCGGTATTTTTAGCTTATATTTAAAAGAATGAATGGTTTGCAGGTTCCTGATAGGCGGTGGGATGTTATTCCAACACTTTGTTGCTGCGTACCTGAAGCTTCCACGAAACGTAGCAGTTGCGTGTCGAGGGGTCACTAATCGCGTCACCTTCAGTCGGCTACTCTGAGACTTGTGAATAGTGAACTTCACGAAGAGATATGACGGACTCTCATGCTTCAACACCCCAAAAAGAAGACAGGCTAAATGGAGCTTTCGACGATGTTGCATTTTAAAGAGATTGTGTTTATTTAATAAAGGGGTAACATGGGCCCTTACCGGAATATTAAAACTAAAGCGCGCACAGGCATTCTGAACACGCTGAATGAGTTTTTTAGTCTTAGCAAGGAGACGTGGGCCTACAACCGCGTCCATGTAATTGAGTCGTGATAAAACTAGAGATTCTACTAATTGTATGCGTAATGTTTCACTTAAAAATTGTCTAATTTCATATAGAACTTTCAATTTATAAAAGCAACTTCTGACAGTATTAGCAATGTGTTTTTCATAGCAAAGGCCAGGATCCATCAAAAGGCCCAGGTTTAATGCCTCATACACCCTCTCTATAGGTCTGTCCATAACTATGACATCACTTGTGATATTAATGTTAGACAGCTAATGCTTACTGCCAAATACAATATATTTAGTCTTGTCAGGGTTAAGCAAAAGGCAATTTTCAGATGCCCAGGCAGCAATTCTGGCAAGATCCATGTTTAGCTTTACTATGGCACTATCAATGTCGGCAGGCTTGCATGAAATGTACATCTGTATGTCGTCAGCATAAATGTGGTAGTTGCAGTGTGTGATGTGTAACCCTATATCAGCACAGTATAAAATGAAGAGGATCGGGCCGATAATTGAACCCTGAGGGACTCCTCTGGCGATGCCTGCTTTCTCCGAAGCTAGGGCAGCACCATCACCTCGGCTTATTTTAACATATTGGTAGCGATTAGTGAGATAGCTGTCAAACCATTTCAGAGTATTACTATCAAATCCATAATAATTCAGCTTTGATAACAGAAGATTTATATTAAGACCATCAAAAGCGCGGGAAAAATCAAGAAGAACCAGTACTGTGCACTTCCCTTTATCCTGCGCACATAGTATGTTGTCAGAAACATCAAGCAATGCCGTCACTGTGCTCCTCCCCTTTCTGAAACCTGATTGTACATCCGGCAGAATACTATTTGACTCAAGATAATGAGTGAGCTGGGATCCCACAGCTTTCTCTAGTATTTTTGAGACACAGGGTAAAATACTTATAGGCCGAAGGTCCTTCAACTCGGATGGGTTGGTTGTTTTAGGCAGCGGGTTCACAATTGCTAGTTTCCAAGCATCGGGAAATGTTGATGTAAGAATAGATGTATTAACCATATTTGTGATAATGTCTATAGTGTAAGGCAGTGTCAATAAAACGAGGTTCAAATTAATTCCGTCAAAGTCTTCAGCATTCGATTTTAAGTTTTTTATTATTTTTATTATTTGATCAGAGCTTATTGGAGAAATTTTAAAAAGGGCAGTGCTGTGCTTATGAAATTCAAAATATGACAGTTGTGAGATAGATACTTCTGATTTGCCAGGGAGACTTAAAAAATGTTTGTTTATTATCGAAGGGTTGTCAAATGATATAGGTAGATCAGTTTTCTTTTGAGGTAGTATTTTAGACTTAAGATTTTTCCAAAGGGACTTGGGATCATGGATTTTATTGTTTATGTTTTATCTAAAATAAGCTATTTTTTCAAAGAAAATGGCCTTATTTACAATAGATTTCAAGTCTTTGTAGTACTGTTTCTTTCCAATAGTCTGGGTTCTATGAAATTCCGCCGCTGCCTTGTCACGCAACCCCATCATGAGCTTGACAGTGTCTGTGATCCAGGGATGCGAGCATCTCTTGACTAACGTTGATCTAAGTGGTGCATGCGTATCAAAGATATGGAGTATGTTTTGGCTGAAGGCCTCTACCATATCATTGATATTTCCCATGTTTGACATAAGGTCCCACCTCACAGACTGCAAATCCGCATCCAGATGATCGCGATTAATGTTATTTATAGGCCTGTAGGTTAAGTAAAAGGGCTTGGGCCTGTCAATCTTAATATTAAATTCACAGGCAATAAGGCAGTGCCCATAAAGTGTACCAACATGGCCAACACTTACATTCCTCGCCCATAGATCCGTGCAAACTACGTCTAGCAGCGTCTGACTGGTGCTTGTAAAATGTGTAAGCTGCGTAACCAATTGTTTAAGTCCAAAGCTAGTCAAAAAATTATTTAATTTAGAAACCTTGCCGTCAGAAAGCGATAATAAATTTAATTTAGTGTTTCGAACACTTTACAGGGTTCGTGGTCTGCGGATGACTCCGAGCTTATCCGTTTTCATAGTTTTATTTCATGAGTAATCCTCGCGGTAACCGAAGAAAATATTATCTTCTTAAGTAATTTAATTTTCTTAATGATATTACTATTTTGACATGCTTTTTGCCTGAAGTACTACATAGTACAAAATTATATATCGTGTTCTGAACTAAGCTTTATGTTGATCATGAATGTAACGTTCAGTCACGTATGTAACGTACGTTACGATGTCATGAATGTAACTGTACAATTTTTTGCGACCGAACCCATATATATATAATGCACATTTTTAGTAAACTTACTGTAACAAGTAAAGAAAAATTTTTTGCAAATTGTTCGATAATTTGATATACAATTTTTATTCGGTTTAAAATATTATCGAACCGAGTTACTCCGGAATGTTTCGACCCATTAAGAGGGACCTCGTCCGGAGCGCCCTCGGTTAAAGCCCGACACGTACTGCGGGTCTGCGGCGTCTGGGGTTGCACACAACACTCACTACATCACTTGCTAATAATAGTAATAATCGACTTAAATGCGTTAGTAACCAGGTTCGCTATTTTAATAATATTATGTTTGAGTCTCAAAATTTTTATCCTGGTCGATTTTTATAGGTAGGTATTTATTTTCAAAACTGTACAAATTATAAGTACCTACATACATAAATTCAATTTAACTAACCTAACCTAAACATGTCTTAGATTGGCCCTTGTGGCATTATACCGAGGATGCTGGCGGTATTTCCTCGTGGAATCGCAATACTGATGCGTTCCCAAGTAACATGGGCCTGAAGGCTTAAAACGAATTTATCTATTGATAGTCTATTCGTAGTTTATTTTTAGATAAGGGCTTTCTATAAATGGTTTCCATGAAGAAAATGTACTACATCAACTACATGTAATGTGTACATGTAATGTGTATCCTTATAGTGCATTAACTCTCATATTAGATTTTTTTTAGATGATTTGCTCTATAGAACACTTATTTTAAGTACATTCTTAGCTATAACGATTGTCTTAAGATATAATATTCTATAAATTGCTAATAAAGCCTAAAGGCACCTATTTTCCAGTATTTTATTAGATAAGTTGGTAAATGTTAAGATTTAACTTTCTACAGATATTCCGTATTAGTTAGTGGTACTCTTATGTTTGTTTATATAAAGACTAAAGTCTAGATAAACTACTTTTGTAAATATCTTTCAGAAAGTTTTATAATGTGTTAGTGATATAGTGTTTTCAGGGTTAATTTGCTTAAAAATAACGAAAATAAATGCAATTTTACTAGATCGGCTGGCTTAATGCAATTGAGACAGTAAAAAAAATAAAAGATCTGATGGCTTTCGTCGGCGACTCAGCAAATTTTGAAAAATAGAAAAATTCATATTCATATTCATTTATTCATAAAGATAATTACTCGTCAAAATTACATAATATTTGTTCACACGTGGATGTAAATTACAATATTAGGTCAGCTTTACACCTGTAAGTTCTTACGTAAGTTATAGGGACGGGGCTATACTAAGGAATGAGATAGTGATATTCACCTCTCATTCGTTAGTATAGCTCCGTCCCTATAACTTACGTAAGAACTTACAGGTGTACAGCTGGCCTATGACTATAAATCAAATGTCAACATTATAAATTCCAATTAAAAAGTCCGAAATATACACATTAAATCATTCAGATAAGGTGAAGTATTAAAAAAGAAACTTCCTAATAAATCAATTTCATGAAATAATTATTTTATAATAAAATTTAAATACTTATTAAGTGTCGTCGATGGAGTAACATGCCATCTCTAATAATAAACTTTTAAGCCGTTTGGCGAATGCAGTGTTACTCGAGATACTTCTTATGTCAGCAGGCAACGTGTTATAAAGTTTAACTCCTAAAACACCAACAGATTTTTTGGCTTTGGCGGTGGCACAGGCACGAATTCCAATACTGAATTGCAATTTTCGTGTGATTCTCCGCATAACACAGAAAATACCTGCAAAACTTAGTGTTTGCTTTGCTGCAACATCACAACATTATGAAAATGCTTTAAATTATGTGTACCTTTACTGCTACGAGTGATACGAGTAAAAAAAGTGAGTCGGATGAAAACACCACAAATGACCGTGACGATCGATCCAATGAGAGTTTTCGATATTTTTTATGCCACTAGGCAGTGGTACATATGAGGTCCAAGCAGCTGTCAGATTCATAGGTACTATTCATAGGCACTAAACATAAAATATCGAAATTCTACTGTATTTGTATTGTAATGGATTACGACTAGTAAACGGTCGCCGAACTAAAGATCTCTAAGCTCTAAGAAGCTCTAAAACAGGAGCCGGGCGCAAAGTCATTGGTATTGGTACTAAATAAAATTGCTAGAACTTTGTTCATGTCATGAACATTTACATGGAACAATTTATTTTAGATAAAAATATTCCTAAAGTTTGAGTTTAATGAATAAATAAACCTAAACATATGTATAAAATTAAATACGCGTATTTATTATGATAGTTCGTCGGACCTTAGGCCACATTGCTGCCATCTCACCGCTCTATACTCGTAGCGGCAGAAAAAGTATCAAAAACCCTCATTACCTTAAACATGATCTACGCCAGTGGTGAGCAATGCATGGTATAACATGGCTTTGAAGGACTTGTTTCTAAAAATAAATAATTTTCAACCCGATCTAACAAAAGATCTCAGAACAGAACACTCAGTTTTATAAAGTAACAAGTTACAAATTATACAGTCGTTTACTGGCAACACTTGCTCCGTATTTTACAATTTGTGTTTTATAAAAGTATTAAGTAGGTATGTTAAATTTTTAGGTACAAGTGCCATCAGCTCAACCATACACAAAAATACGGGAGTTTAATAATTTTAAACTCATAATCGAACAAGCGTTTTATAAAAATACTAGCAGTTACCCGCGGCTTCGCCCGCGTTCTAATATCTATTCACTGCGTGTTAATGTTTTCCCGCGATTATCTCGCGTTTGCCTTCACCGATTTAAGTGTGGCGGATGGTACTTTTCCCCGCGGTTCGGCCGCGTTCTATCAATTTTTATCACGGTCGTATTAAACTTAAGACCTAAATTCAAGATGGCGAACTTTTCTTGCAATTTTGACTTCAAATTCCATATGAAGAACTTTTCATCTTCTCTGTATCGATTTTTATCAATATTAAATCAAAGTTCTAGAAATTTTAGAGGTGATAGCTTCTCACTTTTTGTACCTACTAATACTTTTATGCGATTCGATATAGACCCGACCATGATAGCGGATTTTGATAATAATCGATATCTGAAATGTCAAAACATTTCAAGTAATGAATTTGAGGTAAAATTTGCACAAAATGGTCGGCACCTTGAATTTATTTAGTTTGAATCCGACCTTAATAATAATCGGTATCTTAGGATCCAAGGGGGTTTTTCATAACGATTTTAAGGTGGGTCTATATCGAATCGCATAAAAGTATTGTTCCGAATGTTATGTCGCATAAGAATTTTACGCCGAAAATTGTTTCACCGAATTATTGTTTCGCATATTTTTCATGTGTCGAAGTTTTTGCGCCTAAAGTCGTCTGTCCGAAATATTATTCATCCTAATGCTTATTGTGTCTAAGATTCCTTTGCCGAAATTGTATTATGCAAATGTTTGATGATCCTAATATTGTACATTCTAAAATTGCTGCTAAACATAACGCCTACTAAAATGAAATACGATCAGCCAACATGTCGACGGAGCCCCTAGCGGGGCTCCTATTTCCGCTCTAAGGGACAAAAGATACCTAACGAACCTATCCAGGTGGATTACATGATTTTGAACTGTTTTTCTTTTTCATGCGGGGGGCTTCGCCCCCGAGCCCCCTTTGTGGGGGGCTTCGCCCCCCGACCCCCCTTATTTGGTCTTTCTCCTAGCAGCTGGAACAGACCTAGTATTTGTATTGTAAAATGTCTAAGATTAATGTTTTAACCCAATTTAACCGTATCGGTTCTGCCCCTCTCGTTTTTCTGCAATCAGGTTATCTACAAATAGCTAAATCCATTTGATAGACGTGACAACTTAATATTGATGTAGTTTAAGTTAGTTAAAAAAACTAGTGCTGTTAATTTAGCCCCTCTAATAATAATGCGAAATATTTTTTATGACAATCAATATTAGTAATATTACATTTTAGATAATTTAAAAATCGGCATACTAATATTCGGAAAAACATGCTTTAGGACTTCTATATGTGTATGCATAAAAATAATTCGGCGAAACGATTATTATGCCATTCAACAATATGCCAAATGTTTCGGCCAAAACATTTTCTGCACAATGAACATTATGCGAAGAGACGGGCACCCATCATGGTCATCTTTACCATCTGGTAACCGACAAATGTTTTTTATCATTAAAAGTTTACATACACACTCACATAGGTGATTGTTGTGTTTTGATGATAAACTATCATTTGTCGTTTCCCAGGCCTTACAAAGATGGCCATAATTAGCCGAGTCGATTAACATTTGAAGTAAGTCAATATTGTTACCGTTTCTTGCAGACTTCTGCTTCATTCTGATGAACAGATCAGTTAGAACTTCAGATTACCACCGATTTTTATGACGGACAATATCGACACGGAAATTGAATAGGCAGCCTTTTTTGCAGTTTGTTAATAAGAACCTCTGGGATCCCGATACATCGATTTACACAATTGGATCTTAAACATATTTTCGTGATCTACGACTCGATAAACTATAAAAACGATACCCATCTTGATATTTTCACTTCGTCACCCTTTTTACCTTTTTCAGGGGTTGAATTTTCAAAAAATCTTAAACATACCTTTACTCAATTACTTTAAAGAATACTGTTGCGAAGTTTCGGATAAAATAGTTCAACTAATCTTATTTCGCGATACAAACTTTGGACCCCTATTACAACCTCTTAGAAGGTGAATTTTGAAAAATCCTTCCTTAGTGCTCGTCTACACCATAAAAGGAACCTACGTGCCAAATTTGGAGTCTCTAGGACCAGGGGTTTAGGCTGTGCGTGCATCTTTATCAGGGAGCTTCTTCTTTTATATATACCTATAGATTGTAAATAACAAGTGTAGATGAGGTAGACTTGTAACAAAAACTGACATACGTGTTGAGTCTATATAAATAACTGGGAAAACTGTACTTGCAACTACCTGTAACCGCATTTCGTTTACAACATACGTTCGCTCGTAATACTATTGAAATGATTCGCTTTCTGAGAGATTATTCGTAGCCTGGCCAATATATTTTCTCTCGCCATGCCCATGGCAAATTTTCCTTCAACAGCCTCTCACCGTCCCCAAATGACGGGGCAACGACCGTCCCACCTTCGTGGGATGCAACCCGGCCATAGCTGCAGTAGCGGAAACGCGGGAGCAGCCACACATACTCCAGGAGGAATGTTGTTTAATTCATTCATTCCCTGGCCAACTACCGCGAACTCCGAAATCCACAAACTAGGATTTGTCTTTGTCACTCCAAAGAAGGCGTTATTGGAGTGACAAAGAAAAATGATCGAAATTGGGAGCATTCCATGAAAACATCTACTTTTTGTCGCTTGCGACTCGCTATGGTAGCTACCCTAATAAAATATGCTAGCTGCTAGGAAACACTGTCAATCTTAAACCCTTGATATGTTATTATTATGCCGTAATTCAGCTTACTAATGTAGTATACGCGTGCTGACGTCACTCTGCTCCAGACCTCGGTTGAGTGCGGTCGTGCCGAGCGTTCATGTATTATATCCCCGGTACTGATCAGTGTTTGTATTATTTACAACCTTAAAGCCTTCTACAAGTGGCGACAGAGGAAAACGTAAGTACAAAAGTACTATTTACCATTTTGAAAAAGGCAAAAGGAAAAGTAAATACAAACGTAAAATACCAGTACGTATAACTGTCATGTCTAAATGTGAGATCGTTATTGTTACGGACAAGTATTAATCTGAACCGTTAATATATCTAGTAGTCGGGGGAAGAAAAGTTTTTGGTCACATTAAATCCTACAGTTTCGGAAGCTTTTTCTAATGAATATTTAGGGTATACGGGTGCCTGTCGTGTCGCATAACGTCGATTGTCCTAAAATTTTTTGGCCGAGAATGTATGGCATAATGTTACATGGCATACTACTCGTTTAGCCTACTTAATTTTGCGCATACACGTTTAAAATACCTACACCATATTTATTCTAATATTGATTACTCGAATGTCGAATGACCTAAAGCATAATAATCCTAATGTTCATTGTAATAAATATTGTTTTCCCTACTACTCGAACTGTCAATTTTCACTGCGCCTACTTTTATCATGTCCGAAATTTCATTCAAAAAGGCATTTTAATAACAACATGCAAAACATTTGAACAACAGGGTGAATGGTTAAGAAAATGTTCAAGTAATAAACCAGGGTAAAACCGACGTGGATTGGTTAGGTTTCGAAACTAGGGCGGAGTGAATGGCGTAGTCTTTAAATACTTAAGTATTTTTAATCAATTGCTTACACATCCTCATACTTACAAAGCCAAAAAAAAGGGGGGTCGGGGGGGGGGGGCGTAGCCCCCCACCAGGGGGGGCTCGGGGGGCGAAGCCCCCCGCATTAAAAAAGAAATAATCTGAACATCCCCTACCTTAACCTGGATAGGTTCGTTAGGTACCTTTTATCCCTTAGAGCGGAAATAGAAGCCCCGCGCAGCGGGGCTTCGTCGACCGGTTCCCAGGTCAAAATTGCTCACTTAAATTCTTTGGACAACAGGGCGAATTATTTAGTAATAGTTAAGTATAAGGAATAAAAAAATATTTTTAAAGCTAGTTAAAGGTAGGTAATCACTATTACACATATATTATTTTACATTAAATAGTAGGAACATCACCATTATGCACAATAATTTTTCGATACATATACATTAGACGCGAAAATCATTAGGACAAACAATATTTAGGAACAACCAAGTTAGGATTAACAATTTCGGCATAGCAAAAATATGCGCAACAATAATAATAATAATCTACATCCCGCGGAAGTGTGGGGGCCGCGGCTTCCTAAATGCCAAAGACCTCCACAACCGCGAGGTGTACAATCTTAGAAACTATTTTCTTAACAATGAGTGCGGGATGCATCGTGATGTGGTGGCAGTAGACCGGAACCTCACGCCGCTCTCCTTGGCAAAAGAGAACTGGCGCAGACCTGTGGTACTGGGCACCGAGGACCGCAGGGCGGTATGGAAGAGCAAGGAGCTACACGGGCGGTTCTACAAGGCCCTCATGGGACCTGACGTAGATCTGCTCGCGTCGGTGAACTGGCTACGATTCGGGGACCTCTTCGGAGAAACCGAGGGTTTTGCCTGTGCAATTGCTGACGAGGTTATCATGACGAATAACTACCGGAAATATATCCTGAAGGACGGTACGGTCGACATTTGTCGGGCATGCCGCCGTCCCGGTGAGTCACTCAGGCATATTATTTCCGGTTGTTCTCAGATTGTTAACACCGAGTACTTGCACAGACACAACCTCGTAGCCAGGATTATACACCAGCAGCTTGCTCTTCAATACGGCCTTGTGGGCTTCGAAGTGCCGTACTATAAGTACACACCTGCGGCAGTTCTCGAAAATGGTCGTGCCACGCTCTATTGGGATCGATCTATCATCACGGACAGGACTATTGTAGCCAATAAGCCTGATATCGTGCTGATAGATCGATCCCAACGCCGGGCAATGCTCATCGACATCACCATCCCCCATGACGAGAACCTCGTGAAGGCCGAGAAGGACAAAGCCAGTAAGTACCTTGACTTGGCTCACGAGGTAACCGACATGTGGGAGGTTGATTCGGCGATCATTGTTCCGATAGTTGTTTCTGCGAACGGTCTCATAGCGAAGAGTCTTGATCAACACCTCAAGAGGCTCTCGCTAGGTGGTTGGGTCAAGGGTCAGATGCAGAAGGCGGTAATCCTGGACACGGCGCGCATAGTCCGGCGGTTCCTCTCCCTGCAGCCCTAACCACCGGCAGCTTGGGCCCGCCCCGTTGCCGGCGGCACCCTAGTTTAGGTTTTTTATAAAGTGTTTATATTTTGTATTGTTTTTGTATGTTGTATTGTATTTTAATTTTGTATTCATTTTATAAAAACCCTAAACTGAGATGAAAGATAAATAAAGAGATAATAATAATAAGGCCGCAGGGCAGCTTGTGGCGAGCTGTTGGGGAGTAACGACCCCACGGACCCGAGTGCTCCCGAGAGTCGGTCAGGGTCCCCGCCTCCGGCGTGTCTTCGTCGGTCGGAGTGGAACCCCAAGGGGACCCGTAGGACTCTCAGCTCTGGCTTGCCTTAACTGGCCGTCCAGAGAGGAGTCGTCAGAGCTATATGCTCCAGGGGTGGAAGTGTAAATTTGCGTAAGTCGCGAGTTGGTGCAGCGGCTGTCAAGCCACTGCGCAGAAAGCGGTGTACACCTCTCTACACTCCTGAGCCGCCTACACCGGTGTTGCCCCTGGCTGTCTCTTGTGACGGCATTTACGGGGGCCCATCTAGTCGGCGGCGAGTCACCGCCTGCCTCGATAGCAAAGAGAAATCATTGTTATGGCAGGTGTCCGGACCTCTTTTCAATAGTTCCATCTCTTATCCATCCAACCTTCATCACCATAACCCACTAGTCTTTTCCATATAATCTCCAATAGCCTCTATATGCCTGCTGGGACCGGTTCACGGATATCTATTTCTGTGCCCGTGAATGGGTTGCAGCAGGTGTAAAACACAGCAAATTTCTCCAAATGGGCCTCTACGTGTTGGATCTGTATCCCCGCGCAAGCCTATCAAAAGACCGGGATTTATAGGCCCGTGATCAAAGAGAGATACAAATAATAATAACGTAATGAGTAACGCCCCGTTGCCGGCGGCACCCTAGGTTAGGTTTTTATAATGTGTTTATATTTTATATTGTTTTTGTATGTTGTATTGTATTTTACTTTTATAACCATATTATAACAACCTAGCCTAAGAGAATATTTGAATAAAGGTGATAATAATAATAATAACAACTTTTATTTCGGACGTAGTCCATATAACTAACTACTACATATTTAAAAATAAATAATACTAATTAATAAAATAATACTATATCTAAGACGTGTGGAGCTTAGTCCATCTCTGCAGTAGAGGAGAGTCCCACCTATCTACTAACGCCTTCAGGATGCTGTTGGAACTGCCTCGCCAACGGTTTAATAAGGAGGCACATCGCTTTTTCATGATTGCGTCGAACCCATCTACTTGCGCCTCCGCAAACATTCCCGAGGCGCTGCAGTAGCGAGGCAGACCCATCAACATCCTGTAGGCATTATCATATTGTACTCGTAGGTCGCTGTACGCTCGCTGCGTAAAGCTACCCCACAGGCTGCAAGTGTAAAAAGTTTGGCAGTATGCTTTGAATAACGTTACCTTTACTGGAACTGTACAACGAGCAAACCTGCGGCATAGCATATTGCAACGAACGGCCAGCGCCCTACGCTCTCTTTCTATGTCAATATTATCGCTGAGGTCTTCCATCACCCAATGTCCTAAATATTTAAATTTTTCTACTCTGGGTAGAGGTGTGTTATATAATGATATGTCAGGCAGATCGATGTAGGTCTTGGATTTTGGTTTAAAAACTATTACCTCACTCTTTTTAACATTATATTTAAGCCCATGATTCTCAGCGTATTTTTGACATATAAATATAAGTCTCTGTAATGCTCTAATTGAAGGGCTTAGCAGCACCATATTATCAGCGTAGTTCAAATTATTTATGCATACTCCACCTATATGACATCCGATCTTAGTGCTGCTAAGCTCTTCAATCAGACTATTTATGAAAATAGTGAACAGTCTGGGGGAGGTTAGGCCTCCCTGCCTTACACCGCATTGCAACCTGTTACTCCTCGGAGAACGTCCCCCCCCCATCTGACCTGGTTTTTCTGGTTGCTATACCAGTATTCCAATATCGCTATTATCTCAGATGGCAGAGTCGTATCTCTCTTTAGTTTATTCCACAACAGATTATACGATACCAGATCAAAAGCTTTTGATAAATCTAAGAATGCAGCAAATACGGGTGTTTTTCTGGTCGTATAGTACTGTACAGTCTGCTTGAGGCAAAGAATAGCACTTTCCGTGGACAAACCTGGCCTAAACCCAAATTGCGCATCGTTGAGGGATGAGTGCTTTTCTATTTGCCTATCAAGCAGACCGTCCAGTACCTTAGCTATAACAGATGCCAGCGATATAGGTCTGTAGTTGGATAAGCTAGATGAATCCCCAGTTCTATCCTTGACTATCGGTACTACAATGGTATGCATTAGGTCGTCGGGCAAATAAGAGTGACTCAAACACAGGGAATAAAACATCGCCAAACATCTAGGCAGGTGGTCACCAGCGTACTTCAAGTGTTCGACGCTGAGATCGTCATGTCCTGGTGAATGTTACATATCGGCGAGACATCCGATCCAGCACCGAAAACCTGCGACGCTGACCCTAGTGGAGATTCTAGTCTAAAGTGTCTCCGGAACAGGTTAGCAATATCAACAGGCACATGCACTCCCTCCACACTGGCCGGGAGACTAGGTCTATGGTCCAGCTTTTTGGTGTTCTTCCAGAATTTAACAAACTTTTTATTCGAATGATGCTGTGCGATTATGTCCATTTTTATTTGTTCCGCATTGTTCTGGCACCATTTAAGCCTTGATTTAAATATTTTTCTGGAATTACACATATTGTGATAGTACACACCAGCTTTCGGCCTACCATGTGATAACCAGGCCTTGAACCATAGCCGCGCCTCCCTGTGGGCGTCCCTCACGTGCTTGTTCCAGCCTGGTACATGTTTGGTTCTGCCACTGTGCTTACTAGTACTCGTATATGTCAGTTCGGCACTTTTTGAGAGTGTATTAATAATTTCCTTATACATGTCATTCAATAGTAGCCGATGACTTGTATCTGAACATATTTTATTCGCACAGTTGCAGAAATCTAAATTAAAATCTATTTTCTTTAACTTACTATTACAACGGTCGCGGTATCTATCAATCTGACCAGGATCGCGTTCGCCCCATCTTATTTTATTACGTATCATATTGGCACACATTGGGTCTTGAGATACCAGTGAATTGATGTTACATTCTAATAAGACTGGATAATGGTCAGACCAATAGATATCCTGTAATACTGATACATTCGAAACTGTTGTCTTAGCCGCATTAGTAACAACGCAGTGGTCAAGCCATCGCCGACTACCGTGTGCTTCGCTTACGAATGTGAAAGTGTCCGCCGGTAAAATATCCATGTCTATGCATGTCCATGACTGATCTTCACAGAAATTATCAAGTTCATATGAAAATTGCTCACCTGGATGTGCATTGTAGTCGCCTAACATGAATACACATTGAATATCCTGGCTGTCAACGATTGCACTGATCTCACTCAGGCATTCCGTGAATTCAATGAGATTTTCATTTGTATCTGTGGGCATGTAAATGGAAAAGACAAGTAGCGAGCGATTGTGTACCACAATTTTGATCGCCGCTAAACGTACGCTCTTACACTGTACTACTGAAACTATCGGAAATAAATCCTTCCTCCATAGTAGGGCAACTCCACCGTGTGGCCTGCCCCGCAACAGGCCGGCCGAAGAATCTACTGCAGATTTACCAGTAAACCCGAAATTGTCGTCAATGCTGTCCAAGAATGGTAAGTCATGGCTAAGGAGCCAAGTCTCCTGGAGGGCTACAATATCAGCTGACTTGCACAGTTTTCGTACACACTCGGTAGATCTCTTTATGTTTTTACAATTAAATGTAATTATTTTCAGAGTTTTATCCATTATTGTTTAACGGTCCTTTGGTGTCTGTTTTATTTATGAGACTTATAAAACGGCGATAAGATACTCCTTCAGGCCAAAAATTACTCTTCATAAATATCTCAATTTTACTGTTAGGCACGAATATCTTAAAGGAATTATACGGTTTTTGTATCTTCATGTTCATTTTAATAGGCAATACCTTTAAGTTCGTTTTCCTTACAATATAAGCTTCAATGTCAGATAAGGATACTTACTTCGCTACATTATAAATATAAATAGGAGCACTGGATTCCGCCGCTTTAAAGTTATCCAGAGGATCTGTAGTCGCTATTCCTTTTTGTCCAACGAAGGGGTCATTTCCTTTATGCTTCAGATCCAACTTTTTCTTACGAGTACACTTCCTGTTTGGTGTTTTCCATTCGCCATCTTTAGCAACAGCTGCGTATGAGGCTTTATTCTGTGGTTCAACTTGTAAGGCCGTGTGTTTGGGAGGCGCATTATTTACCAACTCATTATGATTTTCTTGATGGTCAGACTGGTATGTAGATAAAGATGGCGACAGTAGAGAAGAGACAGAGGCGACTTCAGGCACAACTACAGTATCTATGTCTTGACGATTACTCTGGCCACTGTCGTCGTTTGACACTCTTTGTTTTACAATGCTTATGCCATTCATTTTTCGGCGTAAAGTTGTTATGCGACAAATTTTTCGAAATAAAAACATTATGCCACCCGATATAGACCCAAAATTTGGTTTTGGATATCTTGGTAATTATAAAGTTAGACAAGTTGTCCATACAAAACATGCTTATTTTAGCGTCCTCTATACGATAGCATAAAAAATACGTGTTATAATGACACCACCCCCATCAAAAAAAATCCCGCGCCCCCTTTGCTATACTCTGACCCGTCAGGTCAGCAGCTTACAGATATAGGATAAACTGCAATAGGCCATACAGAGTTAGGAAATACGATTATTAGGATTATCAATCATTAGGCTTACAAAAAATTTTTACTATTTTTTTTATATTTGATTAATTATTGAATCCTTAAATGTTTTATTCATATAACATCAGTCCACAAATAACAACTTAAGACTAAGCTTAAGCCTAATCAAAAAATCCCCCACGAGTCATCCCTGGTGCAAAGGTACCCATCACACTGGCCGCGTTACCACGCGCGGGTGTCAGCCGTCCTCTGACTAATCCGACGTCCAACTTCCCTTATAAAGGCAATAGCCTCAGACCCCCAGCACCCAGTAGTCTCCACTGCGATGGGAACAAAATAATAATTGTTATACAAGGCCGCATACTTATCCCGTTTTTTAGCGGCAGCAAAATCCGCAGCAGCACCAGCTGTCCGCACTGTCCGACTGAGATGCGAGGTGGCGAAAGTGCTGACGCACGTGGCATCCCAGAGTAAGCACTTGCCTTTCTGCCACGGCACCAAAGTCAATCCGTCGGGCCTTTTGCCATCGGAACGACAAAGGCCTGGAGGCTCCAGGGCACAAGGAATGTTGGCTGATACCAAAGCCCTTCGTACGATGTCATTTAAGGCGTGGTGAAGTGGAAACCTTCCCGAACAACGACAACAACTCAACGCGTGATGGCCATTTGCCTCCACCATGGAGCCACAGATGCATTTATGAGGTACACAAACATCGCAGCCCAGGCGGAGAGCAACTGCCACCCGCAGTGAGTCGTTGTCCAGGAGTGTTCCCAGATGAGGGGCAGGCAAAGCCTGCAACCACGCACCCGCTTCGACACCGACTTTAGTCTGGCCAAATCGACCCCCACGGCTGCACTCATAAGCCGTGCCAGCGCGTCCTTAGCCCCCACATCGTCCCAACCGCGCTGTACTGATGGGGCGTCGGGCAGAGGAGCTGTCGGGTAACGAGCGGTCCATCCAGCAAGAGCGTCTTCCACGAACGGTATGGTAACCCTGCCTCCATGATCATTTAAAATTTTAGAGACTAGGCCACCCACTCCGTAAGCAGACGCTAAAAAGGCTGGCAAACCAACATCCTCCGCACAACGCAAACCAAGGCCACCAAGACGTATTGGCAAAGACGCTTGCAACCATTGTAAATCCGACATAGATACGTTTAAAACGGTTTCTGCCGTTTCCCTTAACGCAGCATCAAAAGAGGACACGTCATCCGGACACAACCATGTTGGACTGGTTCGCAAAAGGTAGGTGATTTTAGGAACCGCAAAACACATGCGCAGTAGAGTCAGGGCGACATGAGCGTTAATGTTCCTAAGGCGTTCCTGGGCGAGCAAAAGAAGACGCTTCCTGGTCTCTATCGCGTCAGAAATAGCTTCTTGAAAAATAGGAGAACCCAAAAGGGTGAATGAATCATAAGAAAGTTCTTTGAGACCAGGAAGCAAAGACATTAAAGAAGGCAAAGAAGACACAGAGTTTGGCCCGCAACAGAAAACCTCGCACTTCTCCGCATTCACCTCCAGTCCCATGTCCTTAAGAAGGGGGATAAGAACAGCCAAGTCCTGCTTCACGACTTCAGGCTCCCCCCTAAAGTGCCGTCGTCCAAATACCAAATATTTAGGGGAGATTTGAGGGAGGACACCGCTTCATGGATTGCGAGACTGAAGGCAAGCGGTCCGAGGGGATCCCCCTGCTGTGCACCCACCTGCGAAAGAATTAAGGAATCCTCATAGATGAGGTTAGTTGGAGAATGATACACCTGGTGCAAAAAAGGATATAAGCTTGGAATATGTTTTTCTACTTCGCCCAGCAGAACATCCCTCTCCACCGTATTAAACGCATTCCTGAGATCTAATTTCAGGACGATGCAGTCGGCATTCTTCGGTTCCATAACAAAAGCGCGCGTGGCATGAATCGCGGCCTCACACCCCCTCTGCGTACCGAAACCCAACTGATGCGGCCCGAGATACTCAGCCATCCGTTCCCTGACCTCCCGGCATCCCAACTTGGCTACCAAGCGACGAAAAGTACTGCCCACTGCAATTGGCCGTAAACCACCGTCTTTTTTCGACAGAGCGCACAGCGACGCTCCGTACAAATATGGACATATTTCTCGGTTCAATTGCCCACTAAGCAAAAAATTGCATAGCTTGGCCAGGGATACCAACAGCCGCTGCCCATTATCACCAGCGGAACTCGATGTCAACTCCTTAATTAATTATTTATTAAATATTACATTTTAAGCGGGCGCTCTTATTTAAAGAGAGTTTTACACAAATTCTGCGAGAGACTTTCATCCGCACTAAGTTTTGCATGTTTAGGAATCAGTATTAGCCGATGAAAACTAGGCGCATGAAATAAGAACCTAGAAACGTGGCACGCCATGTTGTAATATTACCTTAGCATTATTCTTTTGAGATCTGCGCCATTATACGTATCGTTGTCTATTTCTATTAAAATCTTTCTTAAAGCTGGTAGGGTTGAGTTCATTTGGTTTTAAAACTTCTCAGGTAAGTACTTCTGTTTATGTCTAAAGTTTATCTATTAACCATCTACTAGTGCACATTGTGGTCTATAAATAGTATAAAGAGACTCTAGAAGAATGCCTTAAGACTTTTTGAAAATGTTTAACTCTAAACTCTGTCTATTCGTGGTTTCTAGAGGGAGTCTTATGAATAGTTACAAGGTTAATTGTGCCCACTTTACTATAGACTATCTATAAGCGTTATTGAAGATAGCTTGGGGATATTTTACTCTTATGGTAGACAATCAAATCGAAATCTATTAGATACCTAATATCCCCTTTTTAGATTCGCTTTTGTTACTTGGTTTGTGTGAGGAAGTCGCCAGCTATACAGTGTGTAAGTCTAATACGGGCGATCAATTAAACCAGGCATAGGATTCATTAGTGTAATCATGCATTTTAAGGCTTTTTTTTAATTACTCTTAATTATGACTCTACAGATTTTTTTTAAGATTATCGGAGCAGCAATGTAGGTAAGAACATTTGTTATTGACGTTATTGTTGATATGGCAGTTATGTCATCTGCTTTTGAAATTAGCTGTCAACGAGTGTTTAACTCGCGTATGTTGCTCTACATTGCGCGCCGAATTATTTTGTATGGAAAATTTTGTTGCTCTTGTTTTAAGTAAAAGTTATTTGAATGTACTTATTATATCGTAAACTAACACCCGTTAAGAGCTTCGCCCGTATTAGACTTACACCCTGTATATTGATTTAAACTTTCACGATTATCACTCATATTTTAAAGACAAACGGGTCTTAATCGCGGAATCTCTCTGCCTGCGACCACGGGTGTAACGTCATGGTCGAAACGTCAGGATATAATAAAACGTAAGTTTATGCGATTAAGACCCGTTTGTCTTTAAAATACCTATGAAGTCGCCAGCTCTCCGGTCTGGTCGATTAAAATCTGTGTAATAATATTTGAACATGAACTTTTCGTCGGACAATTAAAATCTATTTCTCGATAATCATTATCAATAATACGCGTCTTGGTTTAAGGAGACTCGATCTGTTACTGTCTCCTATTAAAAGGTCCTTCCTATTATAATATTATTATATATAGTAATAATTAACTTGGTCATTCAGTTCAGACCCAACTTCTTCAACGGCTCTAGGTATAGTCATAGCATACCATGGTCCTACCAGTAGGACTTATTACAAAAGCCGACTTTATGCTTCCAAATTTAGCGCCTAGCTAACTTGACGTATTTAATAAAAATGTCAATTTTAAAAATTTTTATTAAATTAAATTCGTCCAAAAAGTAATAATAAACTGATAATAAATATGGCCCAAAGCTGTTGGTGGCATACAAATACAATAACATTCAAATACTGTGATCTTAATATTTGGGCCTGAACGAGTATAAAACAATTAAATAGTACTACTGGTAGGACCATTGGTTGGTTTGCAATGACTAGGAGCCAAATTTCGCCTTGGGCCTTACGCCGCGGCCACGACATCGGTCTAAGTCGACCGGCTTAGCGGAAAACGTATGGTGCTCCCTCTCGTACCCATATCGGCATCCCGCTCCAACTCATGAATTCGCTCTCCGCTGGTAGCCTTGTCGTGGCCGGGACATTAGGGTGGTATAGTAATTATTATACTGTTTACCATATATTTAAGCGTGTTCGTTATTACTGTAATTATTTAGCTGTGGGCGTGGGTCCAATCCGCGGCTCGTACCAATAAGTTTTTCAAACTTATATTCGAATGATTAAGTATTAGTATAGAACTACCTAGTTCCATGAGAGTTGAGGTCACGCGCACAACGTGTCATGTCCCTAAACACAAAGAGAATTTGAAATTAGAGTTCTTCTTTCGTACTGATAAAAAATCTAATTCTATTTTTTAAGATTCATCAAAAACTTTGTTCAAGAGATTTGATTCAATATTTTGACGTGATGTCACATTAAAGTAATTCATGCATTACATTCCCTTTTTTTGCAATCAGTACTTAATTTAAATGTGTGTGCCATAAATTAGTCATAATTACCCAATGGTTCAAAACGTCGGTTTAAATGTGAAACAGACCTTCAACGAGTTAATTAAATTTATTTTACCGCCGTGAGCTTGTCGAGCATAGTCCTCTCGTGATCTCGTCTCAACGGAGTGATCGCGACTGGCCGCGCCCACGGATGGAAATAGAAGATAAATATCAAATCGCGCGAAATGCGCGACGGGATAAAACACAGCGCGCGAAAAACAAAGGGTCTATACGTGATATGCTTTTTAACCGACTTCAAAAAGGAGGAGGTTTACAATTCGACAAAATCTTTTTTTTTATGTATGTTCCCCGATTATTCGAAGACGCGTGGACCGATTTGGAAAATGATTTTTTTGTTTGAAAGAGTATACTTTCTAGTTGGTTCCATTGTCGTCGGGTCCACATCTGATGATGGGATCCTGGAGAAATCGAGGGAACTCTTCAAATGTTGTAGGCACACATGACATTTTTAATTTATTTTCGAAAGCTTATCAAGTATTTGCATCTAGTAATGAACGTCTTAAGTCGGTGAGCTGATGATGGAAGGTACAACTCCTTAGCGATTAGGAGTTTGGTAATAATTCTTTAAATATAACATATTTTATGTACAGTGGAACCCGCTTAATACGATCACGTTTAATACGATTTCCCGCGTAATACGCCATTTTATGCCGGTCCCTGTAAGTTAAGTTATGTTTCCCTACATTTTTGTATGGTTAATACGATTCATCATCCCGTTTAATACGCTTTCTGTAACCCAAGTTACATTGACGTATGGCATTATTTTCTTATAGATGTGATGTCCGTAGCAGGCGTCAATGACCGTAGCGGCCGCGGCGGCGGCGATGGCGGCGGCACCGCCGTCACAGGTTCGCGCCTATTGCAGCACCATGTACGTGCTGCAGTGGGAGCGACCCCGCGGCGGCGGCGGCGGCGGCGGTGGGCTACGGGATCGCGCTGGCAGCATGGCGCGACGCCACCGTACCGGCGACGGTGTCGGCGATGGCGCGGCACCGCCGCCACGGGTTCGCGCCTGTTGTAGCACCATGTACGTGCTGCAGTGGGAGCGACCCCTAGGCGGCGGCGGCGGCGGTGGGCTACGGGATCGCGCTGGCTCCATGGCGCGACCCCGCCGTAGCGGCGACGACGGGCGGCGGGGTCGTGGCTCCACCATGTATTATCAAATCGCGATTAGAATGTGATTCGAAAGTACTGTTGAGACAACCGTGTATACGTCATTGTAGGATATATTCATAGTTATATTCATATATTCCTAGTTTAAGTGACGAGACTTACAGACAATTGATTAATAATCACTCACTACATCTCTTTTCTAGGTAAATTAAGTATCATTTGTTGTGTCAACAGTACTTTCCAATCCCTTTCTGATTCCGGATACGTGGTGCGAGTATTACATGTCACGGTACATAAAAATTAATGCGTTAGCAACAGTCAAAAAAATCGATTCGTCTTCCATCTACGGAGTTAGAACACCTACTCGTACGTAAATTACGTCGAACGACACAACGTTTGTGCCAGTGCCATTTCCACTGGCACTTGGCACAAAATGTAGTCTCATCCTACGACATAGTTGGATAACATTCACGCGAATGAACTGTGAATGAATGTGGATTTACGTTCTATCCATCCCGCTCGTGCTGGTGAGAGCGAGCCAGATGGAAAGTAAGCCCGCGTTAATATCGCGGCGGTAGCTCATGGATATTAGCATATTGTATATTATGTCTTGGACATTTAATTCTTCCAGAGGAGCCGCTCCATCTGAATACAACAGTTCATTCATTTCATTTATTTCATTTCACTAAATATTGTGTTTGAAATCTTAAATCTAGTATATAAACAAAGCGTAATAATTACATAATAATAATGAGACATGTCAGCAAAACGTCAATATTAAATATATGCCATAGAAAAAATTAAAATAATAATTAATTCAAAAAATAAATAAATAATAATAATAGTCAAAACAAATTTCATCAAGAAAATAATACTTAAAATAATAACATTAGTATACTTAGTTAACATTAAACGCATTTGATGTCATGTCAACAGCTTATAAGGGTATGGCCGCGGATTTTGACAAATGTGACACAGGCATAACATAAAAAAAATACGTTACGTTACCATAAAACGCAACGAAAGTTACTATAAAGCTCAGCTCATACTGGTATGAACTCTGATTAAATAAAGGTCGTAAAAAAAAATATTTTTATCGCTAAATAAAATACTTGTTTTAATCAAATATAATAATCAACCCATATAATGTAATTTCTCATACTTAGTAATTACTTAAATTAACAGTATTTACAAATGTTTTAATGCCATAATCTTTTGGAACTAAATAAACTAAAATAAATCACCATAAATGCTTAAATGGAAAATGAACTGTTATTAATTAACACTAATAAACGCGTTAATAATTATACTGTATTTCATTAACCCTACGGGAGTAAAATTACCCACTGGAAAAAGCTGATTACTTCTAAAAACGCAAATCAAAATAACTAAATAACAAAATAATTTGATTTGTTTCGCAAACACTTGTCACAATATGCTGTCATTCAAAATCTAATAAAACTCATTTAAATTAGTAAATTTCTGTGTCCACTTCCCTTTACCACATATTTTCGTTACGTAACATAAAAAATACGTTACGTTTTGTAAAAATGTAACGTATTCGTAACACAAGTGTAACGTATATTTGAAAAAAGGTTGATTATCTTGGTAAATAATTGCAATCTGAACATAATAGTACCTACATGCTACTGACGTTTAAAACTAAACCCTTTCGTATGAAAAAACAGTCGTTTAATAATAATCACTACTTACCGTGAGAATCACACTACCACTTTAGATGTTTTTTGCTAAAACTTTCGCCGCGTGCACTGTGACAACCATTTGTTAACGAATTAATGGGAGTGAGTGTGCTTATGGGTGTCGCCCTACTAGAATAAGAGTTGCTAGTGTCGATAAACAAATTTCTACCAACATTGGCTTAAATATCACCTTAAAAAAGCGTTACGAAAGTATCGTAACGTAAGTTTGGAATTGGTGACCCAAAAAGTAAAGGGAAAGAAAACAGTAAAATTGTTCACATATCATAAGTCCTTAATGAACGAAGCAATCGTTTATCATTATAATTTGGTTTAAAAACAAACATTTAATGCTGACAAGTCTAATAATATAAAAAAAAGGTTTTAAGTACTCGTAGTCGAAAAAATTACTCGACTTTCGTTACGTTTTTGGCAGAAATATTTATTTATTAATTTTAAATAAAGAGCTAAATTAGCTATTTCATTTCGACGGTGGAAAGGAGAAACCTGTTAAGCGACATTTTGGTAATTGTCCAGGAGAGCGTTTTAAAGTTTTATTTTTAGGAAAAAAAATCGTATCACTTTCTGTGGCCTCTTTAGAGACTTGTGTTCTTTGAACGTATTTTGTCAAATTGTCATATCTATGAAATAGTAATAACGTTATTTCAATAAACTTGGAACCTTCGGAAATAAATGTCGCTTAATTGATATTGATCTAAGAATTCTCCGAAACGAGCCTTTAAGCGACCCTACGGTTTATAAATAAAATTATTTTAGTCAGAAAAGTGTCGCTTACAGGGCAAGGTAATTTGTATGGCATGCAATTAACCGACAACAGTAGCACTTGAAAAAAAAAACTTAAGCGACTATGTATCTAAATGTGTATGCTTAAGTGACACTGTCTAAATTTTAGCCAATAATTGCGTCGCTTAACATCCCTGTCTTTAAATTTGACCATTATTTCATTATACCTTAAGCGACATTGAAGTCGTCAGATCTCAGTATTACTTGGCTTAAACGACGCAGAAAAAAAAGCCGGTTCCGTCGATATATAAAACTAATTTTTGACCAAAATGTCGCTTAAAGGGTTTCTCATTTCCACCGTCGATTTGATTACACGTAACTGAGCATAGAGGAATATTTTAAATTGATTAGAGTTCTCTAGATGTTATCAGTTTTTTTTTATGAGCAAGACAAATTTTAAGCTCCGAATTCGTCAAAATCCGCGGCCTTACCCATAAGACAAACATAATAACAATTATTATACATAATGACAACATTTTAGAAATTGATACATATTAATACTCGTGCTGAAAGAAGTCATCAAGAGAAAATACACATTTTCAAGTAGGTAAGACCGTAGTCTATTTTTAAATTCATTTGGATTACAAATCATTTTGAGTTCGACGGGTAACTTGTTATAAAATCGCACAGCCTGGTAACAGGAAAAGTGTTCCGCCAGTTTGAGTTTTGGAGTGAACGGGTAACTCAAATTTTTTGTTCTCGAGTCTAATCTTTGTCTCCGTGCATCGTCCGATTCATTTATTGCCAAAGATTTTACTAAATCTGAGCAGACTATTAAAATATAAAGACTTGGCACTGTTAGAAGTTCTAATTCAGTGAAAAAATGTTTACATGTGAACCACTGAGGAGCTCGTTTCATTATCCTTATCGCCCGCTTTTGAATTATGAATGCCTTTTTTATATTATAGTCATAAGAAACTCCCCAGAATTTTATACTATACCTAAGTCTGGAGTCTACTAAGGCATAGTACACTGCTTTCAATTGATCTATCCTGACAACGTCTCTTAGGCTCCTTAAAGCGTAGCAGGCGGAACTAATTGTGTTCTCTATTTGATCCAATTCCTGCTTCCAGTTGAGGAATTGGTCAATATAACCACCAAGAAATTTGCCAACCTCTACAGAAGACAAAACATCACTATCAAAAGCTAGCTCTAGTTGGTCTGAACAGTGGTCCGAACAGTGGAACTCTTAAATAGTCAATGTTTGTAAGAAACATGATATCTAAAACTAATAAAACTCATTGTATTCAATCAATTCAGTTTTATTTTTCAATACCTACTTCAGCGCCGCCGCCGGCCCTTTGACTTTGTATGGGGAAGTTAGAAACTATGAAAGATATCGATTTCTGTTCTTAGGAACAATGGCTTCAATTTTAGATTTAATATAAATGGCATTATTTTTCCTCACGTGTGTCTTGGTTTGTAACTTCCCCATACAAATTCAAAGGACAGGCGGCGCGGCGGCACTGCAGTATTGAAAATAAATGATAAATAAATTGACGAATGTCACATAGAAGTAACGAAAGAGTGGTTTCGTAATAAAAATAGCAACGTATGATAATATATGGTATATTTTTAAACTAACCTGTTTCTTATATGTAAACAGGACTTCGATTTTTGAAATCCTTATAAACAAAACTTCAAAACAAAAATACATTTATACTCAATAAAATGATCATGTGGAAGATTTAGCGTTACTTAGTCCAATGTACCTTTATTATTTTGAACACGGTGTTCTGGCAGTATTTACTTGATTTTTACCTTTAACAATACATTTTTCTGCATGTTTAAAGAGTTATATTATGCAGTAATGAAATATGTAAAAATATACACATTAATACAAATATAATTGAACAGTACGCAAATTTCTGAGTAAAAAAAGTCTAACACGACATGATCGGTTAAAAAATCAAAAGGGCATTTTCTGCTATTTACTCACCTACGCCGAGCACGCACGTAGCAGGCGTCAATGACCGTAGCGGCCACGGCGGCGGCACCGCCGCCACGGGTTCGCGCCTGTGGCAGCACCATGTAGGTACGTGCTGCGATAAGAGCTATCCCCGCGGCGGCGGCGGCGGTGGGAAACGGGATCGCGCCTGCATCATGTCACGATACCGCAGCAGCGACGACGGCGGCGACGGCGGCTGTGGCGGCGGCGGCGGGCTACGGGATCGCGCCTGCACCATGTATTATCAAACCGAGATTAGAATAGGATTCGTAAGTACTGTTGACACATCAGTCTGGTATATATTCATAGTTATATTCATATATTGCTAGTTTAAGTGACGAGACTTACGGACAATAGATTAATTAATCACTCACTACATCTATTAACACTTTTTTCTAGGTAAATTAAGTGTCATTTGTTGTGTCAACAGTACTTTCCAGTCCCTTTCTGATTCCGGTTTGATAATACGTGGTGCGAGGTGCACGAGAATGTTTTTGGCTTTCAAGTATTACTTGTCACGGTAAATAAAAAATAATGCTTTAGCAACAGTCAAAAAATCGATTCGTCTTCCATCTACGAAGTTACAACACTTACTCGAAAATTACGTCAAACGACACAACGTTTGTGCCTGTGCCATTTCCACTGGCACTTGACACAAAATGTAGTCTCACCCTACGACATAGTTGGATTACATTCACTCTTCCAAGCGAATGAACTGTGAATGAATGTGGATTTAGGTTCTATCCATCCCGCTCGTGCTGGTGAGAGCGAGCCAGATGGAAAGTAAGCCCGCGTTAATATCGCGGCGGTAGCTCATGGACATTAGCATATTGTATAATAATAAAAATAATAATAAAAAAAAAAAAAAAAAAAAAAAAAAAAAAAATCTGACGCCGTCACTGTCAGACGTGCTTTTATACTTTCTTAGAAAATTTTGATAAACTATGTATTTTACCGGCATTTATACGATATTTTTTACCATCTCGTCATGGAAAAATTGCCCTTTCACGGTACAACTTCATTCAAGGGTACAAGAGACGACAGCGATCAGACTTGCCTCTGATTTGTGCTAGCATATAAATGTCAAAATATCGCTGAAAGATCTAAGAAATGTATACGCGTACGCGCACGCCAAGACAAAGCGTCTCCACCAATCGCACGCCCAAGACCTTCGTCCGCCTCATCGACATCAGTCTCCTCGCAATCTTCGTCGGGCGCTGATTACGCCACCGCGCCCGACATCAGCGGCTTGAGCAGCGACGAGCGCGGACCTACGCCGCCGCCGCCACGACCACCTGCGCGACGAGGACGGCCACCGCTGCCGGCACGCGTGGGGCCCGCGGGACATGCTGCCCCGCCCACGGCTCCCGCTGCCGGTGGTGTAGTGCGACGCATGACATGGTCTCAAGCTATGAATGAGAACGTCATGCGCGCCTACTACGGGGCTACAGATGGAGGAACTAATCTATCCGCGTATCGTGTCCGGATGCTTCCTCTGTTTCAGGCCCTTGAACCAACCATTAATGTGACTGCGCAGCGACTATCGGATCAAGTGCGAGTCATCCAACGATCAAAGCGGCTGGATGACTCGACACTTGATCGGCTTCGCCTGGAGGCTCTCCCTGTTCGCGCGACCCCTTCCTCGGCGCAGGACCCACCCGCCACGTCGCCGGACCCGGTGCCGGTACATGACTTGGCATCCGAGGCACTGCGGGTCGGTCCTGCTGCTGATGAGGACGATGCTGCGAACCTGAGTGTGAGTACTTCAGACAATGAGCAATTGAGGAGGACTCTGGAGGAAGCGATTATGCAGCATCGCTTCACACCCGACTCTAGGCCACGATTACCACGTTTGCCCATGAATAGCCGCAATCTAGCGTTGATGGGAGCCCTAAACGCTTTACTGGAGCCGTATATACGATCCAGTAAAGATTTGGATGATACGCACTCGATCATGTACTGCGGGGCCATTGCAGCGTGCCGTGTTGCTCGAGTCAAGTTTCCGGACTCTGACCGTACACCTAGGACCGCTGGGGGTGTCCCCGCATGGCAGGTGCGGATCGAGCGACGTATCGACTCGTTTAGGACTCTCATTGCAAAGCTGATCTGCTTCAGGGGGGGCAACAACCGCCCCCGAGTAATGCGCTTTGTGAACCAGGCGTTCGCGGGAACGGGTATTGCACCCCGCGACTACATGGCCAATCTCACAGAGCGCATCGACTTTCTGAAGCAGAAGGTTTATGCATGGGCAAACCGTATTCGCCGCTACAGAGAGCGTGTGAACCGATTCCAGCAGAATCGCCTTTTCCAGAGTGACCAAAGGAAGGTTTACCGAAAGTGGGAGGAAACCGACTACCGTGTGTCCGATGCGCGGTTGCCGGATGCTACTGCCATGAGTGATTTCTGGCGTAGTATCTGGTCAGCGCCCGTCGGACACACCGAGGGTGAATGGATGACCGTTGTCGAACGTGAATGCGAGACCATCGAACCTATGGGGGCAGTTACCATCAGCCCCGATGACGTAAGTTGTGCTATCCGCACGACTCAGAACTGGAAAAGTCCTGGGCCGGATGGATTGCACAACTTCTGGCTAAAATGGTTTCGATGCTCGCACTCACGATTGGCAACGCAATTCCAACAAGCCCTCGAGCTCGGTTCCCTGCCACCTTCTTTAACAACTGGTATAACCTTCCTGCTCTACAAGTCCGGTAGTACCACGGAAGCGAAGAACTACCGACCCATCACGTGCTTGCCCACACTGTACAAGCTCCTTACATCCATTTTGAGAGTAAAAATTAACACGCACATTGTTTCGAACAATGTTTTAGCTCCCGCTCAAAATGGATGTAGGGTTGGGTCCCGTGGTACTAAAGAGCTCCTCCTCATTGACATGACCATTTGCCAGCAAGTCCGGCGTAACAAAAAGGCCCTCTCCGCCGCTTGGATTGACTACAAGAAGGCCTATGATTCGGTGCCTCATTCATGGTTGGAAAGGGTCTTGGAGCTGTATAAAGTTAATGCAACTTTAAGGTCCTTTCTCGGCGCGTGTATGAGGCTGTGGACCACAGTCCTTCGTCAACCAGGAGGAGGGGATGGCCCCTCTGGCCCGCAGGACTTCATAAGGATCGAGCGAGGAATATTCCAGGGTGACAGTCTGAGTCCCTTGTGGTTCTGCCTAGCTCTGAATCCCCTCAGTACCCTGCTGAAGGATTCAGGACTAGGTTGCCAGCTTCGGAGAGAGGGTGAAGTCATTTCTCACCTTCTGTATATGGATGATCTCAAATTATTTGCGCCAAATAGCCAAGACTTGTTGGAACTACTGCGAACCACAGAAGTTTTCAGTAGTGCCATCAATATGGAATTTGGTGTCGATAAGTGTGCGGTTATGCATGTGCAGCGGGGGAAAGTAGTAAATTCAACAAATTTACAGCTTTCTGAGACAATGTCGTTCAGATCTATCTCGGAAGCAGAAACCTATAAATACCTTGGTATGTCACAGTCTTTGGGTATTGAAGATATGGGAATTAGACAGGCGGTGAAGGAGCGCTTTTTCAGCCGGCTCACAAAAGTACTTAACAGTCTTTTGTCAGGAGGCAACAAAGTGCGCGCCTTCAACGCCTGGGTAATACCCATACTCACATACTCCTTTGGCATACTAAGGTGGACTCAGACCGAGCTGGACGCCCTGGATCGAAGGGTCCGTACACTGCTTACCACACATCGAATGCTACACCCGCGCTCATCAGTTATGAGATTGTACATCCCGCGGAGGTGTGGGGGCCGCGGCTTCTTAAATGCCAAAAACCTCCACAACCGCGAGGTGTACAATCTTAGAAACTATTTTCTTAACAATGAGTGCGGGATGCATCGTGATGTAGTGGCAGTAGACCGGAACCTCACGCCACTCTCCTTAGCAAAAGAGAACTGGCGCAGACCTGTGGTACTGGGCACCGAGGACCGCAAGGCGGTATGGAAGAGCAAGGAGCTACACGGGCGGTTCTACAAGGCCCTCACGGGACCTGACGTAGATCTGCTCGCGTCGGTGAACTGGCTACGATTCGGGGACCTCTTCGGAGAAACCGAGGGTTTTGCCTGTGCAATTGCTGACGAGGTTATCATGACGAATAACTACCGGAAATATATCCTGAAGGACGGTACGGTCGACATTTGTCGGGCATGCCGCCGTCCCGGTGAGTCACTCAGGCATATTATTTCCGGTTGTTCTCAGATTGTTAACACCGAGTACTTGCACAGACACAACCTCGTAGCCAGGATTATACACCAGCAGCTTGCTCTTCAATACGGCCTTGTGGGCTTCGAAGTGCCGTACTATAAGTACACACCTGCGGCAGTTCTCGAAAATGGTCGTGCCACGCTCTATTGGGATCGATCTATCATCACGGACAGGACTATTGTAGCTAATAAGCCTGATATCGTGCTGATAGATCGATCCCAACGCCGGGCAATGCTCATCGACATCACCATCCCCCATGACGAGAACCTCGTGAAGGCCGAGAAGGACAAAGCCAGTAAGTACCTTGACTTGGCTCACGAGGTAACCGACATGTGGGAGGTTGATTCGGCGATCATTGTACCGATAGTTGTTTCTGCGAACGGTCTCATAGCGAAGAGTCTCGATCAACACCTCAAGAGGCTCTCGCTAGGTGGTTGGGTCAAGGGTCAGATACAGAAGGCGGTAATCCTGGACACGGCGCGCATAGTCCGGCGGTTACTCTCCCAGCAGCCCTAACCACCGGCAGCTTGGGCCCGCTCCGTTGCCGGCGGCTCTATAGGTTAGGTTTTTTATATTATGTTTACATGTTTTGTATTGCTTTTGTATGTTTTATTGTATTTTACTTTTATAGACATTTTGTAAAAAACCTAGCCTAAGAAATCAATGAAATAAAGAGTATAATAATAATTGATTCTTTATTGTGCACCAGATTATAAAGAACACACTAAAATAAACACATGCAGCAAAACCTAGGTAACAACAGGCGGTCTTATCGCTAAAAAGCGATCTCTACCAGACAACCTTAGGGTAGTAGGAAACACAGATGAAAACAATGAACGGGTAGTGCAGATAAAATCAAAGTTGAACAGCAGAACACATACATCGAAACCTATTCTAAAAATAAACCTACACAAAGTACATATATAATTAAAATACACATACATACATACATACATAACAAGGCAAGTCAAGGCAGCGATAGATAAAACGATTTTAAAAGATTTTTAAAAATGGGAAGAGATTTAGCACATCGGACATCCAACGGCAAAGCATTCCACAAGCGAACTGCCCGAAAGGTGAAAGAGTTGTTATAGAATTTTGAGGAAGAGGAAGGTGGAGCAAGAAGGTGCTTCTCCGCACATCGGGTAGAAGAAAGGAATTTAAAACGAACCTTAAGATAAGCAGGAGTGGTGGGGTTGAAAAGAATATTAAATAGAAGGATAAGGATGTGGGAATTGCGGCGAAGACGAATAGGAAGCCACTTAAGACGGGTACGAAATTCAGAGACATGTATATTATGTCTTGGACATTTAATTCTTCCAGAGGAGCCGCTCCATGTGAATGCAACAGTGGAACTCTTAAATTATAGTAAATGTTTGTAAGAAAAGTGTTATCTAAAACCACAGAACTAGATTTGGATAGAAGAAACAAGTTCGTCCATTTGTATGGCGGCCGAGCGTGTCAGATTTTGTACTGAAGTTGATACTTGCCTAAGATTTTAAATATGTCTCAGGCCCTTGAGTATTCATATTTTTTGTGTTGTTGCAATTAATATTACTGAAGGAGGCATTATTAATATTTTTGTTCACTTCAACTTACAAAATTTAGCGCCCGAAAGCTGCATGCTGCGATTAAAAACGGACAACTCAGTGGATTTCACCGAGTTCATTTGACACGCTAAGTAGATACGTTTGCTTGATCTATGGTATATATGACATCTGTGTCTAAAACGAATAAAATTCATTGTATTTAATCAATTAAGTTTTATTTTTCAATACCTACTTCAGTGCCGCCGCCGGCCTTTTGACTTTGTATGGGGAAGTTAGAAACTATTAAAGATATCGATTTATGTTCTTATGAACCGTGGCTTCAATTTTAGATTAAATAATAATGGCATTATTTTTCCTAATGTCTCTCATAGTTTGTAACTTAACCATACATATTAAAAGGACGGGCGACGGTACTGAAGTATTAAAAAATAAATAATAAATAAATTGACGAATAAGACATAGAAATAACATTCAAAATTATACGTGCCGTTACCACAAAACGTAACGAAAGTAACGAAAGAGTGGTTTGGTATTAAAATAGGTTCACCCTGTTGTGGCATAATTATTTTATGAATAATTCTATATGGCATAATCTATGTTGTCATAATGGGGTTTGTGCAGAAACTGTTGTGGCATACTCAACTTTAGCATATTTCGTTGTGGCAGATTTCGAGTTGTTCGAATATTATTCAAGCATAATTTCGATACTCCTATTTATGATGAGGCATAGTCTAGATGTGCATTAAAAGTATCGACATAGTTTGTTTTAGCATAATAGAGAAGGAATAATTACAACCTCTCAATATAATCGAGGTAGTAGTAATATTCTGTATGTTACTTACCTGAGCTGAGTACTTTCTAGGTTGCTAAAAAAAAATTACCTCGAAGACTAAGGCGGGAGCAAAGCTCCCGACGACTGCGACGACGAAAATTATACGTGCCGTTACCACAATACGTAACGAAAGTAACAAAAGGGTGGTTCGGTATTAAACTAGCAGCGTATGATATGGTATATTTTTAAACTGACCGGTCCTGTTTATTTTAAACAAGCTTATATTTTTATGAAATCCTTATAAACGAAGTTTTAAAAACAAAAATACATTAATATTCAATCAAATAGTCATGTGGAAGATTTAGCGTTACTTGGTCCAATGTACCTTTATTATTTTGAACACGGTGTTCTGGCAGTACTTACCTGATTTTTACCTTTAGCAATACATTTTTCTGAATGTTTAAGGAGTCATTTTATGCAGATGACCCTCCAAAGATTCCTCTTTACAGGCCTAAAAAAAGCACCATCTGTACTGAAATAGTACATTGCATTTATAACAGATGTGCGAAAAACATGAAATTCGAAACGAGTGGCGATGTTTTAAATCGACACTAGTTACGAATTCCCTTTTTGCACGTGTCTCGTACGACGTTTTTTAGTGCAGATGGCCCTCGGAAGTTTTGGACCTGACGTAAAATGAGCCACTTCTCGCACTAGTGCCTAAAGAACGCACCATTTGTACTAAATATAGTAAATTTCGATGAAGGTGCAAGAAAATGTTTTTTCGACTAGGATGAAAGTTGGAGCACGAGTGAAACGAGGGCGACAATCACCCGAGATAAAAATAAGTTTTTACACGTGTATCAAACGACTTATTTAATAACAAGTGCCTTAAAAAGTGAAATTTACTTTTCCGCACTAGTTAGGAAAATATATTTTAGTACAGATTTACGCGCAAGTGCGAGAAGTGGCTCATTTTACGTCAGGTCCAAAACTTCCGAGGGCCGTCTGTACTAAAAAACGTCCTACGAGACACGTGCAAAAAGGGAATTCGTAACTAGTGTCGATTTAAGACATCGCCACTCGTTTCGAATTTCGTGTTTATCGCACTTGTATTGTAAATGTCGTAATGTACTATATCATTACATATGGTGCTTTGTTTTAGGCATTAGTGCGAGAAGTGGTTCATTTCTTGTCAAGGGGAAACTTTGAAGGGTCATCTGCACGTAACAAGTATCGTTTTAAAATGTATTGCCACTCGTTTCTAACTTATTTTTTCGCACTTGTATCGTAATGTATTATTGTATTTTCTGTGCACATAATAAACAATTAAACATTAATACAAAAATAACTGAACAGTACGCAGATTTCTGAGTAAAATAGTGTAAAACGACATGATCGGGAAAAATATCAAAAGCGCACCTTCTACGCCGAGCAAGCCCGTAGCAGACGTCAACGACCGTAGCATCCGTAGCGGCCACGGCGGCGGCGATGGCGGCGGCACCGCCGTCACAGGTTCGCGCCGACTGTAGCACCATGTACGTGCTGCAGTGGGAGCGACCCCTCGGCGGCGACGGCGGCGGTGGTGGGCTACGGGATCGCACTTGCTATATTATCTGTGTGACATTTAATTCTTCTAGAGAAGCCACTCCATGTGAGTTCAACAGTGTAGCTGTATGATATCTAAAACCACAGAATTAGTCTAAAACTAATAAAATTCATTGTATTTAATCAATTAAGTTATATTTTTCAATACCTACTTCAGTGCCGCCGCCGGCCCTTTGACTTTGTATGGGGAAGTTAGAAACTATTAAAGATATCGATTTGTGTTCTTAGGAACCATGGCTTCAATTTTAGATTAAATAATAATGGCATTATTTTTCCTCATGTCTCTCATGGTTTGTAACTTCCCCATACAAATTAAAAGGACGGGCAACGGTACTGAAGTATTAAAAATTTAATGATAAATAAATTGACGAATGAGACATAGAAATAACATTCAAAATTATACGTGCCGTTACCACAAAACGTAACGAAAGAGTGGTTCGGTATTAAAGTAGCAGCGTATGATATGGTATATTTTTAAACTGAGCGGTTCTGTTTATTTTAAGCAAGCTTATATTTTTACAATATCCTTATAAACGAAGTTTCAAAAAATATATACATTCATATTCAATCAAATCCGCTTGCCCAGCGTGGCGATTATGGGCATTTACTTCCTAATGCGTCTATACGCATAGTTAATAGGAGAGGCCTACGTCCAGCAGTGGACTAACATAGGCTGATGATGATGATGATGATGATTCAATCAAATGGTCATGTGGAAGATTTAGCGTTACTTGGTCCAATGTACCTTTACTATTTTGAACACTGTGTTCTGGCAGAATTTACCTAATTTTTACCTTTAGCAATACATTTTTCTCAAACTTGCAATGAAATGTTGGCATTACGTATGTCAAATTAAACCCGGAAGTACCATCTCGCTGGTTCGATGATTGAACTTGGTATGTAACGGCATTTCATAACTACTTTGCAGTCTTAGGACTGCAAAGTACTGGACGGAACCTGCTTTGAAAAGTTAAATACCGGAAATAACTTGTAAAGTGACAGAACATCTTGTAATTTCACCGTAAAAAAAAGAACTAATGTCAATGTCACCGGATAAAAGATTATCTCAAACGGTTTTAAAAAAAAATTACGCATAAGTTGTTTTTTATTATTTTGTAGATTCGTTTCGTTCTTTGACTTATTTGTTTGTGTACTGTGAAAATCACTTTCGTTTTTCTATTTCATTGCAAGTTTGAGAAAAGCACTTTACAAATCTCGGCGAGAAACAAGGTTACAGGCCGCGTATCTCTATCTGGCCTCAGTTCCTTCGGCCAGATATATCTACTTGGCCTGTAACCTTTCGTTTCCCGTCCTCTATAGTAATGTACTACCTATTTCTGAATGTTTAAGGAGTCATTTTATGCAGATGACCCTCCAAAGATTCCTCTTTACAAGAAATGAACCACTTCTCGCACTAATGCCTAAAAAAAGCACCATCTGTACTGAAATAGTACATTGCATTTACAACAGAAGTGCGAAAAACATGAAATTTGAAATGAGTGGCGATGTTTTACATCGACACGAGTTACGAATTTTCTTTGTGCACGTGCCTCGTACGACGTTCTTCAATTCAAATGGCCCTCCGAAGTTTTGGACCTGACGTAAAATGAGCCACTTCTCGCACTTGCGCCTAAAGAACGCACCATTTGTACTAAATATAGTAAATTTCGATGTAAGTGCAAAATAATGTTTTTTCGACTAGGGTGAAAGTTGAAGTACGAGTGAAACGAGGGCGAGAATCACCAGAGTTAAAAACAAGTTTTTACACGTGTATCAAACGACTTATTTCATAACAAGTGCCTTAAAAAGAGAAATTTACTTTTCCGCAGTCCGCACTAGTTAGGAAAATATATTTTAGTACAGATTTACGCGCAAGTGCGAGAAGTGGCTCATTTTACGTCAGGTCCAAAACTTCCGAGGGCCATCTGTACTAAAAAACGTCGTACGAGACACGTGCAAAAAGGGAATTCGTAACTAGTGTCGATTTAAAATATCGCCACTTGTTTCGAATTTCATGTTTATCGCACTTGTATTGGAAATGTCGTAATGTACTATATCAGTACAGATGGTGTTTTGTTTTAGGCATTAGTGCGAGAAGTGGTTCATTTCTTGTCAAGGGGAAACTTTGAAGGGTCATCTGCTTTGAAAAACGTAACAAGTGTCGTTTTAAAATGTATTGCCACTCGTTTCTAACTTATTTTTTTCGCACTTGTATCGTAATGTACTTTTGTATTTTCAGTGCACATATAAGGAAATATAGAACAATATTAACATTACAAAAAAAACTGAACAGTACGCAGATTTCCAAGTAAAACAGCGAAAAACGACATGATCGGGTAAAAATTACACACTCATTTTCTGCAATTTACCCGCCTACGCCGAGCAAGCCCGTAGCAGGCGTCAGTGACCGTAGCATCCGTAGCGGCCACGGCGGCGGCGATGGCGGCGGCACCGCCGTCACGGGATCGCGCCCGTTGTAGCACCATGTACGTGCTGCAGTGGGAGCGACCCCGCGGCGGCGGCGGCGGCGGCGGTGGGCTACGGAATCGCGCTGGCAGCATGGCGCGACGCCACCGTACCGGCGACGGTGTCGGCGATGGCGCGGCACCGCCGCCACGGGTTCGCGCCTGTTGTAGCACCATGTACGTGCTGCAGTGGGAGCGACCCCTAGGCGGCGGCGGCGGCGGTGGGCTACGGGATCGCGCTGGCTCCATGGCGCGACCCCGCCGTAGCGGCGACGACGGGCGGCGGGGTCGTGGCTCCACCATGTATTATCAAATCGCGATTAGAATGTGATTCGAAAGTACTGTTGAGACAACCGTGTATACGTCATTCTAGAATATATTCATAGTTATATTCATATATTCCTAGTTTAAGTGACGAGACTTACAGACAATTGATTTGTCAACAGTACTTTCCGATCCCTTTCTGATTCCGGATACGTGGTGCGAGTATTACATGTCAAGGTACACAAAAATTAATGCGTTAGCAATAGTAAAAAAATCAATTCGTCTTCTATCTACGGAGTTAGAACACCTACTCGTAAATTACGTCGAACGACACAACGTTTGTGCCTGTGCCATTTCCACTGGCACTTGGCACAAAATGTAGTCTCACCCTACGACATAGTTGGATTACATTCACTCTTCCAAGCGAATGAACTGTGAATGAATGTGGATTTAGGTTCTATCCATCCCGCTAGTGCTGGTGAGAGCGAGCCAGATGGAAAGTAAGCCCGCGTTAATATCGCGGCGGTAGCTCATGGATATTAGCATATTGTATATTATGTCTTGGACATTTAATTCTTCCAGAGGAGCCGCTCCATGTGAATGCAACGGTGGAACTCTTAAATAGTCAATGTTAGTAAGAAACATGATATCTAAAACTAACAAAACTCATTGTATATAATCAATTAAGTTTTATTTTTCAATACCTTCTTCAGCGCCACCTCCGGCACTTCGACTTTGTAAGGGGAAGTAAGAAACTATGAAAGATAGCGATTTCTGTTCTTAGGAACCATGGCTTCAATTTTAGATTTAATATAAAATCGCCTTATTTTTCCTCATGTGTGTCTTGGTTTGTAACTTCCCCATACAAATTCAAAGGACAGGCGGCGCGGCGGCACTGCAGTATTGAGAATAAATGATATATAAATAAATTTACGAATGTCACATAGAAATAACATAATAGTAGTTGATGCAACTGTACATAATGAAGGGCATTAAAACACGAGAGTGGGTTTATGAAACTCGCCTTCGGCTCGTTTCATAATAATATCACTCGAGTGTTTTAATGCCTAATTATGTACAGTTGCATACACTGCTTTATCTACCCACATATCATAAGGACTCTATGATGCGTTCAGGAGCCGCATATTATGACCGCCATTGCGGCGTTGTTCAGGGCAACTAACAATAATTATTAGTAAAATAAAACTAAAATTAATGAGAAAATGGAGTCTACTAAATCTACAACTATAACGTCTTGGTCACTCATATTTACTCACAAAACTTATTTCAACTCGACAAACTTAAAATGTTACGCAACAATACCCGGCAGGCGGCAAACGTACACTTATTTGCCAGCTGACAACTGTCAAGTTTTTTTTTTAAATTCAGAGACAATCTAGAGTTCGAAGTTTAAAATCATTATAACATCGAAATATTGCATATTATTTTGAAATAATAACATCGCCACAGATAAGAAATGTGTCAGTTCAAAAAAGTTTGTTATTATGGTGGTCATAATTTGCGGTTTTTGAACGCATTATTGAGTGTTTATGATATTTGGGTAGATAAAAAAATATACGTGACGTTACCACAAAACGTAACGAAAGAGTGGTTTCGTAATAAAAATAGCAACGTATGATGTGGTATATTTTTAAACTTACCTGTTTCTTATAAACAGGACTTAGATTTTTGAAATCCTTATAAACAAAACTTCAAAACAAAAATACATTTATACTCAATAAAATGATCATGTGGAAGATTTAGCGTAACTTGGTCCAATGTACCTTTATTATTTTGAAAACAGTGTTCTGGCAGTATTTACCTGATTTTTACCTTTAACAATACATTTTTCTGCATGTTTAACGAGTTATTTTATGCAGTAAGGAAATATGTACCACGATGCGCATCATCACTGGATGTATGAAACCCACCCCAGTGCATTGACTCCCGGCTCTTAGCGGCATCGCACCTCCCCACCTTCGTCGTAAACAATATCTACTAAGAGAGGTAGAAAAAACCTACAACCGACCAGAACTGCCTATTCATATAGATCTGGCTACCTTCAGACACACAAGATTAAAGTCGAGGAACCCACCGGCCGTGCAGGCTAGCCAGCCGCGATGCCAGTGGAATGTCAATGATGAATGGTCCGAAGAATGGTCGAAAGCACAAGTCCCGCCTGATCTCTTCGAGCTAAACCCGCGGGTTCGAGCGCCGGAGCCCGAGCTATCTTTAATTGATCACCCAATGTATTTGCCTAAGTCCAACCCGGAAGGGACTGCACTGCCTGTAACTAACCCATGCACGTTGCCATCACCTAATTGCAGAAAGACCATAATTTTTTCAGATGAAATAGGAGTAGGACTTGGACCTTTGATAAATGTATATCTTCAGCAGAAAACGATTAATATGTGTTATCCTGGACTTTCATTCGATAGAATCATAAAAAAAATAAAGATGTCTGAATGTAATGAACTTACCACCGTCGTTATAGTGGTTGGCAATCATGCAAATGTCACAAGGCGACAAATTGATAGTAGCATGCAATCGCTACTCCATATTACAGAGCAACAGAAATGCAAAATAATTTTGTGTACCTTCCCCTTTTGCGCGAATTGGACTAGGAAACAAAATTATTTTATTCATAGGATAAACTTATTTATGCATAGTGCGACGTATCAATATCATGACACAATTTCATTATTTGATATGAATCAATTTGTAGAAGATTTTACATTAACGCAAAACACTATGTACTTATCTAAAATGATGAAACGACGAGTAGCTAACCTTATTGCATACAATATTTCAAGTGCACGTTTCTCGGTAGAGACAGTACTTAATTTTAATAGCATTACGAATAATTCTTTAAATTAAATAACGAGACAAAGGAGGAGATCTCTTGCAATTATAACAGAAACCAGTGTACTGCTAATGGTTCTTTAAATTTAGTTCACCAAAATATTCAAGGCCTATCTGGCAAAGAATTAGAAGTAGGTTTATTTCTTGATTGTATGGACATTCATGTTTTATGTTTAACAGAGCATTGGCTTAAACAAAATGAGTGTTTACTTGGTATTCATAACTATTGTGTAGTTAGTTCGTTCATAAGAAAGTCAGCTATACGTGGTGGATCGCTCATATTATTGCATAATAAGTTTAAGTCAAAAGAACGTAAAGATATTGTTACACTCTCTATTGAACGAACTATAGAAGTGGCATGTGTAGAGATGGAGAGATCTGTGGTTATTTGTGTATATAGACCTCCTTCGTCCGATTATGCATTGTTTGAATCTACTATGGAAGAAGTATTAAGAAAAGCTTGTAAAAATAAACAGGTGATTGTATGCGGCGATTTCAACATAAACGTTTTGGATGACTCGCAATCCAGTGTCAGATTTTTGAATCTTTTTAAATCTTTTAACTTATTGCCCGTTTTTTCAGAACCTACTAGAATGACTGCGACTACAGCCACCTGCATAGATAACATTTTCTGTGATCATGTTTACTTAAATAATAAGTCAATAATTAATTGTTTACAGTCCGACCACACTGGGCAGTTAGCAAAGTTTCAGCACCATCATGTTCAAAACACATTAGATATTCGCTGCAGGCCCATTACAAAACGTCGTTTGGATACGTTTCAGTGTAATATTGATCGTAAAGTTCATAATCTACCTATAGGTGATGATAAGAGCATAAATGATTTGTATGAAAATCTTTTTCATCTCATAAAATATGAACTAGAGTCCACTTTCACAGAAAAAGTAATAAAAATTACTAGTTCTAAAAGCAAGTTTAGTGATTGGGCAACACCTGGCATTTATAAAAGTAGAGATAAGCTTTACGAATTATATGGTATAAAGGCAACAACAAATGATCCAATACCTTATTCTTATTGATTACGTTAGGAATTATTCAAAATTATTCAAAAAGGTATGTTACATGGCCAAGTCTAATTTTATACGTAATACTATATCTAGGTCTAACAACAAAGCTAAAGCTACCTGGAGTATTATTAACTCGGAAACTAGAGAACAAAAACCTCGAGAAAGCCAATTTTGCAAAAAACTTAATAATAATACTTTCAGATCTGATAGCGATGTCGCATGCGCATTTGAATATTTCTATACAAATGTGGCTAACAACACAACTAAGCAACTAAATTCAAATGCCAGTGTAGCTAAGTCTCTACTTATTTCCAGTGTTGATGGGCGCGGGGCCCATTTTCAGTTTAATTACGTAACTCCTCTAGAAATTGTCAATACTTTTAAAAAGCTCAACCTTAAGAAAACTAAAGACTTATGGGGTATTTCAACTAATTTTCTTAAATCAATTATTGACACAATTTCACCACTTGTAGCTTATATTTACAATAGGTGCATTGACATGGGTCAGTTCCCCGATTTGATGAAATGGAGCAAAATTATACCATTATTTAAATCCGGTGATAAAAGTGATCCATCAAATTTTAGGCCTATTTCAATTTTGCCTGCACTTAGTAAAATATTCGAAAAAATTATGTTTCAGCAGTTATTGTCTCATCTTAATGCCAAAAATCTGTTACATGAGAAACAATTTGGGTTCACAAAGGGCAGATCTACTACGGATGCGGGTGTGGCCCTCATCAAGCATGTATTGGATGCTTGGGAAATGAAACAGGATGCAGTGGGTATCTTCTGTGACTTATCTAAAGCATTTGATTGTGTCGACCATCAGACTTTACTCATAAAATTAAAACATTATGGTGCTTCAGATAATGCTTTGAGCCTCATAGGGTCATACTTATCAGATCGTATCCAGAGAGTAAGCATTAATGGTACAAACTCAACTGGCTCCCCTCTGCAAATGGGCGTGCCCCAAGGCTCAATATTGGGGCCATTGCTTTTCCTCATATTATATTTGAACGACCTGCCTTACTTCACAAGTGGTCTGTGTGAAATAGTATTGTTTGCGGACGACACCTCTTTAATTTTCAAAGTGGACAGGTGTAAACAGGTGGCTGAAGAGGTAAATAAAGCTCTTTCTAAAGTTTTGGGTTGGTTCACTGCGAACAACCTATTGCTAAACCCAAAAAAAACGAAATGTGTTAAATTTGTACTTCCCAATGTGAGACAGGTCAATACATGTATTGGAATGAATAATGAAATAATTGAATTAGTTGACTCTACTGCCTTTCTTGGGGTCACTATAGACTCTAAGTTGCAATGGGGACCACATATTGCTGCTCTAGCAGGTAGACTAAGTTCGGCTGCATATGCGATAAAAAAATACGAAATATTACTGACGTTGAACCGGCTAGGTTAGTTTATTTTAGCTATTTTCACAGCATTATGTCATACGGTCTAATGTTGTGGGGGTCTGCTGCTGATATCCAAACTATTTTCGTGCTTCAAAAAAGAGCGATTCGATCCATATACAATCTTAGATCGTGTGACTCGCTAAGAGAACTATTTAAAGAAATTAATATATTAACAGTTGCGTCTCAATATATTTTTGACTGCATTATGTATGTACGGAAACAGTACACAACTCTCACCAAAAATTCTGATCGTCATAGCTTTAACACGAGAAATAAACATAAACTTGCCGTTCCACATTTCAGACTGCGTAAAACTAACCAGTCATTTGCAGGCCTTAGTATTAAATTATTTAATAAGTTACCACAAAACCTTATTGACTTGCCGATGCATAAATTTAAACTGATCATTAAAAATGGCTTGGTTAAAAAAGGATACTACAGAATAATAGATTACATAGATGATAAAAATATTTGGATGTAAGGTAGTTGGTATTTAGTAAGGTAGTATTAGGACAAATGAAGAATTTTACATCTTCATTCGATAATTTTAAAGATAGATTTTATGTTTTGTATGTTTACCTATTGACACCTAGAGACCCTTTACATCTCTAGTATTTTTTATTTTCTCATATTTGTTTTTATTTCGGATGGAAGTATGCTTTTAACTGCTTACGACAGATTTTTTTATTTTATTAATTTTAGAATTTTATTTTGAATTATGCCACAATGAGTTATGTTTGTATCAATTTATTATTATCTGTGTTAGAATTGTGAATGTAACACACTGACAAGTAGATGCCCTCTACACATCTATAAAAAATGTTTTAATACCTATGTAAAATCAAAATTGTTAAGTTAAGATTGACGTCTGAAAGCGCCTTACAAGCCCACTTGGAAAATAAATTTATTTTATTTTTTTATTTTTGGGGTTCAGTGAATCACGTCGTGTCTGGTGTATGCTAAACCGTCTCAGAACGGGAATCGGTCACTGTGCCGACCTTTACGAAAAATGGGGTTGGAGTGATGACAGGCGTTGTGAATGCGGACACCCAAAGCAAACTGTGCGACATATTGTCTTGGAGTGCCCACTAACAAAATTCGAAGGCTCGGTAGAAGACCTTAAAAATGTTACGAGGTCAGCTGCTACTTACTTGGAGAGATGTAAATTTAGATTATAAGAATAATTGATATACAACAGTGTAATATAATTGCCATACGATAAATAAAAGTAAAGAAATATGTGAAAATATACACAAATTAATACAATTAAAATTGAACAATACGCAAATTTCTGAGTAAAAAAAGTGTAACACGACATTATCGGTTAAAAAACCAAAAGGGAATTTTCTGCTATTAACTCACCTACGCCGAGCATGCACGTAGCAGGCGTCAATGACCGTAGCGGCCGCGGCGGCGGCGGCGGCGGCGGCGGCGGTGGTGGTGGCGGCAGCGGCGGTGAGCTGCGGGATCGCGCTGGCAGCATGGCGCGACCCCACCGTAGCGACCACGGCGGTGGCGATGGCGGCGGCACCGCCGCCACGGGTTCGCGCCTGTGGCAGCACCATGTAGGTACGTGCTGCGATAAGAGCTATCCCCGCGGCGGCGGCGGCGGTGGGAAACGGGATCGCGCCTGCATCATGTCACGATACCGCAGCAGCGACGACGGCGGCGACGGCGGCTGTGGCGGCGGCGGCGGGCTACGGGATCGCGCCTGCACCATGTATTATCAAACCGAGATTAGAATAGGATTCGTAAGTACTGTTGACACATCAGTCTGGTATATATTCATAGTTATATTCATATATTGCTAGTTTAAGTGACGAGACTTACGGACAATAGATTAATTAATCACTCACTACATCTATTAACACTTTTTTCTAGGTAAATTAAGTGTCATTTGTTGTGTCAACAGTACTTTCCAGTCCCTTTCTGATTCCGGTTTGATAATACGTGGTGCGAGGTGCACGAGAATGTTTTTGGCTTTCAAGTATTACTTGTCACGGTAAATAAAAAATAATGCTTTAGCAACAGTCAAAAAATCGATTCGTCTTCCATCTACGAAGTTACAACACTTACTCGTAAATTACGTCAAACGACACAACGTTTGTGCCTGTGCCATTTCCACTGGCACGCGGCGGTAGCTCATGGATATTAGCATATTGTATATTATGTGTTGGACATTTAATTCTTCCAGAGGAGCCGCTCCATGTGAATGCAACGGTGGAACTCTTAAATAGTCAATGTTAGTAAGAAACATGATATCTCAAACCACAGAATTAGATTTGGATAGAAGAAACAAGTTCATTCATTTGTATGGCGGCCGAGCGTGTCAGATTTTGTACTGAAGTTGTTACTTGCCTACGATTTTAAATAATTATGTCTCAGGCCCTTGAGTATTCATATTTTTTTGTGTTGTTGCAATTAATATTACTTAAGGAGGCATTATCAATGGTTTTCACATAACTTTTTAACTCCTAATATCGGAAGTCCAAAATGAGTCACGTACAATTTTATATCATAATAATCACTCTTCATAATTTTTATTATAATAAAATATTGAAACTCCTAATCATTCGACTTTATAATGTTAATGTTCATACAATTGTTTATACTAATTTTTGGTTTTCATATATTTCTTGATCATAAGTGTTATATATCCTATACATTGAAGTTCATACTGTCAAAAGTCATACATCTCTTTTATAATATTTTTTTTTCTTACACTTTAACCATCACACGATTCATACAACTACTCATAAAACTAAAATGCTCCCAGATGGTGGGTTAGGTTAGGTTAGAACTGCGACCCTCACAGAACTGAAATGCTGCCAGGAAGGTGGGTTAGGTTAGGTTAGAACTGCAACCTTCACAGAACCAAAATGCTGCCAGAAAGGTGGGTTAGGTTAGGTTAGAACTGCGACCCTCGCAGAACCAAAATGCTGCCAGAAAGGTGGGTTAGGTTAGATTAGAACTGCGACCTTCACAGAACTAAAATGCTGCCAGAAAGGTGGGTTAGGTTAGGTTAGAACTGCGACCCTCACAGAACCAAAATGCTGCCAGAAAGTTTAGGTTTAGTTAGAAATGTAATTCTTACATAAGTTAATTAAGTCCTTAGTTATAAATAAATAAACCTTTATAGGTACCTTCTTAATTGAATAAATAATAAACCCCAACGCTAAAAAAGCAAACATATCAAAAGTCACTCATATTTTAAAGACAAAGGGGTCTTAATCGCGTAAACTTACGTTTAATTATATCCTGACGTTTCGGGCATGACGTTACACCCGTGGTCGCAGGCAGACTCCACGTCACGTCACGTCACGGCACGTCAGGATATAATTAAACGTAAGTTTACGCGATTAAGACCCGTTTGTCTTTAAAATATATCAAAAGTCGAAAATAAAATCTATCGTTGAACCATCAAAGATCGAGTAACTCCTAGATATATGTATAAAATAGTTTCTTATGAAGAAAAGTATTCTGAATAAATAAAAAAATGACTCAAACACTTTCTTCTTTGAAACATTAGGAAATAAAAAATTATGACGACAGTGTGTTATGAGCTCCGATCACAGGAATTAAAAAATTAAGACGACAGTGTGTTATGAGCTCCGATCATAGGAATTAAAAAATATGACGACTGTGTGTTATGAGTTCCGATCATAGGAATTAAAACGTATGAAGAAAAACATAATGAAGAGTGATTATAATGAACTCCAATCCGTAGTACAATCGTAAATAGGAATACAAATTTTATGAGAGCCAATATGGACCCCATTTTGTTCACTTCACCTTACAAAATTTGGCGCTCGAAAGCTGCATGCTAAGATTAAAGACGGACAACTCAGTGGATTTCACTGAGTTAATTTGACACGCTAAATAGATACGTTTGCTTGATCTATGGTATATACCTATGACATCTGTGTCTAAAAGTAATAAAATTCATTGCAGGGATCGGAACCGGTTTTTTAGAAATACCTCGAAATAGCTAAATATTTCTATATTTTTTATACTTTTTATGCATTTTTCAAATTTTTTTGTAATTATTAACATCGTATTTTTGAATCACTTCATTAATAAAAAAATATATACCAAAGAACGAAAAAGAACGGAATTCGAACCGTTCTTTTGTATGGAGAAAAAACCGTTATTCGATCCCTGATTCATTGTATTTAATCAAATAAGTTTTTCAATACCTACTTCAGTGCCGCCGCCGGCCCTTTGACTTTGTAAGGGGAAGTTAGAAACTATTAAAGATATCGATTTCTGTTCTTAATAACCGTGGCTTTAATTTTAGATTAAATAATAATGGCATTATTTTTCCTCATGTCTCTCATGGTTTGTACTGTCGCCCGTCCTTTTAATTTGTGTGGGGAACCACACAAATTAAAAGAACGGGCGACAGTACTGAAGTATTAAAAAATAAATGATAAATAAATTTACGAATAAGACATAGAAATAACATTCAAAATTATACGTGCCGTTACCACAAAACGTAACGAAAGTAACGAAAAAGTAGTTCGGTATTAAACTAGCAGCGTATGATATGGTATATTTTTAAACTGACCGGTCCTGTTTATTTTAAACAAGCTTATATTTTTATGAAATCCTTATAAACGAAGTTTTAAAAACAAAAATACATTCATATTCAATCAAATAGTCATGTGGAAGATTTAGCGTTACTTGGTCCAATGTACAGTCAGCTTCAGAGATATGTGACCCCCCTAACTTGAAAAGTTTAACTCGCCGCTCGGCTAGCCGAGACTCAGTATTCCGATAGAATCTTACAAAAATTGTGTTACTTTGAAACATTCCACTGTGCCGCTAGCGGGGATCGATCCATAGGACCTTAGTGATATGCCCGGTCTTACTCCGCCATACATTAGACCGGCTGTCATGCCACTGGGCTACGGATGCAGTTGCATATGGATGCAAAAATTCGAACCAGTTGCAGGTGTCGCAAAGTGCAAATGGCTCCAACTAACTATCATATATATGCGTCCCTGTTTGGCAAGCTTGTGTTACGTTATAGTATTGTCTTTGTTTATCAATATTTCCCTGCCCTCATATCATTTTCGAAGACGCTTAACAACGACTTTAAGTAATCACATTAAAGGTTAAAAATCAAGAGCAGGTAATTCAGTTTTGGGATTTCATGTAGAAAAACGCCATTTGAGGGCAAGTTATAATTTGTAGTCCAAGTCATACCTGTCTCTGTTGTGTCGAAGCAATTACATTTTGTGAACTTTCTTTGCATTTTCAAGAAATTTATTTTAACAACTCACGTTTTTTTTTCGATTTTTGATCAACAATATGGTGCGACTAACAGTTTTTATGAAAGCCAAAATCGTAAATCTCTGGGAAGAAAACAAAAGTATTAAGGAAATAGCACGAACGTTAAATATTACGGTAAGTAACTATTGTAACTAATGAGATTTTTTAATCACTTTACTGAATAAATGTAAATGTAAAATTGGATTAGCCAATAAGATAAGCTAACAGATGTATTGTGTGTAGATATATAATAGTTATTAATTATTATAGATAATATACCTATTTGATATATTTTTTAACAGGGTCTGTTTAGAAAAATCCCTAACAAACAAAACACATCGTGTATTTTTTAGTTAGGTAACTTAAGATTGTTTCTCCATAATGGGTGTGTTTTTAAATGTTTTTATACAAGATCGAGGCTTACCAATGTATTTCCACTTCTTCAAGAATTGTCCTATAGGTATATGTTAGTATTTTTTTTCTGTTACTTTATTTAGAGTTTAAGTAAGGTTTTAAAATAAAATCAGTATATAACTTTTTTTCCCGAGTCTGCTGAAAACGTAGTAGGTATGCCTAATACGCATTATGCCAACCGAGAAATAGTCGCACAAAGACTTAAGGCTATTTTGTGTTCAGTTATTTTACAGATTTGTAAAATTAAAAATATAATGATTTTATTATATTTACATATTGTTTTACGCGTATTTTCATTTGCAGAGAATCACAGTTCGTAGGTGGTTAAGACGTTTCCAAAAACAGGGAGACGTGGAATGTGAGAAACCAGGTCCCCGTCCTACAGCTTACACTGATGAGTCTGAGCGTCATCGTAATATAGTGAAAATACATACTGATGCTCCATTTACCAGTACTCGCACTACTGCGGAAACTTTTGAAGTGTCACTTAGCACGGTTAGAAGACACCTTCATGCTGCTGACATACACAACTATAAACCAGCCAAAAAAATAAGTTTAACTGAAGCACATCGAAACGCACGTATAACGTTCGCAAAAAAATACGAAAATTTCGATTGAGAGAACGAAATCGTCATTTTCACAGACGAAAAATGTTTTAAATCCGACAAAGATGGCCGAAAAATATTGTGGCGGAGAAGTGGAGAGAGGTTCAACCCCAAAAATGTGCTAGACCTTAGAACAAGCGGAAGGATAACGTTAGGTAAAATATATATATTTTTTTATGTTATGGCTTGGTATGAGAGTGTAAACGATATTTATCAGAGTAACTTTTTTTCAGCGTATTATGGGTGGATGTCGTCCATGGGCCCTGGTGAGCTTGTAGAAGTTGGAGGCCGAATGAATGGTAAACGATACCTTGAGGTATTGCGTGACGTAATGCTGCCATCAGTTCGCGTCGCCTACCCTGAGGGCCAAATTTATTTAGTGCAAGACAATAGTGCCGTGCATCGGTCCCATGTAGTGCAAAACTGGTTGTCTTCTCAGACAGATATTACAGTGTTCGATTGGCCTTCGAAAAGTCCTGACCTAAACCCAATCGAGAACTTGTGGGGTCAAATGGTGCTTAACTGGGACCCTACCCAAGTTAGATCAAAAAAAAATCTAGATGAAGAAGTTCACCGGACCTGGGAATTGTTGAGGAACACGGATACCTGTTCTAACATGGTGACGAGTATGAAAAGCCGATTAAAGCAAGTTGTAGAAAGTGACGGATATCCTCTTCGCTATTAATTACCTACTCACACGCATCTGGTAACTGTAGTTATCAGCCATCACCCTTATTACCTAGGAGATAGAGGTCAATAAATATTCTCAAGCGGGTGATTAATATACCTAACTCTTGTGCTTCCATTTGTGTTATAGGTATTTCTCCACTATTGGCGAAATAATTATCATAGGCAAGTTAAAACAAATGAATAAATCTTCCGTGTCAGACATGTTATTCATGTCATTAAGGTCGATAATAACTCGACAGGTTTAGAATCTGTTATACCTATTAGAAATAGAATGATGGGAGTAACCTTGCAATTTAAAAATATTCACACAAATTAATTAACTAAACTTATTAGAAAGACACATTAGCATTCAATTACATACCTATTCAAATAAAATAGTTAACATTATGAACGAGTGAGATTGTTCAAAATATTAACTTATTGTTTTTCCCTAATAGTTAGGCCCCGAAAATAGTCTTTGCAATAAAAAAAGATTTGACGCACGGTTTCAAAAACAGTTCCCTGTAGGTATTTTAAAGATATGTAATTTAAAGCACAATTGTATCATCAGCATCACATTTTATACGACATTATTGTCTCTAAATGTGGTCAGGAATACACTGTTAAAATCCGTCGGCCTATGCAGGCCCACGGTGTATATAAAACGCGTCATCATTATCTTCATTGCGTTATTCCCGGCTTATGCCATGGCTCAGTTAGCCTGGGGTCCGCTTTGACAGCTAATCCCAAGATTTGGAGAACGGTGCATATAAAACGCATATTTTTTTTAATTGGAAATTTATATATTGATGAACTACAGTTCCCTGTATCGAATATGGCCCATTAGTGGAGAAAGCCCGTGTTTAAATTTTTTTTACAGTGCTGACGCTGCAGGAGATGAATATTGTTATCTTTGATAACATGTGGTTTCTCGCTGTAACGTCAAAGTTTTCGTTGAGGTTATTTCAATCAGAAAGAAAAGTAACGTTGTGGTTTTGGCATGTCACATGGTCGAATCTAAAATTTATTGTAATTTACCTATGCAAGTTATTCTTTTGTGCAATTAATTAATGCATGTTTTTGTGCAAGACTCACTTAATAGGAAAAGTTGGAAAACATTTTTATTTGACGCGGATTAAATAATTATACGTAGCTGATCGTATTAATAAGCTAAACCCGTTTAAAAAAAATGTCTTCAACATATTATTTATACTTTATTTTCTAATAAGATCACGAAAATGATAAACCCTATACATGGATAAGATGATTTTTGTAACCATCTGTAGGTATAACGCATATGTTTTTGTAAGACATTATTTTTGAATAGCATGAAAATAGTTATACCTATTGAAGCCTTGTTATCTCGGGGGTATTGTAACTAGTTAACTACTACATACTTTTATTCACGGCTGCTTAAAAAAACTGTGATTGTACGGAATTGAAATGTATGAAAGTAAATAACCGCGTGGGGTTTGTAACACATAACGTCTTTAAAACATATTTCCAGTCCAGTCTGCGATAAAAACTGTGTCGGATACGGCACGTCACTGCAAATCTGCAGCATCGCCTTTGTAGGTGTGACCGCACTTCAAAAAGCCTGGGGTCCGCTTTAAATATATTATGCCATTAATCCAATATTATTTTAATAAACCACATTTACTTATTTACACAACGGAGAAATGTTAAAACATTGATACATTAGATTAAAAATTTGAAGGTAGTTACTTCTTAATTTTACATAATTCATGTTGCTAAAGCAATTCGGATATTTGCTTATCTATCTTAAAGATACATCGTATAATATAACAATAGATAGATAAATGTTTATTTCATGAAAAGCAATTACATTATAAGTTAGCAATATATATGTAAAACCTGATCAACTAGCTGGGTAGATCAAATAAATAGAATAAAACTTTCTCATAATTCCAATTCACCCGAAATATTGATATTGTAAACAGTTTTTTATAAACCAATAAAAAATAATCAACATTCGTATTTTTCTTTTATTACCCATTTCTCATAATAATATTTTCAGCATAATATATCTAAAACTAATAACACAAATAAATTGCAACGTGTTGTATAAAAAAAATACAAAAAGTTTGAATCATCATGATATTTGAACCAGGAACATCTCGTTTCATAGTCTATATTAGCAGCCGCTAAGCCAGGTCGCCGCTAGATAAGTTGACGAAATTATTGTTCTGGCTAAGACAAGCAACAAACATTGTTTTACATTTATCGTCGGCATTTTTTTTATATTGACATATTCAATTTATAAATGCCTGTAATAACTATACAAAATAATGCCTGTTGCAGATATACTAAAAAAAAATACAAAAAGTTAGGTGTGTCACGAGATTTGAACCAGGAATCTTTTTCTCGGGGGGGTCACATAATTGTGAAGCTTACTGTACACGGTTTGAACACGGTGTTCTGGCAGTACTTACCTGATTTTTACCTTTAGCAATACATTTTTCTGAATGTTTAAGGAGTCATTTTATGCAGATGACCCTTCAAAGATTCCTCTTTACAAGAAATGAACCACTTCTCGCACTAATGCCTAAAAAAAGCACCAACTGTACTGAAATAGTACATTGCATTTATAACAGATGTGCGAAAAACATGAAATTCGAAACGAGTGGCGATCAGTGCCGGATTTACCAGTAGGCCAAGTAGGCCATGGCCTAGAGCGGCAGATTTTAGGGGCGGCAGATTTGGCGGCAAAAAAAAAAAATTTTATGAGTCAAAATTGATTTGGCAGATTTTGTAAACGGCAGATCAGAAGCGAACTATCTTAAACTTCTGCCGTTGCGGCAAAATTATACAGGGAAGAAGGGAACGACCGAGTCTACCAACCATTACTATGAACTGCCAGTAACATAGTACCAACATCGAAATATCTATAAAAAAATATATCCCCTCATACAAAGTGAGTGATTAGTAGAGTTCAATAGCATGGAAAAGTCAATTTTAACTAACATACTCGTACTTTGACTGATACAGTGGTAGATTAGAGTTTATACGAAGAGACTGGCGTTGTGCTTTGTGTGAAAATTAATAACAATATGCGACTCTAAGCCACACAAACTTTAGAAAGCGGTCCTTAAATTTGAACAATGAAGAAGTTCTAACAAAAATTAAAAATCAGTGTGTGCATAATTAAACCATTTAATAAATTTCAACTGGGTTTTTATAGTTAATTAAAATTAAATTTTACTGCGCTCACTCGAAAACAACAAATCAAGCAATATATTGATTTAAACTTTCACCTGAAAAACCTGCGCCGCTCGAAGGTGTTGATACATTTTCTCGCCAGTCTGCCTGCGACCACGGGTGTAACGTCATGCCCGAAACGTCAGGATAAAAATAAACGTAACTTTACGCGATTAAGACCCGAATCAATATTACAATAACACCACAAGTCTATATCATTTGGCTTTAAAGTTATCTCATAATTAACAATTATAGAAAACAAGCTTTAGTTCCATATTGTAGTCATGTTTGGTAGCTCATGGCTGGCTTCCAAATGAGAAAAATATTCCTGATTCGAAGCTGACTACAAAATAGTAATTATTTAGCCCCGTCTTGTAGCAGTTGCAGCCCGGTTTGGTAGCTGGCTTTTAAATGAGAAAAATATTCCTGATTCGAAGCTGGCAATGAAACGGGAATTCTGAAGTCGTAGGAAGAAGCTGGCGTTTAATCTTTGTTCGAATCAGGAATATTCTTCTCATTGAAAGCCAGCTACCAAACCAGGCTACAAGATGGGACTACAGAATTGTCATTTTGTAGTCTACTTCGAATCAGGAATATTTTTCTCATATGGATGCCAGCTATGAGCTACCAAACCTGGCAACAAGATGGGACTAATAGTTGTTTTCTATAATTGTTAATTATCAGATAACTCTAAAGCCAAATAATAATGTTTTCTGGTTTTATTGTAACATTGTTTGATTTGTTGTTTGCGAGTGAGCGTAGTAAGAATAATTTTAACTAACTGTAAAAACCGAGTTGAAATTTATTAAATGGTTTAATAATGCTCAGACAGATTTTTAATTTTTGAACTTCTTTATTTTCCCAATTTAAGGACCGCTATCTAGAGTTTGTGTGGTACCTAAGGGTAGAGTCGTATATTATCATTAATTTCCATACAAAGTACAACCCCAGTCTCATCGCATAAATTCTAATCTACCACTATCGGTCACTGTATGTTGGCTAGGAGTCCATCCCTCCACTGTCATACCAGCTAAAAGTTCGCGTACTGTACAAAGTAAGAGAAGGCCTGCTACCACGAACACCGAAGTTCGTAAATTTCGGGAATTTGTCTCCGTCACTCTAATGACGCCTTCATTGCCCGAAATTTGCGGATTTCGTAGTTCGCGGTATTAGGGATACTGGATTTCCTTTCCTGCCACGAACGCTCCGGTACGGATACACGGCTGTGAAATGAAACACCAAGTGTTCCTAAACGACTAATGTACGAAGCTTTTTTACGTTTCGACCTTTTTCGTAATTTTCTTAACAAACTATTATAATTGGCACAGTGGATAGGGGCGGCAAAATATAAATGGCCTATAGGCGGCAATTTTCTAAATCCGGCACTGGTGGCGATGTTTTAAATCGACACGAGTTACGAATTTTCTTTGTGCACGTGCCTCGTACGACGTTCTTCTATTCAAATGGCACTCCGAAATTGTGGACCTGACGTAAAATGAGCCACTACTCGCACTAGCGCCTAAAGAACGCACAATATGTACTAAATGTAGTAAATTTCGATGTAAGTTGTAATGGCAACCTAATTACATCAACTAAATACATACGTTTCATACGTTCGTAGTTAAATAAAGATGTACTTAATCTTATTTTACAAAAAATTAACTGAAGTGTTAAGAGTCAATATATTTCCGCTAATGGTAAGCAATAAATATTAAGAACAGACTTTTAAAATTAGAGATAACGAAAGTGCACAAATAATAAATAACCAAAAACAACACTCTTCAAGAGTGTTGTTTAGACATATTTATGGCCAATATTTATTACTAAGTGTGTGAAAATACAGACAAAGACATTTCGAGGAATGCACTAAGTGAAAGAACTACACTATACTCCAATAATTATCAAACAACTTTGGCATAAGGTCTATTATGCAATGTAGATCCTACTCTGTTGTTTTTACTTTTGCAGCCACGCAAAACATCTGTAAGCAACTCTGGAGTTTGAGGGCGGCGCCAAGTGACGAGAGAGATGACGATAACTTGCGATCTAAGTGAGAGCGAGACAAAACACTCTGCCGTTTGGTGATAGAAAAATCCTAGAGGAGTGACAAGTGAAGATAATCCTTGTGTTGTTGTGTTAGAGTATAAGATTATATTTTTGTAATTAGTGCCATAGTAATTAAGTTTACCTAAGTTTGTTAAAATTGAGAGAGCGGCACTGATCGAGGAGTCGCAGGAGAGAACGGAGATCTTGTGTATTTTGTAATTAATCATTGGGCATTTGTGAACTATTTTGCCAACATTACTTTGAGTATCTATAGTAAAATCAGTGACGCAGAGCTGTTCAGCGGTTGACCTAAAGCTAAGTACCGAACTGTTGAATTTATGACGTGATTAATCGGATGAATCTAAAATTTTACTGTTATCTTGTTATTGATTTCAAGGAAGGATTCTGGTTAATACTTTTATTACAATTGTTTGACTGATATAAATGTAGGTTCATAGTTCATCTGATTAAAATTGTCATAAATATTATTTGTCTTTATCTGCCATAAATAAAGTGAGTTCGATTCTCATTTATAATTAATCAAGAGAAGATTAATCATTTATATTTTAGTTGAGCAGGATCTTTTCAGTTTAAGCTCAACAAATTGTGTTTAAAGAATTTATGTTTTCTTATTGTTTGGTTTTGTGTACCTACTTATATTTTCTTTTGTGTGTTGTGTATTTCTCACGTGTTGATAATTTACACTCAATCAACTATTAAAATAGCTGACTTAATTAGGTATTAACTAATTCGGATTTTAAGGTAGTAAAGTTTATATTAAATAGAAAATTTAGTTATATTTGTTAATTTGGTCGATAAAGGTTTTTCTATTACTGATGTTAACCCAAGTATGAAATCAAAGCTAAAATAATTACATGCATTAATTTTGTTAAAATATTCAAATAGTAATTTTAATTAATACATAAGCATAATTAATTAAATCATAACATTGTAATACTTACATAAATAATGAAAGTTGTTTAAAAGAGACCAAAAGATTAATCTGGCAAGTTTCTTGACGGTTCTTCTTCGTCAGTGGTCCAAACCTTCCGAACCGTTGGTAGATTCATTAGATTAAATTTTGAAGTACCACTGTGGTACAATATACATATATTTTTACATCCTGATTTTAATTTAAACAACAACCAAATCCCTAACCTAAACTTGTGTCATAAAATATTCTTTACAGTTTGAACAGACAAAAGGTATTCATTTTAAAGTTATTATCATTTCAAGGTACCTATAAACCTGACTTAATAGATGACTAGGATTAATCACAGGAAGGAAAGCTCCTTAATGTACTGATAGTTTTGACGCGACTAGAGGCAAGATACGACGACGCTAATAAGCCTGACTGTGGAAGGCCTCTAGATCGCCGTTTGGGGTTGTATCTTAAAACATAATAATTTTCCTTAATTCTTTATTCTATTTATTGTTGGGTACTAAAATTACATAAGGGAACGTGAATAACACGACATGCTATAGGGCTTGATTAATTATCAGTACAATTCGGATGTTATACGACTTGCATCAGACTAATTGTATCCACTCACTAGAAGAGCCGAGAGTCTATAAAAGGGTGGCCACCCCAATTAACGGCTATTGAGCCGCATGTGTCATTATTAGAAAATAAAAGATATCCTATAAGTTCAAGTGCAAACATTAAAATTGACAACAAAAGAATATCACGCATTTACTCTCAGAGTGCATTTATTTGCACTCACTTGCTCTCTATTTGTTTAATTGAAATTTAACTTTACACATTTTTCTTAATATTGGACGCAAATCTGATGTGGGTAGCAAACGTTTTTGATCCTAGAAGTTTTGGCATCCCAGAGAACTAGACTTGTCTAGTTCAACACTTACACTTAGGAAAGACTGACCTACGCCTCCTCCTGGGCTGGACGCGGCTCAGGTAGAGAATTAATTTCTTTGTCTTCGACGAACATAAATTATAGTAGTTTAGGTCTTGTCTGTGAGGAAGTGACTCTGGCGTATGTGGTTGAGGTTCTTGTCTGTCCAAGCTGTTCAAAATAACATCTCGAATACCATTACAAAGTGCAAAAAATGTTTTTTCGACTAGGGTGAAAGTTGGACGAGTGGAACGAGTTAAAAAGAAGTTTTTACACGTACATCAAACGACTTATTTCGTAACAAGAGCCTCAAAAAGAGAAATTTACTTTTCCGCACTAGTTAGGAAAATATATTTTAGTACAGATTTACGCGCAAGTGCGAGAAGTGGCTCATTTTACGTCAGGTCCAAAACTTCCGAGGGCCATCTGTTCTGTACTAAAAAACGTCGTACGAGACACGTGCAAAAAGGGAATTCGTAACTAGTGTTGATTTAAGACATCGCCACTCGTTTCGAATTTCGTGTTTATCGCACTTGTATTGTAATTGTCGTAATGTACTATATCATTACAGATGGTGCTTTGTTTTAGGCATTAGTGCGAGAAGTGGTTCATTTCTTGTCAAGGGGAAACTTTGAAGGGTCATCTGCACTGAAAAACGTAACAAGTGTCGTTTTAAAATGTATTACCACTCGTTTCTAACTTATTTTTTTCGCACTTGTATCGTAATGTATTATTGTATTTTCTGTGCACATAATAAACATTAATACAAAAATAACGGAACAGTATGCAGATTTCTGAGTAAAACAGTGTAAAACGACATGATCGGGAAAAATATCACAAGCGCATCTTCTGCAATTTACCCGCCTACGCCGAGCAAGCCCGTAGCAGGCGTCAGTGACCGTAGCATCCGTAGCGGCCACGGCGGCGGCGATGGCGGCGGCACCGCCGTCACGGGATCGCGCCCGTTGTAGCACCTTGTACGGGCTGCAGTGGGAGCGACCCCGCGGCGGCGGCGGCGGCGGCGGTGGGCTACGGAATCGCGCTGGCAGCATGGCGCGACGCCACCGTACCGGCGACGGTGTCGGCGATGGCGCGGCACCGCCGCCACGGGTTCGCGCCTGTTGTAGCACCATGTACGTGCTGCAGTGGGAGCGATCCCTAGGCGGCGGCGGCGGCGGCGGCGGCGGCGGCGGCGGCGGCGGCGGCGGCGGCGGCGGCGGCGGCGGCGGTGGGCTACGGGATCGCGCTGGCTCCATGGCGCGACCCCACCGTAGCGGCTACGGCGGGCGGCGGGGTCGTGGCTCCCCCATGTATTATCAAATCGCGATTAGAATGTGATTCGAAAGTACTGTTGAGACAACCGTGTATGTATACGTCATTCTAGAATATATTCATAGTTATATTCATATATTCCTAGTTTAAGTGACGAGACTTACAGACAATTGAATAATATAATTGATTTAGTATCATTTGTTGTGTCAACGGTACTTTCTAATCCCTTTCTGATTCCGGATACGTGGTACGTGGCACAAAATGTAGTCTCATCCTACGACATAGTTGGATAACATTCACGCGAATGAACTGTGAATGAATGTGGATTTACGTTCTATCCATCCCGCTCGTGCTGGTGAGAGCGAGCCAGATGGAAAGTAAGCCCGCGTTAATATCGCGGCGGTAGCTCATGGATATTAGCATATTGTATATTATGTCTTGGACATTTAATTCTTCCAGAGGAGACGCTCCATGTGAATACAACAGTTCATTCATTTCATTTATTTCATTTCATTTACAATAAATATTGTGTTTGAAATCTTAAATCTAGTATATAAACAAAGCGTAATAATTACATAATAATAAAGAGACATGTCAGCAAAACGTCAATATTAAATATATGCCATAGAAAAAATAATAAATAAAATAATAATTAATTCAAAAAATAAATAATAATAATAGTCAAAACAAATTTCACCAAGAAAATAATACTTAAAATAATAACATTAGTATACGGGTCTATATCGGGTGGCATAATGTTTTTATTTCGAAAAATTTGTCGCATAACAACTTTACGTCGAAAAATTAATGGCATAAACATTGTTGCGCATATTTTTGCTATGCCGAAATTGTTAATCCTAACTTGGTTGTTCCTAAATATTGTTTGTCCTAATGATCTTCGTGTCTAATGTATATGTATCGAAAAATTATTGTGCATAATGGTGATGTTCCTACTATTTAATGTACTAATAGTGATTACCTACCTTTAACAAGCTTTAAAAATATTTTTTTATTCCTTATACTTAACTATTACTAAATAATTCGCCCTGTTGTCCAAAGAATTTAAGTGAGCAATTTTGACCTGGAAACCGGTCGACGAAGCCCCGCTGCGCGGGGCTTCTATTTCCGCTCTAAGGGATAAAAGGTACCTAACGAACCTATCCAGGTTAAGGTAGGGGATGTTCAGATTATTTCTTTTTTAATGCGGGGGGCTTCACCCCCCGAGCCCCCCTGGTGGGGGGCTTCGCCCCTCCGTCCCCCCTTTTTTTGCTTTGTAAGTATGAAGATGTGTAAACAATTGATTAAAAATACTTAAGTATTTAAAGACTACGCCATTCACTCCGCCCTAGTTTCAAAACCTAACCAATCCACGTCGGTTTTACCCTGGTTTATTACTTGAACATTTTTTTTAACCATTCACCCTGTTGTTCAAATATTTTGCATGTTGTTATTAAAATGCCTTTTTCAATGAAATTTCGGACATGATAAAAGTAGGCGCAGTGAAAATTGACAGTTCGAGTAGTAGGGAAAACAATATTTATTACAATGAACATTAGGATTAGTATGCTTTAGGTCATTCGACATTCGAGTAATCAATATTAGAATAAATATGGTGTAGGTATTTTAAACGTGTATGCGCAAAATTAAGTAGGCTAAACAAGTAGTATGCCATCTAACATTATGCCATACATTCTCGGCCAAAAAATTTTAGGACAATCGACGTTATGCCACACGACAGGCACCCATTATATATATTGATACATATTGATACATATTAATACTCGTGCTGAAAGAAGTCATCAAGAGAATATACACATTTTCAAGTAGGTAAGACCGTAGTCTATTTTTAAATTCATTTGGATTACAAATCATTTTGAGTTCGACGGGTAACTTGTTATAAAATCGCACAGCCTGGTAACAGGAAAAGTGTTCCGCCAGTTTGAGTTTTGGAGTGAACGGGTAACTCAAATTTTTTGTTCTCGAGTCTAATCTTTGTCTCCGTGCATCGTCCGTTTCATTTATTGCCAAAGATTTTACTAAATCTGAGCAGACTATTAAAATATAAAGACTTGGCACTGTTAGAAGTTCTAATTCAGTGAAAAAATGTTTACATGTGAACCACTGAGGAGCTCGTTTCATTATCCTTATCGCCCGCTTTTGAATTATGAATGCCTTTTTTATATTATAGTCATAAGAAACTCCCCAGAATTTTATACTATACCTAAGTCTGGAGTCTACTAAGGCATAGTACACTGCTTTCAATTGATCTATCCTGACAACGTCTCTTAGGCTCCTTAAAGCGTAGCAGGCGGAACTAATTGTGTTCTCTATTTGATCCAATTCCTGCTTCCAGTTGAGGAATTGGTCAATATAACCACCAAGAAATTTGCCAACCTCTACAGAAGACAAAACATCACTATCAAAGGCTAGCTCTAGTTGGTCTGAACAGTGGTCCGAACAGTGGAACTCTTAAATAGTCAATGTTTGTAAGAAACATGATATCTAAAACTAATAAAACTCATTGTATATAATCAATTCAGTTTTATTTTTCAATACCTACTTCAGCGCCGCCGCCGGCCCTTTGACTTTGTATGGGGAAGTTAGAAACTATGAAAGATATCGATTTCTGTTCTTAGGAACAATGGCTTCAATTTTAGATTTAATATAAATGGCATTATTTTTCCTCACGTGTGTCTTGGTTTGTAACTTCCCCATACAAATTCAAAGGACAGGCGGCGCGGCGGCACTGCAGTATTGAAAATAAATGATAAATAAATTGACGAATGTCACATAAAAGTAACGAAAGAGTGGTTTCGTAATAAAAATAGCAACGTATGATAATATATGGTATATTTTTAAACTAACCTGTTTCTTATATGTAAACAGGACTTCGATTTTTGAAATCCTTATAAACAAAACTTCAAAACAAAAATACATTTATACTCAATAAAATGATCATGTGGAAGATTTAGCGTTACTTAGTCCAATGTACCTTTATTATTTTGAACACGGTGTTCTGGCAGTATTTACTTGATTTTTACCTTTAACAATACATTTTTCTGCATGTTTAAAGAGTTATATTATGCAGTAATGAAATATGTAAAAATGTACACATTAATACAAATATAATTGAACAGTACGCAAATTTCTGAGTAAAAAAAGTCTAACACGACATGATCGGTTAAAAAATCAAATGGGCATTTTCTGCTATTTACTCACCTACGCCGAGCACGCACGTAGCAGGCGTCAATGACCGTAGCGGCCACGGCGGCGGCACCGCCGCCACGGGTTCGCGCCTGTGGCAGCACCATGTAGGTACGTGCTGCGATAAGAGCTATCCCCGCGGCGGCGGCGGCGGTGGGAAACGGGATCGCGCCTGCATCATGTCACGATACCGCAGCAGCGACGACGGCGGCGACGGCGGCTGTGGCGGCGGCGGCGGGCTACGGGATCGCGCCTGCACCATGTATCATCAAACCGAGATTAGAATAGGATTCGTAAGTACTGTTGACACATCAGTCTGGTATATATTCATAGTTATATTCATATATTGCTAGTTTAAGTGACGAGACTTACGGACAATAGATTAATTAATCACTCACTACATCTATTAACACTTTTTTCTAGGTAAATTAAGTGTCATTTGTTGTGTCAACAGTACTTTCCAGTCCCTTTCTGATTCCGGTTTGATAATACGTGGTGCGAGGTGCACGAGAATGTTTTTGGCTTTCAAGTATTACTTGTCACGGTAAATAAAAAATAATGCTTTAGCAACAGTCAAAAAATCGATTCGTCTTCCATCTACGAAGTTACAACACTTACTCGAAAATTACGTCAAACGACACAACGTTTGTGCCTGTGCCATTTCCACTGGCACTTGACACAAAATGTAGTCTCACCCTACGACATAGTTGGATTACATTCACTCTTCCAAGCGAATGAACTGTGAATGAATGTGGATTTAGGTTCTATCCATCCCGCTCGTGCTGGTGAGAGCGAGCCAGATGGAAAGTAAGCCCGCGTTAATATCGCGGCGGTAGCTCATGGACATTAGCATATTGTATATTATGTCTTGGACATTTAATTCTTCCAGAGGAGCCGCTCCATGTGAATGCAACAGTGGAACTCTTAAATTATAGTAAATGTTTGTAAGAAAAGTGTTATCTAAAACCACAGAACTAGATTTGGATAGAAGAAACAAGTTCGTCCATTTGTATGGCGGCCGAGCGTGTCAGATTTTGTACTGAAGTTGTTACTTGCCTATGATTTTAAATATGTCTCAGGCCCTTGAGTATTCATATTTTTTGTGTTGTTGCAATTAATATTACTGAAGGAGGCATTATTAATATTTTTGTTCACTTCAACTTTTAGCGCCCGAAAGCTGCATGCTGCGATTAAAAACGGACAACTCAGTGGATTTCACCGAGTTCATTTGACACGCTAAGTAGATACGTTTGCTTGATCTATGGTATATATGACATCTGTGTCTAAAACGAATAAAATTCATTGTATTTAATCAATTAAGTTTTATTTTTCAATACCTACTTCAGTGCCGCCGCCGGCCTTTTGACTTTGTATGGGGAAGTTAGAAACTATTAAAGATATCGATTTCTGTTCTTATGAACCGTGGCTTCAATTTTAGATTAAATAATAATGGCATTATTTTTCCTAATGTCTCTCATGGTTTGTAACTTCCCCATACAAATTAAAAGGACGGGCGACGGTACTGAAGTATTAAAAAATAAATGATAAATAAATTGGCAAATAAGACATAGAAATAAAATTCAAAATTATACGTGCCGTTACCACAATACGTAACGAAAGTAACGAAAGAGTGGTTCGGTATTAACCTCCTGCCTACATTTGTCCTACCCAAAGGACATAAGCCACAATAATTTTCTTAACTCTATGTCAACTAAACAAATTTCCAATTTGATTTGGCAAATTTTGACGTAATGTAGGCACGAGGTTAAACTAGCAGCGTATTGATATGGTATATTTTTAAACTGACCGGTCCTGTTTATTTTAAACAACTTTATATTTTTATGAAATCCTTATAAACGAAGTTTTAAAAACAAAAATACATTAATATTCAATCAAATAGTCATGTGGAAGATTTAGCGTTACTTGGTCCAATGTACCTTTATTATTTTGAACACGGTGTTCTGGCAGTACTTACCTGATTTTTACCTTTAGCAATACATTTTTCTGAATGTTTAAGGAGTCATTTTATGCAGATGACCCTCCAAAGATTCCTCTTTACAGGCCTAAAAAAAGCACCATCTGTACTGAAATAGTACATTGCATTTATAACAGATGTGCGAAAAACATGAAATTCGAAACGAGTGGCGATGTTTTAAATCGACACTAGTTACGAATTCCCTTTTTGCACGTGTCTCGTACGACGTTTTTTTAGTGCAGATGGCCCTCGGAAGTTTTGGAACTGACGTAAAATGAGCCACTTCTCGCACTAGCGCCTAAAGAACGCACCATTTGTACTAGGTAAATATACATAGTAAATTTCGATGTAAGTGCAAGAAAATGTTTTTTTCGACTAGGATGAAAGTTGGAGCACGAGTGAAACGAGGGCGACAATCACCCGATATAAAAATAAGTTTTTACTCGTGTATCAAACGACTTATTTCATAACAAGTGCCTTAAAAAGTGAAATTTACTTTTCCGCACTAGTTAGGAAAATATATTTTAGTACAGATTTACGCGCAAGTGCGAGAAGTGGCTCATTTTACGTCAGGTCCAAAATTTCCGAGGGCCGTCTGTACTAAAAAACGTCCTACGAGACACGTGCAAAAAGGGAATTCGTAACTATTGTCGATTTAAGACATCGCCACTCGTTTCGAATTTCGTGTTTATCGCACTTGTATTGTAAATGTCGTAATGTACTATATCATTACATATGGTGCTTTGTTTTAGGCATTAGTGCGAGAAGTGGTTCATTTCTTGTCAAGGGGAAACTTTGAAGGGTCATCTGCACGTAACAAGTATCGTTTTAAAATGTATTGCCACTCGTTTCTAACTTATTTTTTCGCACTTGTATCGTAATGTATTATTGTATTTTCTGTGCACATAATAAACAATTAAACATTAATACAAAAATAACTGAACAGTACGCAGATTTCTGAGTAAAACAGTGTAAAACGACATGATCGGGAAAAATATCACAAGCGCACCTTCTACGCCGAGCAAGCCCGTAGCAGACGTCAACGACCGTAGCATCCGTAGCGGCCACCGCGGCGGCGATGGCGGCGGCACCGCCGTCACAGGTTCGCGCCGACTGTAGCACCATGTACGTGCTGCAGTGGGAGCGACCCCTCGGCGGCGACGGCGGCGGTGGTGGGCTACGGGATCGCACTTGCTATATTATCTGTGTGACATTTAATTCTTCTAGAGAAGCCACTCCATGTGAGTTCAACAGTGTAGCTGTATGATATCTAAAACCACAGAATTAGTCTAAAACTAATAAAATTCATTGTATTTAATCAATTAAGTTATATTTTTCAATACCTACTTCAGTGCCGCCGCCGGCCCTTTGACTTTGTATGGGGAAGTTAGAAACTATTAAAGATATCGATTTGTGTTCTTAGGAACCATGGCTTCAATTTTAGATTAAATAATAATGGCATTATTTGTCCTCATGTCTCTCATGGTTTGTAACTTCCCCATACAAATTAAAAGGACGGGCGACGGTACTGAAGTATTAAAAATTAAATGATAAATAAATTGACGAATGAGACATAGAAATAACATTCAAAATTATACGTGCCGTTACCACAAAACGTAACGAAAGTAACGAAAGAGTGGTTCGGTATTAAAGTAGCAGCGTATGATATGGTATATTTTTAAACTGAGCGGTTCTGTTTATTTTAAGCAAGCTTATATTTTTACAAAATCCTTATAAACGTAGTTTCAAAAAAAGAACTTTATTTTGAAAACTATAAACAATATTACTTATACAGAAACAATAAACTAAATCTTAAAATAAACTTACGAAAATACAACTAAATTATAAATGAAAAATTTGCCCCAGATCACTGTCGATCGGTAGCGTGCCCAGAAGGCTGGCAGCATTGCCACGTTGAATGGCAATGCTGATCCGCTGTGCTAGATATGAACCAGCCTTCTGGTCACGCGTCAAGTCGTTTTCCTAAAAAATTCGTTTCAAAAAATATATACATTCATATTCAATCAAATCCGCTTGCCCAGCGTGGCGATTATGGGCATTTACTTCCTAATGCGTCTATACGCATAGTTAATAGGAGAGGCCTACGTCCAGCAGTGGACTAACATAGGCTGATGATGATGATGATGATGATGATTCAATCAAATGGTCATGTGGAAGATTTAGCGTTACTTGGTCCAATGTACCTTTACTATTTTGAACACTGTGTTCTGGCAGAATTTACCTAATTTTTACCTTTAGCAATACATTTTTCTCAAACTTGCAATGAAATGTTGGCATTACGTATGTCAAATTAAACCCGGAAGTACCATCTCGCTGGTTCGATGATTGAACTTGGTATGTAACGGCATTTCATAACTACTTTGCCGTCTTAGGACTGCAAAGTACTGGACGGAACCTGCTTTGAAAAGTTAAATACCGGAAATAACTTGTAAAGTGACAGAACATCTTGTAATTTCACCGTAAAAAAAAGAACTAATGTCAATGTCACCGGATAAAAGATTATCTCAAACGGTTTAAAAAAAAAATTACGCATAAGTTGTTTTTTATTATTTTGTAGATTCGTTTCGTTCTTTGACTTATTTGTTTGTGTACTGTGAAAATCACTTTCGTTTTTCTATTTCATTGCAAGTTTGAGAAAAGCACTATACAAATCTCGGCGAGAAACAAGGTTACAGGCCGCGTATCTCTATCTGGCCTCAGTTCCTTCGGCCAGATATATCTACTTGGCCTGTAACCTTTCGTTTCCCGTCCTCTATAGTAATGTACTACCTATTTCTGAATGTTTAAGGAGTCATTTTATGCAGATGACCCTCCAAAGATTCCTCTTTACAAGAAATGAACCACTTCTCGCACTAATGCCTAAAAAAAGCACCATCTGTACTGAAATAGTACATTGCATTTACAACAGAAGTGCGAAAAACATGAAATTTGAAATGAGTGGCGATGTTTTACATCGACACGAGTTACGAATTTTCTTTCTGCACGTGCCTCGTACGACGTTCTTCAATTCAAATGGCCCTCCGAAGTTTTGGACCTGACGTAAAATGAGCCACTTCTCGCACTTGCGCCTAAAGAACGCACCATTTGTACTAAATATAGTAAATTTCGATGTAAGTGCAAAATAATGTTTTTTCGACTAGGGTGAAAGTTGAAGTACGAGTGAAACGAGGGCGAGAATCACCAGAGTTAAAAACAAGTTTTTACACGTGTATCAAACGACTTATTTCATAACAAGTGCCTTAAAAAGAGAAATTTACTTTTCCGCACTAGTTAGGAAAATATATTTTAGTACAGATTTACGCGCAAGTGCGAGAAGTGGCTCATTTTACGTCAGGTCCAAAACTTCCGAGGGCCATCTGTACTAAAAAACGTCGTACGAGACACGTGCAAAAAGGGAATTCGTAACTAGTGTCGATTTAAAATATCGCCACTCGTTTCGAATTTCATGTTTATCGCACTTGTATTGGAAATGTCGTAATGTACTATATCAGTACAGATGGTGTTTTGTTTTAGGCATTAGTGCGAGAAGTGGTTCATTTCTTGTCAAGGGGAAACTTTGAAGGGTCATCTGCTTTGAAAAACGTAACAAGTGTCGTTTTAAAATGTATTGTGACTCGTTTCTAAATTATTTTTTTCGCACTTGTATCGTAATGTAATTTTGTATCTTCAGTGCACATATAAGGAAATATAGAACAATATTAACAGTACAAAAAAAACTGAACAGTACGCAGATTTCTAAGTAAAGCAGTGAAAAACGACATGATCGGGTAAAAATTACACACTCATTTTCTGCAATTTACCCGCCTACGCCGAGCAAGCCCGTAGCAGGCGTCAATGACCGTAGCGGCCGCGGCGGCGGCGATGGCGCGGCACCGCCGTCACAGGTTCGCGCCTATTGCAGCACCATGTACTCGTACGTGCTGCAGTGGGAGCGACCCCTAGGCGGCGGCGGCGGCGGTGGGCTACGGGATCGCGCTGGCTCCATGGCGCGACCCCGCCGTAGCGGCGACGACGAGCGGCGGGGTCGTGGCTCCACCATGTATTATCAAATCGCGATTAGAATGTGATTCGAAAGTACTGTTGAGACAACCGTGTATACGTCATTGTAGGATATATTCATAGTTATATTCATATATTCCTAGTTTAAGTGACGAGACTTACAGACAATTGATTAATAATCACTCACTACATCTCTTTTCTAGGTAAATTAAGTATCATTTGTTGTGTCAACAGTACTTTCCAATCCCTTTCTGATTCCGGATACGTGGTGCGAGTATTACATGTCACGGTACATAAAAATTAATGCGTTAGCAACAGTCAAAAAAATCGATTCGTCTTCCATCTACGGAGTTAGAACACCTACTCGTACGTAAATTACGTCGAACGACACAACGTTTGTGCCAGTGCCATTTCCACTGGCACTCGGCACAAAATGTAGTCTCATCCTACGACATAGTTGGATTACATTCACTCTTCCAAGCGAATGAACTGTGAATGAATGTGGATTTAGGTTCTATCCATCCCGCTCGTGCTGGTGAGAGCGAGCCAGATGGAAAGTAAGCCCGCGTTAATATCGCGGCGGTAGCTCATGGATATTAGCATATTGTATATTATGTGTTGGACATTTAATTCTTCCAGAGGAGCCGCTCCATGTAAATGCAACAGTGGAACTCTTAAATAGTCAATGTTAGTAAGAAACATGATATCTAAAAGTAACAAAACTCATTGTATATAATCAATTAAGTTTTATTTTTCAATACCTTCTTCAGCGCCACCTCCGACACTTCAACTTTGTAAGGGGAAGTAAGAAACTATGAAAGATATCGATTTCTGTTCTTAGGAACCATGGCTTCAATTTTAGATTTAATATAAATGGCCTTATTTTTCCTCATGTGTGTCTTGGTTTGTAACTTCCCCATACAAATTCAAAGGACAGTCGGCTCAGAATAATTGATGATCAAACGAACTTACCAAGTGAAGTTCGATCACAATTATGTGAGCAACTTCATTCGACGCGATTTAAGGTTTACATATTGTAGTAGCGCCCCACGCATCAGCCTTGCACGGTGTTTAAAGGTTTTTTTTTTTTTTTTTATGTTAGCAACAATAAAAACATTCCCACTATCTTTCACCCCCTCTATCGGGGTTCCATAGTCGGCTCACTGACTGCCTCGTTCGAATCATTTTGTTTACAGTATTAATCTTGAGAATTTATTTCACTTTTTGTTATAAGTGGGTAGGGTGACGTTAGACAAAACTGTCCTTTAATATTGAGGGTGGGTTGTTATAAATCGCGTCGAATGAAGTTGCTCACATAATTGTGATCGAACTTCACTTGGTAAGTTCGTTTGATCATCAATTATATTTCACAACTTCATTCTTTGCGATTTAAGGTTTACATATTGTAGGATGTTCAGATCACAAATGTGAAATAAATCTCAAACGCAGAGACGAAACGTAAAATAAACAGTAAAGGTACTCTCAGAACAGCAAATCTTTTATTAGGTAAGTTTGAAATAAACTAAAGAGTTTTAATTCTTATTTTGATTTAGGTATTTAACATTATGCTAATCATGGTTATTATAAAATTTATGAATTATTTTTATTTTACAGGTTTTTTGACGATGACGACAAATATCTTAGCAAATTGATAGCAATCATCTACAATTTCATTATTATGAAACTAGGCAAAAATAAAAGAAAAAATCGCTTCAACTGGCAATTTTGCGTATGATGTCTACACTGACAACGAACTTGTTGGCTACACCAACATAGAAGTGGCAGAATGCCTAGTGCTATACTGTGCAGTGAACATAATATGTGTTGATGCCACTATTGTGAAATCCAGCGACTCAATATTTGCGATGAGTCTTTGGCATATGGTTTTTTTTTTTTTTTTGTAACTGATAAATAAAGTGTCTATGTTGAAACCGCAAAGTGAATTAGTTATTATTTTAGTACGTCTGTATACATTGAGATGACAAAGTTCTGGTTTCTCGTCAAAAAATGGAAGTTAATATCGGTTGTGTACAATTCCGCCGAGTATTTTTATTATAAATTTCGGAAGTAGTTGTACTTCTGTGTGTGTGTCAATATTTTGTGTTCGGATCAATATAAAGTGATTTGTACGCAGTGTGCGGTAGCCAGAGCCAATAAAATAAGTGTTTCTAGATCTTCATTAGGCCATTTACGTGTCAAAAAATTTAGCATCTCGCTAGAATGTGTTTTTCCAATAATGACAGCGCATATCTATAATTATTAATAGTTTCATATTTGAATCAAATATTTGGATGGAGTTGTATGGATTCTGAAACCAATAACTTTTCAAAGAATGGAAGCCAGGGTTGTGTTGGCCAATGCATTTTTAAAATGAAGTCTGTTAATTAAAGCGAATGAAGGAAATGCATAAAAAGTTTTAAGTTTCTGCTGGAAAAGCGTTACTTTATTATTATATTTTTATTGTAAAAGCGTATTTGAGGCAATATTGTTTTTAATCGGCTTGCAAATAAATCTACTTCCGGTTCAACAAGTATTTGTTTTATTTGTTTATAGGCATAATTTCCTAACTCCCATCCAGTCGCTAAATTATCTACGAGATAATTGATCAGCGTGTATATTTTTCTTAGTGTTTATGTATGAAGCGAAAAACATAATTTCACAATTGTATATATTGTGGGCAAAAACATTTTTAAGCCAAAAACGCTACTTTTAATTTCAAATTATTAATGTGACATCTTAGTTCCGTATCTTTCCAATAACAGTGTGCTTCTTTACCAACGTTGAAAGCTCCCCAGCCAGTAGTGGAAGCATTAGAAAATAATTATTATTGCTTGAATCTGATTTTAACCTGAAGGGATTAAATTTTAGTTATGTCCACCACATTTGTAGAGGTACGATGACTAATTAATTTTGCGATATTCCGTAATTTATACTTTATTAACTTCTGACGACGGGACGGTAGTCTTAATTGCATATAATATGTTTCGAATTGAATATAAATAACAAGATATAAATAACTCTTTGCATCCAAGGTATTCATAAACTAGTTTTAGAATCCTTGTAAATATGTACGGTGATCATGATTAAACCATCGCTAAACAATTAAATTCATATAAAATATCCAACATAAATTGGAGATAATATTTTCCGTGTGGTTCGTAAATGGGTATTAAATAATACGCATCTTATAAGTCTATTGGAGACACATGTAACAATTATTTTTTATTAATTTTGAAGCTGTGTGGTAATCTTCCATTTGAAAATGTGGTGGTTTATACAAATGTATTCATACATTTTAAATTTAATATATCAATATTATTAACAGTAAGGGTACAATGTCACGTCATCTGTTAGCATATTTTAGTAAGTATTAAATACGTGTAACAGAAGATCCAGCAAGGAATTTGTTGGTGTGATGGCGTTGATTTAACACTTTGACCGCGGGGAACTCTCGAGGGGAGTTCTCTGTGGGAGGTCAATTTTTGCTAAAAAGCGGAAAAAAGCACGGGATCGGCTATGAGCGTAGCGCGTAGCACTCGTCCGCAATGAAATTGTTAACAGTTTATTAATAGACATTTTGTAATCAAGTTTTTCTTGTTCATATTTAGATAATTAGGTAGAAATAGGAGGTGATAATGATAAAATAGATATCTCTTGACCCTCCATGATAAAATAACGGGATCACTAGTTGACCAGGACCCTGATTTCTGACCAGGAGCGAGAGGAGTGCAGCAGACGTCCAGTGTATTGTACCTCGTGTGTTATTGTTTCTGCTCGTATATGCGAGGCGTGCGCACGCGCTCGCGGCTCCTGCGGTAGCAGGCGCTGTGTAGCTGGCGGCGGGCGACGGCGCCGGCGCGAGCAGCGCTGCGGCACGATGGCGCCCTGCATCCGGCGAGGGATATGTCGTGTTCCGATGCAGAATGTTGTAGTTTACATGACCTCTCTGACGGCGGTGTCTATTCTTCATGATGAAATTTTCTTTATTAAATAAATTATACAGTTAATGTGTATCTTTCTTTTAAATGTATTAACGGTCTACGCTTTAGCTTTAGAACAAAAAATTGTCTCGCTCTGCATTATTTACAGTAACTTATCCTTTAAATTTGCATTTATTGCAGAAATGCCAAAATTCCTTCTCGTTTTTGTCTGTGTAAAATGAGAATCGCATAGAACACGACATGCGTCGCTTATAGGTTTTAGAAGGGGTATGACTAGAAGGTGGCAATTGGCCATATATGACCTTCAGCTAGTTTGTCCAGTCAATTGACGATTTCCTCGTCCAATTTTATTTCCTCGAGCGAGAACGGTGTGCATTCAGTGGGAACATTCTGGTGCCGATGACCGGTTGACGTGCCAGGTTGAGAAGATGTCGTGCGTACAGAATCGGGGCTGGGCTGTGCTGATGGTGCTCGTGTGATGATCCCAAAATTGGAGATACAGGCGTACATAGCTAAATTGTTAGCTAGTTTGGCGTAACAGTACCTTTGTATGGTTACCCTTTAAACGTGACAGTAACAGCCCCATTTGGCACTACGCATACGATTAAGTTTTCCTTTTGTTTCTATTTTTAGCATCAAATAGACATTTTTCATTTTTTTTTATCAGCGTTGTAGAAACTGGACCTTGCTGAAATTCAGCGGTAGCTACATATTCGGACAGTATCTGCCCGATTTGGCAGTAACGCATCAGTGTTGCAGAAACTCTGCGTTGCCGAAACTGGGCCTTGCGTTGTAGAAAACTGCGTTGTAGAAATTCAGCGTCAGCTATTGTTAGCTAGCTTGGTGTAACAGTACCTTTGTATGGTTACTGGTTTAGTCTTAAAACATGAGTAGCATGACAGTATCTGCCCGGTTTGGCAGTAACGTATCAGCGTTGCAGAAAACTCTGCGTTGCAGAAACTCGGCCTTGCGTTGTAGAAATTCAGCATCAGCTATTGTTAGCTAGCTTGGCGTCGACGTTGTTAGAAACTCGACGTTGAAGAAAACTCGGTGGCGTTGCATATATTCGGCGTTAGCTATTGTTAGCTAGCTTGGCGTAACAGTACCTTTGGGCTACTTGTTACCCATTATGCATGACAGTATCTGCCCTGTTAGCAGTAACGTATCAGCGTTGTAAATATTCTGCGTTGCAGAAACTCGGCGTTGCAGAAACTCGACGTTGAAGAAAACTCGACGTTGAAGAAAACTCGACGTTGAAGAAAACTCGGCGTTGAAGAAAACTCGGCGTTGCATATATTCGGCGTTAGCTATTGTTAGCTAGCTTGGCGTAACAGTACCTTTGGGCTACTTGTTACCCTTTAAGCATGACAGTATCTGCCCTGTTAGCAGTAACGTATCAGCGTTGTAAATATTCTGCGTTGCAGAAAACTCGACGTTGAAGACTTTAAGCATGACAGTATCTGCCCTGTTAGCAGTAACGTATCAGCATTGTAAATATTCTGCGTTGCAGAAAACTCGACGTTGGAGACTTTAAGCATGACAGTATCTGCCCTGTTAGCAGTAACGTATCAGCATTGTAAATATTCTGCGTTGCAGAAAACTCGACGTTGAAGACTTTAAGCATGACAGTATCTGCCCTGTTAGCAGTAACGTATCAGCATTGTAAATATTCTGCGTTGCAGAAACCTCGACGTTGAAGACTTTAAGCATGACAGTATCTGCCCTGTTAGCAGTAACGTATCAGCATTGTAAATATTCTGCGTTGCAGAAAACTCGACGTTGGAGACTTTAAGCATGACAGTATCTGCCCTGTTAGCAGTAACGTATCAGCGTTGCAGAAACTCTGCGTTGTAAAAACTCGGCGTTGAAGATAACTCGGCGTTGAAGATAACTCGGCGTTGAAGATAACTCGGCGTTTGAAGAAAATTCGGCGTGTTGCTTGACGTGCGAAGGCTTGAGCACGGAAACGTTGAATGATTCGAACGAGGCAGTCAGTGAGCCGACTATGGAACCCCGATAGAGGGGGTGAAAGATAGTGGGAATGTTTTTAGTGTTGCTAACATAAAAAAAAAAAAAAAAAACCTTTAAACACCGTGCAAGGCTGATGCGTGGGGCGCTACTACAATATGTAAACCTTAAATCGCAAAGAATGAAGTTGTGAAATATAAATGATAAATAAATTGACGAATGTCACATAAAAATGACATAAAAAAATATACGTGACGTTACCACAAAACGTAACGAAGGAGTGGTTTCGTAATAAAAATAGCAACGTATGATGTGGTATAATTTTAAACTAACCTGTTTCTTATAAACAGGACTTAGATTTTTGAAATCCTTATAAACAAAACTTCAAAACAATAAAATATTTTAAAAATAAAAATTAAACCGCCTTCAAATATACGCTGGAACTAAAAAGTGCAAAATAATTTTGGTTCCTACCACTTAGGATTTCCTACCCAAACCTTTAAACCTTTTACCTTATTCATTGAAATAAAATATGATTCCTAGGTACCCCACTGATCTCAGTTAAGTCGGTGCCAAGACAAATACGTCCACAGGCTACATCACACTCATATTTTAGGGTTAGTTATTATTTTAGGGTTAAGAAATACTCTTCAAAATATTATAAATTAAATCGAAATATTATTAATATTATGAAGTGTATACGTAATATTATTTAGTTGTTGTTGTTCTGTGTCTTGGCACCGACTTCACTGAGATCAGTGGGGTACCTAGGAATCATATTTTATTTCAATGAATAGGGTAAAAGGTTCAAAGGTTTGGGTAGGAAATTATCGGTTAAAAAATCAAAAGGGAATTTTCTGCTATTTACTCACCGACGCCGAGCATGCACGTAGCAGGCGTCAATGACCGTAGCGGCCGTGGCGGCGGCGGCGGTGGTGGCGGCGGCGGCGGTGGGCTACGGGATCGCGCTGGCTCCATGGCGCGACCCCACCGTAGCGGCCACGGCGGCGATGGCGGCGGCACCGCCGCCACGGGTTCGCGCCTATGGCAGCACCATGTACGTGCTGCGATGGGAGCGACTCCTAGGCGGCGGCGGCGGTGGGCTACGGGATCGCGCTGGCTCCATGGCGCAACCTCGCCGTAGCGGCCACGGCGGGCGGCGGGGTCGTGGCTCCACCATGTATTATCAAATCGCGATTAGGATTTGATTCGAAACTACTGTTGAGACAACCGTGTATACGTCATTCTAGAATATATTCATAGTTATATTCATATATTCCTAGTTTAATAAGTGACGAGACTTACAGACAATTGATTAATTATTGGTGCGAGTATTACATGTACATAAAAATTTATGCGTTAGCAACAGTCAAAAAAATCGATTCGTCTTCCATCTACGGAGTTAGAACACCTACTCGTAAATTACGTCGAACGACACAACATTTGTGCCTGTACCATTTTCACTGGCACTTGGCACAAAATGTAGTCTCACCCTACGACATAGTTGGATTACATTCACTCTTCCAAGCGAATGAACTGTGAATGAATGTGGATTTACGTTCTATCCATCCCGCTCGTGCAGGTGAGAGCGAGCGAGATGGAAAGTAAGCCCGCGTTAATATCGCGGCGGTAGCTCATGGATATTAGCATATTGTATATTATGTCTTGGACATTTAATTCTTCCAGAGGAGCCGCTCCATGTGAATGCAACAGTGGAACTCTTAAATAGTAAATGTTTGTAAGAAAAGTGTTATCTAAAACCACAGAACTAGATTTGGATAGAAGAAACAAGTTCGTCCATTTGTATGGCGGCCGAGCGTGTCAGATTTTGTACTGAAGTTGTTACTTGCCTATGATTTTAAATATGTCTCAGGCCCTTGAGTATTCATATTTTTGTGTTGTTGCAATTAATATTACTGAAGGAGGCATTATTAATATTTTAGTTAACTTCAACTTACAAAATTTAGCGCCCGAAAGCTGCATGCTGCGATTAAAAACGGACAACTCAGTGGATTTCACCGAGTTCATTTGACACGCTAAGTAGATACGTTTGCTTGATCTATGGTATATATGACATGTGTGTCTAAAACGAATAAAATTCATTGTATTTAATCAATTAAATTTTATTTTTCAATACCTACTTCAGTGCCGCCGCCTGCCTTTTGACTTTGTATGGGGAAGTTAGAAACTATTAAAGATATCGATTTCTGTTCTTAGGAACCGTGCCTTTAATTTTAGATTAAATAATAATGGCATTATTTTTCCTAATGTCTCTCATGGTTTGTAACTTCCCCATACAAATTAAAAGGACGGGCGACGGTACTGAAGTATTAAAAAATAAATGATAAATAAATTGACAAATAAGACATAGAAATAAAATTCAAAATTATACGTGCCGTTACCACAATACGTAACGAAAGTAACGAAACAGTGGTTCGGTATTAAACTAGCAGCGTATTGATATGGTATATTTTTAAACTGACCGGTCCTGTTTATTTTAAACAACTTTATATTTTTATGAAATCCTTAGAAACGAAGTTTTAAAAACAAAAATACATTTATATTCAATCAAATAGTCATGTGGAAGATTTAGTGTTACTTGGTCCAATGTACCTTTATTATTTTGAACACGGTGTTCTGGCAGTACTTACCTGATTTTTACCTTTAGCAATACATTTTTCTGAATGTTTAAGGAGTCATTTTATGCAGATGACCCTTCAAAGATTCCTCTTTACAAGAAATGAACCACTTCTCGCACTAATGCCCAAAAAAAGCACCATCTGTACTGAAATAGTACATTGCATTTATAACAGATGTGCGAAAAACATGAAATTCGAAACGAGTGGCGATGTTTTAAATCGACACTAGTTACGAATTCCCTTTTTGCACGTGTCTCGTACGACGTTTTTTTAGTGCAGATGGCCCTCGGAAGTTTTGGAACTGACGTAAAATGAGCCACTTCTCGCACTAGCGCCTAAAGAACGCACCATTTGTACTAGGTAAATATACATAGTAAATTTCGATGTAAGTGCAAGAAAATGTTTTTTTCGACTAGGATGAAAGTTGGAGCACGAGTGAAACGAGGGCGACAATCACCCGATATAAAAATAAGTTTTTACTCGTGTATCAAACGACTTATTTCATAACAAGTGCCTTAAAAAGTGAAATTTACTTTTCCGCACTAGTTAGGAAAATATATTTTAGTACAGATTTACGCGCAAGTGCGAGAAGTGGCTCATTTTACGTCAGGTCCAAAACTTCCGAGGGCCGTCTGTACTAAAAAACGTCCTACGAGACACGTGCAAAAAGGGAATTCGTAACTATTGTCGATTTAAGACATCGCCACTCGTTTCGAATTTCGTGTTTATCGCACTTGTATTGTAAATGTCGTAATGTACTATATCATTACATATGGTGCTTTGTTTTAGGCATTAGTGCGAGAAGTGGTTCATTTCTTGTCAAGGGGAAACTTTGAAGGGTCATCTGCACGTAACAAGTATCGTTTTAAAATGTATTGCCACTCGTTTCTAACTTATTTTTTCGCACTTGTATCGTAATGTATTATTGTATTTTCTGTGCACATAATAAACAATTAAACATTAATACAAAAATAACTGAACAGTACGCAGATTTCTGAGTAAAATAGTGTAAAACGACATGATCGGGAAAAATATCACAAGCGCACCTTCTACGCCGAGCAAGCCCGTAGCAGACGTCAACGACCGTAGCATCCGTAGCGGCCACGGCGGCGGCGATGGCGGCGGCACCGCCGTCACAGGTTCGCGCCTACTGTAGCACCATGTACGTGCTGCAGTGGGAGCGACCCCTCGGCGGCGACGGCGGCGGTGGTGGGCTACGGGATCGCACTTGCTATATTATCTGTGTGACATTTAATTCTTCTAGAGAAGCCACTCCATGTGAGTTCAACAGTGTAGCTGTATGATATCTAAAACCACAGAATTAGTCTAAAACTAATAAAATTCATTGTATTTAATCAATTAAGTTATATTTTTCAATACCTACTTCAGTGCCGCCGCCGGCCCTTTGACTTTGTATGGGGAAGTTAGAAACTATTAAAGATATCGATTTGTGTTCTTAGGAACCATGGCTTCAATTTTAGATTAAATAATAATGGCATTATTTGTCCTCATGTCTCTCATGGTTTGTAACTTCCCCATACAAATTAAAAGGACGGGCGACGGTACTGAAGTATTAAAAATTAAATGATAAATAAATTGACGAATGAGACATAGAAATATTATTCAAAATTATACGTGCCGTTACCACAAAACGTAACGAAAGTAACGAAAGAGTGGTTCGGTATTAAAGTAGCAGCGTATGATATGGTATATTTTTAAACTGAGCGGTTCTGTTTATTTGAGGCAAGCTTATATTTTTACAAAATCCTTATAAACGTAGTTTCAAAAAAAGAACTTTATTTTGAAAACTATAAACAATATTACTTATACAGAAACAATAAACTAAATCTTAAAATAAACTTACGAAAATACAACTAAATTATAAATAAAAAATTTGCCCCAGATCACTGTCGATCGGTAGCGTGCCCAGAAGGCTGGCAGCATTGCCACGTTGAATGGCAATGCTGATCCGTTGTGCTAGATATGAACCAGCCTTCTGGTCACGCGTCAAGTCGTTTTCCTAAAAAATTCGTTTCAAAAAATATATACATTCATATTCAATCAAATCCGCTTGCCCAGCGTGGCGATTATGGGCATTTACTTCCTAATGCGTCTATACGCATAGTTAATAGGAGAGGCCTACGTCCAGCAGTGGACTGACATAGGCTGATGATGATGATGATGATGATTCAATCAAATGGTCATGTGGAAGATTTAGCGTTACTTGGTCCAATGTACCTTTACTATTTTGAACACTGTGTTCTGGCAGAATTTACCTAATTTTTACCTTTAGCAATACATTTTTCTCAAACTTGCAATGAAATGTTGGCATTACGTATGTCAAATTAAACCCGGAAGTACCATCTCGCTGGTTCGATGATTGAACTTGGTATGTAACGGCATTTCATAACTACTTTGCAGTCTTAGGGTCTCACCAAACTAGTCGACGCCGTTTCGGATAATCGCGTACGGAAAAAGCTTTATGTCAACGCAATAAGAGCGAGGACATCGTAAATCGGCTCGGCCCACGCGAAACGACGTCTTTCGACGGGAAAACGGCGTTTTGCCGTAAAGCTGTTCGCATTCGTACGACCCCGTTTGCAGCCTAACGCACACGTTCGCATTCGTAAATCTCCTAATACCGCCGTACGGTGCCGAAAAGAGTTGAACGGCTCCGATCACGGCCGAGTACCTACGATAAGAACCGGTCAGAGCTGGCGGAAGCCGTTCAGCGTCTTCGACGGCCGAACATAGCTGACGACGGCCGAAAAGAGCCGATGACGGCCGAAGTAGCTACTGATGCGTTTGTATTTATTCATTTGAATTATTACCCACATTAAAATCTGCAATAGATCTGACAACACGAAGTAATACTGTCGTAATCATACACGTCTGTTCAATTTCAAACTAGTTACTAACAACTAGTCTCCAAAAATGAGATTCACGATTGCTGATCACCTGCTGTCCTATCTATCTGTTCGTCGGACTCAGCGGCTGTACGCGTGCTGTCGGACGTCTCGACGGCAGGACGGAGCACGGGAGAGCCGACCGCCGCTTTACAACTGTTGCGGTAGCAAATCGCAGCCGATCGAGCGTTTCTACGGCCGTAAGGAGGATGAGACTGCTTAACGCAGGTGTTCAACCGCGGAGACGGTCGATCGGCTAAATGCGAATAGTGTGGTGTAAAACACTCGGCGAAAGCCGACTCCGCGTCGATTGGTTTGGTGAGACCCTTAGGACTGCAAAGTACTGGACGGAACCTGCTTTGAAAAGTTAAATACCGGAAATAACTTGTAAAGTGACAGAACATCTTGTAATTTCACCGTAAAAAAAAGAACTAATGTCAATGTCACCAGATAAAAGATTATCTCAAACGGTTTAAAAAAAAATTACGCATAAGTTGTTTTTTATTATTTTGTAGATTCGTTTCGTTCTTTGACTTATTTGTTTGTGTACTGTGAAAATCACTTTCGTTTTTCTATTTCATTGCAAGTTTGAGAAAAGCACTATACAAATCTCGGCGAGAAACAAGGTTACAGGCCGCGTATCTCTATCTGGCCTCAGTTCCTTCGGCCAGATATATCTACTTGGCCTGTAACCTTTCGTTTCCCGTCCTCTATAGTAATGTACTACCTATTTCTGAATGTTTAAGGAGTCATTTTATGCAGATGACCCTCCAAAGATTCCTCTTTACAAGAAATGAACCACTTCTCACACTAATGCCTAAAAAAAGCACCATCTGTACTGAAATAGTACATTGCATTTACAACAGAAGTGCGAAAAACATGAAATTTGAAATGAGTGGCGATGTTTTACATCGACACGAGTTACGAATTTTCTTTCCGCACGTGCCTCGTACGACGTTCTTCAATTCAAATGGCCCTCCGAAGTTTTGGACCTGACGTAAAATGAGCCACTTCTCGCACTTGCGCCTAAAGAACGCACCATTTGTACTAAATATAGTAAATTTCGATGTAAGTGCAAAATAATGTTTTTTCGACTAGGGTGAAAGTTGAAGTACGAGTGAAACGAGGGCGAGAATCACCAGAGTTAAAAACAAGTTTTTTACACGTGTATCAAACGACTTATTTCATAACAAGTGCCTTAAAAAGAGAAATTTACTTTTCCGCACTAGTTAGGAAAATATATTTTAGTACAGATTTACGCGCAAGTGCGAGAAGTGGCTCATTTTACGTCAGGTCCAAAACTTCCGAGGGCCATCTGTACTAAAAAACGTCGTACGAGACACGTGCAAAAAGGGAATTCGTAACTAGTGTCGATTTAAAATATCGCCACTCGTTTCGAATTTCATGTTTATCGCACTTGTATTGGAAATGTCGTAATGTACTATATCATTACATATGGTGCTTTGTTTTAGGCATAAGTGCGAGAAGTGGTTCATTTCTTGTCAAGGGGAAACTTTGAAGGGTCATCTGCTTTGAAAAACGTAACAAGTGTCGTTTTAAAATGTATTGTGACTCGTTTCTAACTTATTTTTTTCGCACTTGTATCGTAATGTACTTTTGTATTTTCAGTGCACATATAAGGAAATATAGAACAATATTAACATTACAAAAAAAACTGAACAGTACGCAGATTTCTAAGTAAAACAGTGAAAAACGACATGATCGGGTAAAAAGTACACACTCATTTTCTGCAATTTACCCGCCTACGCCGAGCAAGCCCGTAGCAGGCGTCAATGACCGTAGCGGCCGCGGCGGCGGCGATGGCGCGGCACCGCCGTCACAGGTTCGCGCCTATTGCAGCACCATGTACTCGTACGTGCTGCAGTGGGAGCGACCCCTAGGCGGCGGCGGCGGCGGTGGGCTACGGGATCGCGCCGGCACCATGGCGCGACCCCGCCGTAGCGGCGACGACGAGCGGCGGGGTCGTGGCTCCACCATGTATTATCAAATCGCGATTAGAATGTGATTCGAAAGTACTGTTGAGACAACCGTGTATACGTCATTGTAGGATATATTCATAGTTATATTCATATATTCCTAGTTTAAGTGACGAGACTTACAGACAATTGATTAATAATCACTCACTACATCTCTTTTCTAGGTAAATTAAGTATCATTTGTTGTGTCAACAGTACTTTCCAATCCCTTTCTGATTCCGGATACGTGGTGCGAGTATTACATGTCACGGTACATAAAAATTAATGCGTTAGCAACAGTCAAAAAAATCGATTCGTCTTCCATCTACGGAGTTAGAACACCTACTCGTACGTAAATTACGTCGAACGACACAACGTTTGTGCCAGTGCCATTTCCACTGGCACTTGGCACAAAATGTAGTCTCATCCTACGACATAGTTGGATAACATTCACGCGAATGAACTGTGAATGAATGTGGATTTACGTTCTATCCATCCCGCTCGTGCTGGTGAGAGCGAGCCAGATGGAAAGTAAGCCCGCGTTAATATCGCGGCGGTAGCTCATGGATATTAGCATATTGTATATTATGTCTTGGACATTTAATTCTTCCAGAGGAGCCGCTCCATCTGAATACAACAGTTCATTCATTTCATTTCAATAAATATTGTGTTTGAAATCTTAAATCTAGTATATAAACAAAGCGTAATAATTACATAATAATAATGAGACATGTCAGCAAAACGTCAATATTAAATATATGCCATAGAAAAAATTAAAATAATAATTAATTCAAAAAATAAATAAATAATAATAATAGTTAAAACAAATTTCACCAAGAAAATAATACTTAAAATAATAACATTAGTATACTTAGTTAACATTAAACGCATTTGATGTCATGTCAACAGCTTATAAGGGTATGGCCGCGGATTTTGACAAATGTGACACAGGCATAACATAAAAAAAATACGTTACGTTACCATAAAACGCAACGAAAGTTACTATAAAGCTCAGCTCATACTGGTATGAACTCTGATTAAATAAAGGTCGTAAAAAAAAATATTTTTATCGCTAAATAAAATACTTGTTTTAATCAAATATAATAATCAACCCATATAATGTAATTTCTCATACTTAGTAATTACTTAAATTAACAGTATTTACAAATGTTTTAATGCCATAATCTTTTGGAACTAAATAAACTAAAATAAATCACCATAAATGCTTAAATGGAAAATGAACTGTTATTAATTAACACTAATAAACGCGTTAATAATTATACTGTATTTCATTAACCCTACGGGAGTAAAATTACCCACTGGAAAAAGCTGATTACTTCTAAAAACGCAAATCAAAATAACTAAATAACAAAATAATTTGATTTGTTTCGCAAACACTTGTCACAATATGCTGTCATTCAAAATCTAATAAAACTCATTTAAATTAGTAAATTTCTGTGTCCACTTCCCTTTACCACATATTTTCGTTACGTAACATAAAAAATACGTTACGTTTTGTAAAAATGTAACGTATTCGTAACACAAGTGTAACGTATATTTGAAAAAAGGTTGATTATCTTGGTAAATAATTGCAATCTGAACATAATAGTACCTACATGCTACTGACGTTTAAAACTAAACCCTTTCGTATGAAAAAACAGTCGTTTAATAATAATCACTACTTACCGTGAGAATCACACTACCACTTTAGATGTTTTTTGCTAAAACTTTCGCCGCGTGCACTGTGACAACCATTTGTTAACGAATTAATGGGAGTGAGTGTGCTTATGGGTGTCGCCCTACTAGAATAAGAGTTGCTAGTGTCGATAAACAAATTTCTACCAACATTGGCTTAAATATCACCTTAAAAAAGCGTTACGAAAGTATCGTAACGTAAGTTTGGAATTGGTGACCCAAAAAGTAAAGGGAAAGAAAACAGTAAAATTGTTCACATATCATAAGTCCTTAATGAACGAAGCAATCGTTTATCATTATAATTTGGTTTAAAAACAAACATTTAATGCTGACAAGTCTAATAATATAAAAAAAAAGGTTTTAAGTACTCGTAGTCGAAAAAATTACTCGACTTTCGTTACGTTTTTGGCAGAAATATTTATTTATTAATTTTAAATAAAGAGCTAAATTAGCTATTTCATTTCGACGGTGGAAAGGAGAAACCTGTTAAGCGACATTTTGGTAATTGTCCAGGAGAGCGTTTTAAAGTTTTATTTTTAGGAAAAAAAAATCGTATCACTTTCTGTGGCCGCTTTAGAGACTTGTGTTCTTTGAACGTATTTTGTCAAATTGTCATATCTATGAAATAGTAATAACGTTATTTCAATAAACTTGGAACCTTCTGAAATAAATGTCGCTTAATTGATATTGATCTAAGAATTCTCCGAAACGAGCCTTTAAGCGACCCTACGGTTTATAAATAAAATTATTTTAGTCAGAAAAGTGTCGCTTACAGGGCAAGGTAATTTGTATGGCATGCAATTAACCGACAACAGTAGCACTTGAAAAAAAAAACTTAAGCGACTATGTATATAAATGTGTATGCTTAAGTGACACTGTCTAAATTTTAGCCAATAATTGCGTCGCTTAACATCCCTGTCTTTAAATTTGACCATTATTTCATTATACCTTAAGCGACATTGAAGTCGTCAGATCTCAGTATTACTTGGCTTAAACGACGCAGAAAAAAAAGCCGGTTCCGTCGATATATAAAACTCATTTTTGACCAAAATGTCGCTTAAAGGGTTTCTCATTTCCACCGTCGATTTGATTACACGTAACTGAGCATAGAGGAATATTTTAAAATTGATTAGAGTTCTCTAGATGTTATCAGTTTTTTTTATGAGCAAGACAAATTTTATTTATTACCCATAAGACAAACATAATAACAATTATTATACATAATGACAACATTTTAGAAATTGATACATATTAATACTCGTGCTGAAAGAAGTCATCAAGAGAATATACACATTTTCAAGTAGGTAAGACCGTAGTCTATTTTTAAATTCATTTGGATTACAAATCATTTTGAGTTCGACGGGTAACTTGTTATAAAATCGCACAGCCTGGTAACAGGAAAAGTGTTCCGCCAGTTTGAGTTTTGGAGTGAACGGGTAACTCAAATTTTTTGTTCTCGAGTCTAATCTTTGTCTCCGTGCATCGTCCGTTTCATTTATTGCCAAAGATTTTACTAAATCTGAGCAGACTATTAAAATATAAAGACTTGGCACTGTTAGAAGTTCTAATTCAGTGAAAAAATGTTTACATGTGAACCACTGAGGAGCTCGTTTCATTATCCTTATCGCCCGCTTTTGAATTATGAATGCCTTTTTTATATTATAGTCATAAGAAACTCCCCAGAATTTTATACTATACCTAAGTCTTGATTCTACTAAGGCATAGTACACTGCTTTCAATTGATCTATCCTGACAACGTCTCTTAGGCTCCTTAAAGCGTAGCAGGCGGAACTAATTGTGTTCTCTATTTGATCCAATTCCTGCTTCCAGTTGAGGAATTGGTCAATATAACCACCAAGAAATTTGCCAACCTCTACAGAAGACAAAACATCACTATCAAAAGCTAGCTCTAGTTGGTCTGAACAGTGGTCTGAACAGTGGAACTCTTAAATAGTCAATGTTTGTAAGAAACATGATATCTAAAACTAATAAAACTCATTGTATATAATCAATTCAGTTTTATTTTTCAATACCTACTTCAGTGCTGCCGCCGGCCCTTTGACTTTGTATGGGGAAGTTAGAAACTATGAAAGATATCGATTTCTGTTCTTAAGAACCATGGCTTCAATTTAAGATTTAATATAAATGGCATTATTTTTCCTCATGTGTGTCTTGGTTTGTAACTTCCCCATACAAATTCAAAGGACAGGCGGCGCGGCGGCACTGCAGTATTGAAAATAAATGATAAATAAATTGACGAATGTCACATAGAAGTAACGAAAGAGTGGTTTCGTAATAAAAATAGCAACGTATGATAATATATGGTATATTTTTAAACTAACCTGTTTCTTATATGTAAACAGGACTTCGATTTTTGAAATCCTTATAAACAAAACTTCAAAACAAAAATACATTTATACTCAATAAAATTGATCATGTGGAAGATTTAGCGTTACTTAGTCCAATGTACCTTTATTATTTTGAACACGGTGTTCTGGCAGTATTTACTTGATTTTTACCTTTAACAATACATTTTTCTGCATGTTTAACGAGTTATTTTATGCAGTAAGGAAATATGTAAAAATATACACATTAATACAAATAAAATTGAACAGTACGCAAATTTCTTAGAAAAAAAGTCTAACACGACATGATAGGTTAAAAAATCAAAAGGGCATTTTCTGCTATTTACTCACCTACGCCGAGCAAGCCGTAGCAGGCGTCAATGACCGTAGCGGCCACGGCGGCGGCACCGCCGCCACAGGTTCGCGCATATGGCAGCACCATGTAAGTACGTGCTGCGATAAGAGCGATTCTCGCGGCGGCGGCGGCGGTGGGCTACGGGATCGCGCCTGCACCATGTCACGATACCGCAGCAGCGGCGACGGCGACGGCGGCTGTGGCGGCGGCGGTGGGCTACGCCATTTACGTTATTATATGATTTATTCAGGCACCAATTAAATAATGTATGCTTAAACTATTATAGTGTAATGATTTTAATTCCTTTTGCAAGTGGTTAAAAATGTTGATAGACATGTACATAATAGGTACTATTTTTGAAATGAGCTGAGTTATGAATTGGATAACAAAGATTTAATCCATAAAGCTTCGATGTAGATCTTAAGTTAGATTGCATTACTTTATACTTATCTATATTGGTCTTAACAAACAAACACATTTCATAAATGTATAGTGTAGGCAATGGAAGAATTTTTAATTTTTGGAATAGTGGTCTACAGGAGTCTGTGTTTTTGGCGCCACACATCGCTCTGACACATTTTTTGTAGCACGAATGTGTAACTTGCGTAACTGGAGTGACCCCATAGGATAAGTCCATAACGCAGATTGGACATAATGTGACCATGGAATGCCAAGAGGGCAGAACTCTGTGTCTGTGAAACTACTTGGCTTATCCAGCGGAGAGCAAATATAAACCTATTCAGTTTGCTGGTCAAGTAATCGATATGGCATTGCCAATTGCTATGTCAATCCGGCAACACTCCGAGAAATATAATGGATTTGACACTTTCCACGGTTTCTTGGTCATAGTTAACGACAATATCTTTCCGACTGCCCTGCGGCGCATAAAACTCCATAAGATTCGTTATGTTTATATTCAAGCAATGATTTTATACCTTGAAATGTTACATTTACTTCAGACTGATATGTCACAAGATCTTCGCCAGGTATTATAACAGAACAGTCGTCTGCGAATAGAAGGAATTTATAATGAGTGATCTGTCATAACTTTACTTCCGTCAAAAGAATGAATTACTTGTCGATAAAATAATTTGGAGTGGAAGTCCCTAATTTTTTACGTGCCACCGTGATTTATACAGTGTGTATATGAAATATAGCCGCATATTGTAACCAGACGTAGATTTAAGTATTATATTCTAACTTTTATTACAATTATTAATTTAGCGTTAACTACCATGGCGTAATTATTTTTTTATTTTTTTTTGAGCAGCAATGTACGGCGTACACTTATCACTAGTGACAGTTGTGACATTACGATGTTTATTGTCAACAAACAACAACAAAGCTTTACATTGCGTGCTGAATTATTTTATATGAAAGAAAAAAGTTTGCTTTTTTTAAATAATTTTGCGATAAATATATTAATTAGTGCCTATAGTTATAGCCCCCTAAAGTTTGCGATTATATCAAATATACACGCTGTATGTCTGGTAATTAAAGAACAAACATCAAAATAAATAAGAATATAATTAGATTTATTTTAAAAACACTTGTTACAGTGTGTTGTCATTCAAAGTCTAATAACACTCATTTAAATAGGTAATTTTCTGTGTTTCACTTTACTACATACGTAACATAAAAAACACTTTACGTTTTGTATAACTGTAACATATTCGTGACGAAAGAGTAACGTATATTTTAAAAGAATTTGATCGTCGTAGTTAATAATGGCTTTTTGAAAGTAATAATACATGCTACTAACGCTTAAACCTACACCCTTTTGTATGAAAAACCAGGTGTTTAATAATAATCACTACTTATCGTAAAAATCACACTACCACTTTTCACAATTTATGTTAAAACTTTCGCATCATGTATTTTGATATCCATTTGTCAACGAACTAATGGGAATGAGGATGCTCATTGATGTTGGTTTAATAGAATAAGAGTTTTTAGTGAAGAAATACAAATTTCTACCAACATTGGCCTAACTATGACCTTAATAAAGCGTTACGAAAGTATCGTAACGAAGATTTGGAATCGTTGAAAAAAAAGGGAAATAAAACAATATAATTGTTTGCATATCATAAGTCACTCCATCGTAGGCCACGTCTCTGCCCTTGGCTAGTCTGTGGCCATGAATAAGGCCATTTCAAATAAATAAAAATAAGTTCTTTATCAATAAAACTAAAATTTCATGGTGACAAGTTTAATATATGAAATATTCAGGTTTTAAATACTCGAAAAAAAGAATCGACTTTCGTTACATTTTTGACAGAAATGTGTATTTATTAATTTTAAATAAAGTTCCAAATTCGCAATTTCATTTGGTCCCATGGAACCGTGCATCGGGGAATATTTTTAAATTGATTAGAGTTCCCTCGATGTTACGAGCAAAACTCGGAAAAATAAAAATTGTGGTTGTACCTATAGCACTTGTAGCGACTATAAAGTATATATATTTTTTTTTTTATCCAAATCCTAATTCTGGCAGCACACTTATTAATATTTTTTTTTTGAAATGACATGGAACAAACACAAATGGATCACCAGCACCACACGGCACACGTAATGTGGTCTAACCCGAACTCTGACGGAGCGTGCCGGCGCCGGCGTTCACACGCCGCGTTAACCGCGAGAATGCAGAAACTGCACTGTGCACCGCCGCGTGCCGCGGCCGCGACGAGACTTGTCGCACAACGATGCGTCCCGCGGACGCGGTAGAGGGGGCACAGGCACAGTGCTGGCGTCAGGGGATCTACCCCTAAATTTAGGGGATAAATCAGGACCGCAGGGACTTCTCATGCTCAAACTTAAACTAATTTATTGAAGTAGGCCTGAATTTAGCACTTTTGAACGTCGAACAGATTAAAAATAATAATATTAAACAACAGTAACACTTTATTCTAGTAATCATGTCAAAATATATAAAATTTAAATTTAACAACAATGAAATCTATGAAAAAGGATAAACTAGCGTATATTAAGGTGTTTTTATGTGTGTTTACACTTATTACCCGGTAGTTCTGTTATCATCGCCCCTGAGGCATGCAATTATTGCCCCTTCTGGTGCGATATCGTAGGTACGTATAGTTTATTCTGTATTATGATACGATATCGATACCTTTGAGTTCAATTGTCGTAAAGGACATAATGCAGGTTTTCAGGAGAAGCAAAAACTTTTTTTTTAGAAAACTATTGATAACTTTTATGTTTTTTTGACCTATATTTGTGACGTGTACCTACATGAAAACAATGTAGATTGCTGGCATCTTTGACCTGGTCTAGCAATCGTAGTGATAAGCTAAACAGCTTAGAAGTTAGATGTTGTAAAGGACACGTCAAAATGCCATGTATATCCTTTAAGCCCACGATTTTTATGAGCAATTAGAGTTGATAGGGTCGTAAATGACGGTCTTAGATAATTTTTTTACTAATTTGGGGCGTAGGGGAGACCGGGGCAAGACGGGATAGTTAAGAAAAAAATCGAATGTTTATGGAAATTATAATGTTTATTAAAAATCTCTTACAACAAAAGCAACACAGTTTTAACTAACATATGTTTTATCTTTTATGGCACTAAATCACTTATTTTTTTGCAATTAGGAACTGGTTGTTACATGTAAAAAATCCCGTTTTGCCCCATCGTTGGGGCAAAATGGGAAATGCTATTAGGCAAAACGAGCACACCTTTAATCGGGTTGGCAACCTTCACAAATATGTGCCGCTTCATCATCATCGTCTACACTTATGGGCCCAGCCATAGCACACACTGCAAATAACCCATCCTTCAGTGGACTGTGAATATAAGTACTCACAATATATGCAAGTACATACAATCATCAACGTCTTCAGATGAATTTACATCTGTGTCACTTTTTTTTGTTGTGCCTTTTTTAGGCGCTCTTTATTTATTGACGAGACCGAATTCACCGAATAAAGAACATTTTACACCAGTTTAACTTAGATTAATTATTAAATTTAGATTTTAAATAATTTGAAAACGGTACGAGTTGGGAAACTAGTTTCTTTGAGAAATTAACTCTAGATATAACGTAAAGAATCTAAGCTTGTAGTTATAGCATATGGACAGAAACACGCTGTATTATGTTGTGTCACAAATAAATATTTATTCTTCTTTCTTTCTTAATTATTTAGATATAAACAATCAATAAAAATAAAATATAAGTGTCACTTTTTCACTAATTTACGCTTAGTCACAATATACCAGTTTGCAAACTTGACAACATTTAAGGAAAAGTGACACTTTAGCAGTAATTTATAAGAATATTTTTATATTATATCAGCTGTTTTATCAAGTAAATGAAAATTAAACCATTTTACAGTTTAACAGTGATTTTTTTGTAATTATATAGGTAAATTAAAAATCACAAATTTCTCACCGTAAGTATAATAAATGACGTGGTTACGTGGTGGAAAGTTTCTGTTCGCAGTTTAGTTAGTTTGGCAAGAAGATTATCTGTGGATGTCAGTTTGCGAGTGTCATATATACGAGTATAAGTCCCTTTACTTTAAGTGTCTATATATAGAATGTGTCACTATGTTAAATATACACACAATTTATATTTATGGTTATTCGTGAGTAATTGTGGCACTAAATAAAAAGGGGCATAATGACTGCGAGAAATTTTCGACAAAATATATAAATAATGTAATGTCATTGATGCCACTAAACACCTGAAACGCCATTCTTCACGTCATCATTATATTTTTTATTTAATATTGCTCTGTTCAAAATGAAGTCACTAAAGAAAAAGGAACAGACTAATAATGATGTCCTGATTGTCACTACACTTAAAATGCCGCCTTTCATCTAGCCCAATTGGATGATTATTATGCTTAAAAAAATTATACAATGCAAATAATTATCTATGGCAAATATGAATGCAGCAAGATATAGTTCTGCCGCCCAAACCTCTCTCTAGTAGGTAAGTATTTGATCGACATAGCAGCAATATCAGTTTTTTCGATGTGTTAATTTCTTTTTGCAGGAAGACAAGAACCCCGTCACCAGCTGATTCTTATCAACAGTACGCTGCTATTTTATAGTCCCTAAATTGAATTAAATCTATCTTTTCATTCGATAGCCACGATTCTCAGGGGCTTCCAAAATGAGTTGCTTTTTTCCATTTCCGAAGTGTCTAACTGTGTTGTCGTTTGTACTTTGGACCATTAGCAGCATAAAGGATTATCATCACCCCTTTCAGTACTGATTCGATGACGGAGTCTCGTTACCATCTAGTGTCAGCTTTTAAATTGAATCCTAAATAGTGATACGGTATCTACATATACATAAATGACATAGTCTGTTTATACCTGAGTTTCGAGACGAAATCAAACTAAAATAGTTTTCACCACACTGCTCGTAAACACGCTGTTTGTCCTTCAATTTCAGAGCGCAAAACTGTGTTTTAATCTCTAGAGGTTAAAGTAATTTTTTTTTAATCTTCTGGATAGACTAAAGCAATAACTTATACGGCCTGAGAGTGCAATAAGCTTTTTGACGTTTGAACTAGACAGTACGTTCGAAAACTCAATAGTTTCAAACAGATTCATACACATGAACCTTTCATAATATTAATATTTAATATGCTAAAATCCAAATTAAATACCACATTTCGTTGTAAAAGGCTTTTAATTAAAAGTTCTAAAAATACGACAAACAAAAACAATAGGAAAATGAAAGTGTTGACACTATGCAAATTTCAGAACGCATCCGAATATTTTTTTCTTTTAAAATTTAAACGAGTTAAGTCGCGTTTTGTTTTCTTTCACTCTTAAGCATTGCCACGCCAAGATAAATATTTGAGGTTATTGATTTATTATTTGTTGATTGGTTTATTTTTTTGGAAGTTGAGGACTTGCAAATAAATACCTTCTAATTTGTTATGTTTGAGTTTTATTTCGCTTGTTTCCTCGCTTTAGTGTGGTGAAAAATGTTGTGTTTCACTCGGCAGCAAAGCTTGTTCAACTCTCGTGCCTTAAAACCCTCGCATCGCTCAAGATTCCATTTTATGAACCACTCGCTGCGCTCGTGGTTCAAATTCTGGAATCTTTTGCTTGCTCGGGTTTCAATATTTGCACGAGAGTGAAACAATCACTTTGCTCCCTAGTAAAACAAATAACTATTATTAATTGCTTCGCTTTATAACTTTATTACAAATATTTTAAATCATTTATTAACAAAAATATAGTAACAAAAGGGTAATTTAAGAATAAATAAATAAATAAATAGTTATCACGCAAGCACTGATGGAGATATTAGGTCCTCTAGTCAGGTAGAGGAAAGATTGGGTAGGGCTGCGCCATCGCTTAGGCCAAAGAAGTTTTTGGTGGAGTTAAATTTATGGCGCGTACCCCGAATACACATGCTTGTAGCACGGAGTATGGAAATTATAATTTTCGATCTAAGCCAGCCCATTACTACGCTGAGGGATCTGTCCCAACGATCAGCGATTGCTTCGCCGAGATGTTTCACGAAAGCGGACATCTGAGGTGCGAATATCCCATCCACGGATGTTACAAGGGGAGTAAATGTCGCATGCCGTTTTTCACAAGAGTTCAAATATTTTCGTTTCTTTTCCTCTTCGGCGGATTTAAGTACGGCTGCTACCGGACGTGAGATGTAAGAGGGAGCGTCAGTGTCTACGACACGGATATCAAATAACGCCTCCCTCTGTGCATCCCAAACGCCACGGCAGCAAAGGTCTCCCCGAAGTCCGCAGTCACCTTCCGTGATGAGGGGTTCTTTGACTACATTCCCCCAGGCGTGCTGACATAGCTCACAAAATAAGTCAAGTATTACAAATATTTAATTTGAAAATAGCAACTAAGTTATTTAAAACAAATGGAAGTAAAAACTCTATTATTTAACAATGCTTTATATTGAAGTCTTCCATTGAATTGTCGACTAACTTTATTGAAAGTGACGGCTCGTCAATATCAGTGGGGTGGCGCTTGTGATGGTTTGGCGTTTAGTGGCATGTATCACTAAACTTTCATACTTAACATACTAAATAACAGGGGTCGGACAAAAAGTGCGAATGACGTCAAACCACTTATAGGACGTTTTCGAACCCCTTGAAATGAGTAATAGTTATTTGTTATACAAGGGTGCAAAGTTGTATTTTACCCGCGAGTATGAAATTGACACACGAGCAAGCGAAAGGATTCTATAGTTGAACCACGAGCGAAGCGAGTGGTTCTGAAATAGAATCCTGAGCGCAGCGAGTGTTTTAACATACGAGAAGTAAAATACATTTGCACCCGTGTGTAACACAAAACTTTTCCCCTCACTATAGCGAGGAAACTCAAAAAAGGTAATTATTTGTTCACATTGCAATAATTATCGGGTTAGTGATAATAATTTTCCAAATGCATCATGTATTTAATGCGAGATTTTGTCGCAGTAAACTTAGCACGAAAAAGTAAACGCAGCACGATTTTAACAAATTTCTGTAGTTGCACACCAACGCCAATGCATTATTAAATCATTCTCATTCATTATTTTTACAAAATTATAACAGAACACCCTGAAAGTAGTTTAGTTTACTATTTTTATGCGTGTTCGAGTCGGTAAATAAAGATTATAACCTATAATATTCTTTGACAATGTTGACGTTGAAATTTTCTGCGTTTTGTGATTGCATCTAGTCATCTTATCATCATTCACTAAAACAATTGTTACTTATGGAATTTTAGGATTTTTATGTTAAAATCGTCATATTATACAGGGTGTTTTTTATATCATTAGCCATATTACAATATGTGTTGGGTAAAGGCGTAAAAAAATATTTGGTAAAACAAAAATAAATCCATTTTTCATTATCCTTTTTGTTATAGATTTTTTTAAAAATCCCATTATCTAACGAATGTTTGGTCACTATGATCACTTGCTTACTTTGCGTACTGCCCCACCTAGTATGCGCTCATAACTGCCAAATCAGATTGGAAAGGGTGTTTGAGTTTGCAACTTTAATTAACCCGCATAAGGTAACTAATTCAATACCTAACAAGTTTCCTACGCGTGGTGGGGAATGGAGGTGGAGCTTAACTTGCAGGTAAAACCCACGAGACAGCATTATCAGTCTATCGCATACAGTACTAATAATGAGGGTATTTTGAGTTGCGCGCCGATCTGAGGGTAGTTTGACTCGAGCGTGTTCACGCAAGCGCACTCCTTCTTTGTTTACAGAGTGCTGTACAAATAGCACATGGCATCTTGCGATCAGCCGAGCCAGCATAATTTGCCCTCAAGAACGGAGTAACTTAAAGGTTCCGTCCTACAAACGCGTACTGGTTTACCTCAGATATCGATTCTAATGCACTCTCTAAGCAAATTGAATTGTTGATGACAACGAGCAGGTACTTACAGGTAGGTATGCACTTGGGCAGTTTTAATCAAATAACAATCGTGTGTGCATATAGTTAGGACATTTTATTCATTGTTTAGTGCCGATGGTGGGGTGAGTGACGTCGGCTGATCGGTGCTTGTGATGAACTCCTGATTGGCTAAGACTTGACTACTCAAACCTGCTACCCTTTTGTCTGCCATCGAATCGCACGGATTGAAACAAACTTGCCTAGTGACCACAAATTATGTTTTTGCCGGATAAAAAACGGGAAAAAAACTAAAAAAAGTGTCTTTTTTTTCAAAAATGTTGTGTACTGGTGATCGCGAATGACATATCCAAATTTGGCTAATGACATAACAAACACCCTGTATAAAGGTTTGTATTTTACACTAAATTCTCAAACAAATTATTTAGTTATCATTAATATGGAACAATTTCCATGAGCATTTTACGTTTTGTTATTCCAAAACCAAGGTCATTACTTTGCCACACAAGTGAATAATATGCGTTTTTACACGTTCGTATTAAAGGATAAACGAGCACTTTACGAGCTAGTGAGGGGAAAAGAACGTTTTTGGTGGCACATTGTCAATCAGATGGACAATAAATGTCGTAGGTATTTCGTTATTGTTTAGCTAGTTATATTGCATCTCCACGATTATATTTAGTTAAAATATATATTTACTGCCGCCTGAGCTACTAGTAATTTAAGAACAACATTTGTAAAGGTAGTTGTTAAGGAACGGAATGACATTTTCCCCAAAAGAAGGGACCGAAAAGAGAATATAAGAACGCAATATAAATATGATGTATGTACTGCAAGATCTTCTAGTTTTATACTCACCAAGAGCTCTTATGTCTCTGGAATTAAGACTTAATCATTTACCTGAATGTATTAAGTCACAAAACGGCACTGCATTTAAAAATAAACTTAAGAAATGGTTACTAACAAAAAGTTTCTACAATTTAAACGAATACTTTATGTGCACAAATGGATAAAATTATTGCTATTATTGTTTTAATAAGTTTGACTAGTTTTAAGTTTATTATTGTACGTCCGAAATGGGCAAACTGTTGGGACTTATTTCACCAACAACATCTATGTACACAGTTCTGACAATAAAGACATCTTATCTTATCTTATCTGTATAATTATGTTAGTCGCCCGCAGACCACCAACCCTGTAAAGTATTCGAAACGTCGGGATGTAGTTACATTTATTATTAATGTTTAAAAATCGGCTAAGTGTGAGTTGGACTCGCGCACAAAGGATTCCGTAGCAGCAGATATGTATAAGAATGACTTATCGCACACGTAGATCAAAACAATATTAACTCAATATTTGTCTATTTTCAGCTGAGGGTATATTCGTGATCTACAAAGTTCGTAGATCTCAAATATACCCATAACTTAACTAAAAAAATATATATTTTGAGGTAATAATAATATTGTTTTGATCTATGTGTGCGTTACGACTTTTACATAGCAGATCAAGGTTAACCTACATAACCTTGATCTGCTATGTAAAAGTCGTAACGCACACATAGATCAAAACAATATTATACACGGTGGAATTTAATCGGTGAACAGGAACCCATTTTTCTAATTCAGTAATCGATGGCGGTCACGTTTATGTAGTACTTAAGTGGAACCAAGTTTTTTTTTTGCATATTTTTTTTTTTGTTGAAATTAAAATTTATTGTCACCCTACTAATGGTTTAGTCTGAAAAATTTAATACCTCTTTTCAAACTATCAGCCATAGAAACTTAAAACATAAATGAGCAATAACCACTCACATGCTTTAATTTTTGCGATAGACTCTATTCCTATGTAAAATAAGAGCGATGCATGGCTGATAGTTTGAAAAGAGGTATTAAACTTTCAGACTAAACCATTAGTAGGGTGACAATAAATTTTAATTAAAGTTTAATTTCAACATAAAAATTTGTTAAATGCTAAAAAAAAACTTGGTTCCACTTAAGTACTACATAAACGTGACCGCCATCGATTACTGAATTAGAAAAATGGATTCCTGTTCACCGATTAAATTCCACCGTGTATAATGAGGTTAATATAGAAATCCATGATGTACTGTAAAATGGGGTAAATAAGAATGACGGGGTAAATAGGAATGTATCGAGTAAACTGGTCTGTTAGCCCAGGATAGACAGTACAGTTTAGAATAACATAAAAAAATCTGCTGTTCATTCCTATTTACCCCGTCATTCCTATTTAGCCCGTTTTACGGTATCGCAAGGAGATGACATTTGTCACCGAACTGGGGATTGCTCATTATTTTCGTAACGCTATATTTTGCAAACCATTTGGGTATCTCCGGTTACATACTCAATCTTTATTGCACTTATAATGTGGTATACAAGGTGTTAAACAGTAAGTTACAGAGACATTAAAACCCTGTTGGGCGCGGCAATTTTTTTGTCGAGATAGGGAGGCTTATAATTAAAGTAAATTGGTATTCCTGATATCTACTACGGCACAATTTAAGTGGCTACTAATGAAATATTGGAACTATGTTATTGTTATTACATTTTTTTTGTTTTGTATGTATTTTTAGTGTTTATAATTATTTGAAGTCATTGCATAGTTTTAGGTTGGTGTATAATTTTATTGTTGTACTATTATGTAATCTTATATTAAATATTTTATTTGTTCTTGTTTATTCTAAAGAATCTTCCATGTATTCTTGTATTGTATAATATGTCTTACTGATGAGGAACTTTTTTACTCTATTAAATGCATTTTGTTGTATTGCTTTCATGTCTGAATGAAACTGGTAGTTTGTTATACAATTTTATTGTCATATCATATGGACCGGATGAGATTAAGTTTAAGCGCGATGGGGGCAAGATTAGTTTATATTTGTGGCGTATTGGGCGTGAAGCAGGTAAGTCATCGCGTTTTGTGTAAAGCTGTTCCTGGTTACGTACAAATTTGCATGCTTCGAGGATATATATTATTATTATTTGTATCTCTCTTTGATCACGGGCCTATAAATCCCGGTCTTTTGATAGGCTTGCGCGGGGATACAGATCCAACACGTAGAGGCCCTTTGGAGAAATTTGCTGTGTTTTACACCTGCTGCAACCCATTCACGGGCACAAAAATAGATATCCGTGAACCGGTCCCAGCAGGCATATAGAGGCTATTAGAGATTATATGGAAAAGACTAGTGGGTTATGGTGATGAAGGTTGGATGGATAAGAGATGGAACTATAGAAAAGAGGTCCGGACACCTGCCATAACAATGATTTCTCTTTGCTATCGAGGCAGGCGGTGACTTGCCGCCGACTAGATGGGCCCCCGTAAATGCCGTCACAAGAGACAGCCAGGGGCAACACCGGTGTAGGCGGCTCAGGAGTGTAGAGAGGTGTACACCGCTTTCTGCGCAGTGGCTTGACGGCCGCTGCACCAACTCGCGACTTACGCAAATTTACACTTCCACCCCTGGAGCATATAGCTCTGACGACTCCTCTCTGGACGGCCAGTTAAGGCAAGCCAGAGCTGAGAGTCCTACGGGTCCCCTTGGGGTTCCACTCCGACCGACGAAGACACGCCGGAGGCGGGGACCCTGACTAACTCTCGGGAGCACTCGGGTCCGTGGGGTCGTTACTCCCCGTTATTATTATTATTATTATTTAAACTTTATTGCACAATATAAAAGAGTACAAATGGCGAACTTAACGCCTTAAGGCATTCTCTACCAGTCAACCATTGGGCTAAACAGAAAGCTTTGGTTTGGTGCAGGATTTAAACTTTAGTGATATTGATTCTTTAATCAAGTCAATTATTATTTTATATAAATAAAATACTTGTACTTACACAAATACAAAATTTAAATACATATTATATAACATAGACATATTTACATATATACATATACATATATATATATATATTTATATATATATATATATATATATATATATATATATATATCTGTACCTGGTGCGAGACAAGACACAACACTTAGTCGCGAATATTTTCGAACAAATGCTTACGCAATATATTTTTAAATGAAATTTTGCTTTGAGCTTGTCTGATGGACAGAGGGAGAGCATTCCACAGCCGAATTGCCTGGCAGGTGAATGAGTTCGACATGAATCCAGTTCGGTGAGGGAGGACGCCTAGCTTCAGGGTCCGTGAGGTACGCAACTCACGCCCCGGACGAGCAGTTACAAAAACAAATTTGGACCTAAGATACTTGGGTGAAAGAGGATCAAATAAAATAGAATACAGGGTACATAAAATTCGCAATGACCTGCGTTCACGAATTGGGAGCCATTTAAGTTTGCGGCGAAAAGCAGAAACATGGTCATATTTGCGAAGGTTAAAAATGAATCTGATGCAGTTATTTAAATGGCGATCTAATTTAGATAACGAGGCTTGGGTTATGTTGGTGCAACAAACGTCAGCGTAATCAATAATCGGTAAAATAAGAGTCTGGACTAAAAGAGTTTTAGTGGTTACCGGTAGGAAATTTTTATGCCTATAAAGCACCCGCAAGGTGTTTATCACCCTACGACTGACGTCCGATACCTGAGGCTCCCATGATAAGCAGCTATCGATAACTAAACCTAGATTCTTAACATGCGCTGACAAGGGAATTGCAGTGCCGTCATATAGAATTGGTTCCATATGAGACAAATCAGCTGAAGAAAGCAGGCGGGTACTTCCCAGGACTATAGCCTGACACTTGGCAGGGTTAACTGCGATTCCGAAATCACGAGACCAAATACAAATACGATTAAGATCGTCGTTAATTTTATCAACCGCATTGTTTATGTCATAAGTATTTGCCTGCGTATAAAGCTGCAAGTCATCGGCGTATAGATGGTAAGAGCAGTTAATATGAGAAGTAATAAGATTGATAAATATGGAGAAAAGAAGAGGCGAAAGTATACCACCCTGCGGAACGCCAGAAGATAACTCTAGCCAATCCGAATAAGACTGACCAGTGCGAACCGCCTGCCGGCGATCCCGAAGATAGGTTGTGAACCAATCGGCGACTGATGATGAAATATTTAACTGCCTCAATGTAGCAAGTAAGATTTCATGGTTAACAGCATTGAACGCATTAGAGAAATCGATCAAGACCAATACAGTTAGCAGAGAGTTCTCCATTCCTAGTCTGACATCCTCAACCACGTTCAACAGGGCAGTCGAAGTGCTGTGCCCAGGACGAAAACCAGATTGAAAGGGCGAGAGTAGTTGATTAGAATAGATGTGGGCAGAGAGTTGCTTGTGGACTACAGCTTCTAGAATTTTTGACATGAAAGGGAGAATTGAAATACGCCTGTTAGCTACGCGGATGAGCGGGGTGGACAGAGGGGTAGGGGGAGGAAGCCCCCCGCGGGCAGATCTCATTGCGCGCCATACCGACAGCACGTTATTTTCGCTCCTGTTTTCTAATTATATTTTATTTTGTTTTTTGGCTCTGTAATAGCCCAGTTTACCTTAATAAACTAATTTTTGAAAGTGTTAGTGCTGACCATTTATTTGTGGGACCCCAAAATACCCTACAAAGTGGTCATCGAACCGGAACGCTTATGTACAGGACGCCAGCAAGAATGGTCAACACGCGTAGCACAACTAGACGGGAAGGACAGAAAAAACGGGAAGGCGAACAGACGGAGGAAGCCACTAGTCACAGCAAACAGCAGCAGCTACACAATTTAGAAACGCCTGCAAAATTAAAACAAAAGATCGACCGTACAATTTTATTAGGTGAGGGTAGTGTGGTAAAATCGGAAGACCCACCAAAAGATGAACCGCAACCGCATTCCTCTTGTAAAACCAAATCTAAAAAGTCATCGGCATCTTCGATAGTGGCCCGTCGTAAACAGCTGGAGCTGGACGCAGCAGAGGCGAAGGCTCGCATTCAAATGGAATTAATCGAGAAACGGTTACAGGCAGATATCGCAAAACTTGAGGACGAGAAAAGTGTACAATCGGAATCGGATGAAGAATCCACACACAGAAGTGATGTCGCGAGGTGGGTTGAACGTAGCCAACAGGAATTGGAGTCACAGCTTGCTCCCGACCATGGACAAAACATGGGCTCGCTGTACCCGCCGGCCCCAGTCGCCGCCGGCACCGAAGGTCCAATTCAACAGCTGGCTAATGTGCTAAAGGATCTAATCACCACCTCAACGAACAGCGCTCATAATACCAACCTGCTTAGCCGAATCAGCACGCCACGAGATCTACCATTATTTTACGGCGAGCCCATGGAGTGGCTACAGTTTAAACAAGCCTACGAAGAATCTACTAGTGTGCAATTTCAGTGAAATGGAAAATATGTGGAGGCTGAGAAAGTGTCTTCGTGGCCCAGCTAAAGATTCAGTCGCAGCTCTGCTGATCAGTGGAACAACACCTGGAACGGTCATGGCGGCATTGGAGCTACAATATGGAAATCCCGACGTAATATTGAATCGAATATCATTGGAAATTAAAAAACTCAACCCTTTACCGCTGGAATACCATAAAGAAATTGTGACATTTGCTACAAAAATACAAAACTACGTTGCAGCTATCCGAGCACTCCACCGCGAAGAATACCTACATGGAATGAATATCGTCTCCTTAGTGCTCGCGAAACTACCTACTGTGATGTTATCTAAATGGGCCGATTACAGTTATCCACAGATACAAAGGCGAACTAAGCCTAGAATGGATATACTCGCTAACTTTCTACACGAAGAAGCTGTGAAAATATCAACGTGTAGTGCTTCACTTATTCCAGTGCGCGATATTAAATGCAAAAATCACGAACAAAATGTAAAACAATCTGAAACTATTTTATTACAAAGTGACAATAGTTATTACAAGTGCCGGTTTTGTCGATTATCAAAACATGAACTAACTGAATGTAAAAAGTTCAAAAAAGCGCTTCGTAAGGACCGTTGGCAGCACGTCAGAAAGTTCGGTATTTGTTATAAGTGTTTAATATCTCAACACGACCGCCAGACGTGCCCCGCCGCCGCGTGTGACGTAGACGGCTGCAGTGAGCCCCATCACCGGCTCCTGCATTACGTTACGGCTCAAAGTTCGCGTCAAGATAGTACGAATCAAACAGTGCAACTTGTGGACGAACCCGATTGTGATACTCAGACTGAAAATAGTTATAACCATACGGAAGTAATAGATAATCAGACTGAAACCAGTGAAAATAGTGAAACCATTATGAACATAAACATTAAGGGCTACAAAGTGTTACTAAAAGTCGTTCCTATACGCATTCACGGACCTAATGGTATAATTAACACTACAGCGTTGCTCGACGATGGCTCGTCCGTTACTCTAATTAGTGGATCTTTAGCCGAGCGGGTGGGGGTGCGCGGGCGGCGCCAGTGTTTACGAATGCAAGGCGCTTGGATTAATAGCGAACTGGTTTGTCAAGCACAGCTGGTCGATGTATCGTTTGAAAATAGAGACGGCAAGATGTTTACGATATCAGCCCGTAGTACGCATGACTTGAACTTACCTGCACAAAATATTGGATTAGTGAAGTGTGAAAACTATAAACATCTGGATAAAATAAAGGAACGTTTTTGTCATAAAACATTAAAACCAGAAATACTTATTGGACAAGACTATTACCATCTAATGGTACCTCTGGAAGTAGTTGCGGGTCAGCCGCATGAACCGTACGCCACTCGTACCCCTCTAGGGTGGTGCCTGCATGGAAGGACGCCCTTGCGCATGACGTCATCTAGGGATGTGCTATTCTCGTCATTACATATTTTTCATAATGAAGAGGGCGACGTCGCATTGGAAAATAACAAACTTTTACAAGCACTTAATGAAGATATGCGTCTATTCTTCTCTATCGACGCCATGGGGGTGACAGCTAAACCGCGACAGAATTCGGAGGATGTACGGGCCCAGGACTACCTGGAAAAAACGGCCGAAATTATAGATGGCAAGTGGCAAGTAGGCTTACCTTGGAAAAACGAAGATTGTGTTATGGTGAACTCCTTACCTAACGCCATGTCCAGACTAAAGAGTGTCGAGCTGAAAATGAAAAAAAATGAAGAATATGCACGACGATACAGAGAACGCATACGACATTTATTTGAGAATAATTACGCAGAAAAACTGAATGACTCAAGCATTACCCCCAAAACCTGGTGGTTACCACATTTTGGAGTAGATAATCCCAATAAAAAAAAAGCTCCGTTTAGTTTACGACGCTGCTGCAAAAACTAAAGGCATGTCATTAAACAGTTATCTACTGAAGGGCCCTGATCTGCTCGTGTCACTTATTGGAATAATGTTTCGTTTTCGAGAACACCGAGTGGCGGTCACAGGCGATATAAAGGACATGTTTCTCAGGGTTAAGATTAAACCCGAGGACCGACACGCCCTACGTTTTTTGTATCGTGACAGCCCTGATGAGCCTGTTAGTGCTTACGTAATGACATCGCTTATATTCGGAGCTAACTGTTCGCCATTCATCGCGCAGTTTGTAAAGAACAAGAATGCTAAACGTTTTGAAACAACAATGCCTGCCGCTACAAGCGCTATATATTCTCAACACTACATGGACGACTACATAGATAGCCTACCTAACGAAGAAAATGCTAAAACACTGATCCATGACGTCACCTATATACATAAACAAGGGAATTTCGAAATTCGCAACTGGAACAGCAACTGCAAAGAAGTTTTAAATGACATTCCAAAAGAGACCCTCGGCGACAACGCTGTAAGGTTCAAAGCTGGACAACAGTATCACGGAGGCGAGCGGACGCTTGGATTGTTGTGGCAGCCCGACTTAGACACACTCGGGTTCGATATCTCGTTGAAGAAGATACCGGCCAATATAATTAATGGAAAGCAAAGACCCACTAAGCGAGACATTTTACGAGTGGTAATGTCGATTTTCGACGTTTATGGATTTTTGTCACCATTTACCATTAACGGAAAATTAATAATGCAAGAGACATGGAGGCTGAAGCTAAGTTGGGACGATTCTATACCCGATAATTTATATACTAAGTGGTCGAAATGGATTGAACAATTAAAATCTATGAATGAGATTCGGATGCCGAGATACTACTATGACGCCGCTGCAAGTGTGAGCGAGATGCGCGCGCGCACCGCGAGGGTGAGTGAGACGGGAGCGCCTATTGTCAATGCGCCCGAGCTCACGCGGCCTGCGCCAGAACCTGTTTATTCAAACTTACAATTACATATTTTCTGCGACGCATCTACGAAGATAATTTGCGCAGTCGCCTATTGGAGATGGGATAATAATAATACCGTATACCAAGCATTTATAGCAAGCAAATGTCGTGTTGCTTCACTCAAAGTTACTTCGATTCCCCGTATGGAGCTCCAAGCAGCTGTTCTCGCCGCGCGTTTAGCTGAAACAATAACAAATGGACATAGAATTAAACCGACGCGCCGAACGTTTTGGAGTGACTCATCGACGGTGCTGCATTGGGTCAAAAATGACGCGCGAAATTATAAAACTTATGTCGCGCACCGCCTGGGTGAGATTGACGACTACACGCAAAAAAATGAATGGCGATTCATACCAACAAAACTGAATGTCGCGGACTTAGCTACGAGGGAGTCGTATGAATGTACTACGTTACCTCAGGGCTGGACCAGAGGGCCTGCTTTTCTGCAAAAATGTGAAGACGAGTGGCCCCAGGATATATCATACAGCGATATTAATAAAGAACATTTGGAATGTGTAACTAATATTCAGACGCACACATACCTACCTATACCGGAACCGGAGAGATTTTCTTCTTGGTTACGACTGCTTGGAGCTACACGTACGGTACTTAAGTTTATAAACAGATGTAGACTTACCGATGAAGATGACAGCGCCACGATGGCAAGGGCGGAAGTACTACTTCTGAAGTATTCACAGAGCACGTCGTTTCCTGAAGAAATACGTAACCTGAAAAATAGAAAATCAATACCTACCACAAGTCGAATACTTACCCTATCACCTTACCTGGATGAACACGAGGTCCTCCGTCTCGGCGGGCGAATTGATGCCGTTGATGACGTCACACCTGAAAGTAAAAGACCTATAATACTGGACGGGCGAGATTACATAACACGATTGTTAGTGAAATATTACCATACTCTCGCGGCTCACGGTAACCAGGAAACAGTGGTAAATAACCTAAAGCAGAAATATTGCATATTAAGAATTAGACCGACAGTGAAGACGGTAACTTCGAAATGCATGTTTTGCCGCATTCGAAAGTGTAAACAAGAAATCCCAAGAATGGGGGACTTACCTCGGGCTCGAGTAGCACATCACCAGCGGCCGTTTTCCTTTTGTGGTGTCGATCTGTTTGGGCCTATGGAGGTTACGGTCGGTCGAAGACGAGAAAAAAGATACGGTGCTTTATTTACATGCTTGACAATAAGGGCAATTCACATCGAAGTTGTCACTACGCTAACCTCAGACTCCTTCATAATGGCCCTCCGAAGAATGTCCGCACGCAGGGGATGGCCCCAACATCTATTTTCCGACAATGCTACCAATTTTAGAGGAGCTGACACAGAATTGAAGCGTTCAATTCAGGAGCTGGATGAAGAATACCTGAAAAATGAAAGCATGAAGCATGGCACAAGATGGACTTTCATACCCCCCGCGAGCCCACACTGGGGTGGAGCATGGGAGAGGTTAATTCGGAGCGTTAAAAATAGCCTGAAGGTGATCCTGAAAGAGCGAGCCCCTCGAGATGAAACACTAAATACCTTACTCGCTGAAGTCGAAAACATAGTGAACAGTCGACCTTTGGCACACGTTTCCGTGGAACCAGGCAGCACTGAGACACTGACGCCAAATCATTTCTTGCTCGGTTCGTCTTCAAATCTACCTACACTCGGTGCATTCAATGATGACGAGTTTTACCTCCGTAAGCAATGGAGAATCGCCCAGCGACTGGCGGACTTATACTGGAAGAGGTGGTTAAAAGAAGTCCTACCTGATTTACTGCCTCGTAGAAAATGGAACCAGGAACAGAGACCCTTGCAAGTGGGAGATCTCGTTTTACTAGTCGATCCAAATAGCCCACGAAATACCTGGCCACGAGGTATAATAGAAAAGGTGATGCCCGGTAGAGATGGTCGAGTGAGAATGGTAAAAATCAAAACCCAGACTGGTTTGCTGGTGAGGTCAGCGGCACGCGTTGCTCGCATACCCATGGCTGATGAGTGCTGCTAGGCAGCACTGGGGTGGAGGATGTTAGCTACGCGGATGAGCGGGGTGGACAGAGGGGTAGGGGGAGGAAGACCCCCGCGGGCAGATCTCATTGCGCGCCATACCGACAGCACGTTATTTTCGCTCCTGTTTTCTAATTATATTTTATTTTGTTTTTTGGCTCTGTAATAGCCCAGTTTACCTTAATAAACTAATTTTTGAAAGTGTTAGTGCTGACCATTTATTTGTGGGACCCCAAAATACCCTACAACGCCGAAAATCTTTATATATTCTTGGTAATGTAAGTATTTCATGTTTTAGGAAGTAAGGTCGGCAGCTATCTGTTTGTTTAACATTTACAAGGATGATATGGTTGTTTTATAATTAAGTAGCTATGCTACTTCACTGTCTACTCTGTTGGTTCTTGGTCGTCTCTGTTTGTGTCTTAAGGTGGAAGTACTAGTACCCGACGCTGTACCAATACTCGCCATTATAGCTTGATTTGCCGTCGATAAGATACAATCAACTATTAGGGCATTTAAACAATGATTAATGTATGCATCTTTAATGCTTCATATACCAACTATGAAATAATTAGCTTATATCTAAATTATTTGCTTAATTTTAAGACAGGCTGACATTTATAAGGACTGAGTGTTAATATTTCCAATATCCCAATATGTGATATTAATACTTGTAGGTACTCATAGAGTATTGAATAATAGTGTATAGAGTTATCAGTCAAGATTTTTGCTTGCAACTCTATCTATTGATGATTCACCGCAACTTTTCTATAATATATGCATACAGGGTGGTCCAAACCTTGACGTCAAAAAAATTTGTTTAGGTTCCCTACGTCATGGGCTTTCAGAATATACCCCATGTACGTTAGCCGATTTTTTGTAGTTTTCGAGTTATGAATTTTTGAATTTTTTTTTTGAGAAATTCTGGAATGTAGAAATTTATTGATAAAAAAAAAATTGGGTTTTTTTTAATATTTTCTTTTAGTAAAAGTATTACTACAAATAAAGCATTTACTGACAAAAAAATTAGCATCCTCACTTTGATACAAGAAGGATAAAAAATACCTAATCCAAAATTTTACGTTAAAAACGCATCAAAATAGCATTAATGTACGTAAATAAAAAAAAAAAACATATCCCAAGGATTTTTGGCAATCTAAAGACTGCCCTAGACCTTAAACCTTCGTAAAAGCAAAAAAAGTGATACTTAATGATGAGGATTTTTCGGAGTAGTCGGTCAAATAAACTTAAAAAAAAGCTTCTTAATTTTTAATTTAAAAATAAAGTAAAATTTCGTCTGTTCTGTTGTTCTTATTAATAAACAATAACAGAAAATACCACGAAAACTCAATTTGTGTAGTTATTCAAGTAATTTTTTACTGCTTTAAAATTTTAAGCTTTTTTAAGTTTATTTGACCGACTACTCCGAAAAATCCTCATCATTAAGTATCACTTTTTTTTGCTTTTACGAAGCCTCAAGGTCTAAGGCAGTCTTTAGAATACGAAAATTCCTTGGGATAATATGTTTTATTTTTTATTTACGTAGGTACTTTAATGCTATGTTGATGCGTTTTTAGCGTAAAATTTTGAATTTCGTATTTTTTTATCCTACTTGTATCAAAGAGAGGACGCTAATTTTTTTGTCAGTAAATGCTTTATTTGTAGTTATACTTTTACAAAAAGAAACTTGTTAAAAAACCCAATACTTTTTTTTTTAATAAATTTCTTCATTACAGTTTCTAAAAAAAAATTTTCAAAAATTCATAACTCGAAAACTACAAAAAATCGGCTAACATACATGGGGTATATTCTGATAGCTCATGACGTGAGGAATCTAAAAAAAAATTTTTGTTGTCAAGGTTTGGACCACCCTGTATACAGGTGTAGTGAGAAATTACTTGCCTTCGGAAACGTTCGTAAACACATGCTGTTTCAGGCAGTGTCACCGAGTCTGACTGAAGTAGCATGACAGCTATTACTGTCAGTCTCAGTGAGATAGACTGAAACAGCATGACGTTGACGAACGTTTCCGAAGGCAAGTCATTTCTCACTACATCTGTAGCTTTGTAGATTGGTAAGCTTTGAAATAATGGACAAACAAAACCAGACCACATCAAGGCGTGAACTTGGAATCAGCTGACGAAGTTCACGCATGATGTGACCTAGTTCTGTTCGCCCGAACTACGATTGAGAAACAATAAAACAAAGAAAATGCGAGGATTACACATGAAATAAAACTATGAAAACGGATAAACTCGCGTATATTAACTAATTTTAACTTCATTCCGACGTTTCGAATACTTTACAGGGTTCGTGGTCTGCGGATGATGCACCCGTTAACTACTAACTCCACTAACCTAATTTATTAGAACGGTTACTCTCTCTCTCTCTCCTCAGCATGATTATTCCCATCTGATTGTGGGGTCTGCTTTTCCTGTCTTTTCCTTCCACTTCGCACGATCGGACGTGTCGTCTACTGTAACGTCGCAAGCTCTCATGTCTTTTGCTATGGTATCTGCCCATCTCATCTTTGGTCTTCCTCTTCTTCGGGAACCGGTAATTTGCAGATCCATAGCAACATTCCCGATGTACTCAGGAGGTCTTCTTTTTACGTGTCCGAACCATCTCAGTCGACTTTCCTGCAGCTTATCGGCAATATCACGTACTCCGAGGCTACCGCGAACGTATTCGTTGCGTATCTTGTCGAGCCTCGTTACTCCGCACATCCACCGAAGCATCCTCATTTCTGCGACTTGGACAGACCGAACGTGTTTCTGCGTCATAGCCCATGTTTCACTCCCGTAAGTCAGAACCGGTCTTACTATGCTCTTGTACACAAGGCCCTTAAGCTTCACGGGTATCCTCCGATCACAGGATGATGAGTTTCTTAACTATAAAAAATATAATATAGGCTACTTAGAAAAATTTAAGGTACCCAATTGATACCCAAATGGTTTAATACCTAAGTTTCATAGTGTAACCTTTATGCAGGTACAGCTTAACACTTGTCCAATTTCCCGCTAGATCTCACTGTCCTGAGTGTGAACTATCCTAGATCGTGGTGTTAAGATTTTACCTGGCATAGGGACCCTAACTAGCATATTCATATTCATATTCATATTCTTTTTTCATAATATTTGTAATATTACATGTCATTTGCATATACTAATATAAAGAAAAAGTACATTTGTAACAATAAATACCAACAATAATATTCGGTAATATTAATTTACATAAAATAACGATTTAGTTACAGTTCATATTTAGAAATTCATCGTAGCTATAAAATGTGTGTTCCAGAAGCCAATGTTTCAGTCTAACTTTAAAGCTTTTTAACGAAGGTGCCAAAGTAATTTTTTCCGGCAATTTATTGTAAATCGTGGGTCCCATTACGTGGGTCAGCTTATTGGACCTTGCCAGTCTTCGTTGTACCGGGACAAGCTGATTTGGGTTACGTAGTGAGCGGCCTGAGTCGGCTCGTGATTTGTACTGGCTCAGATTGACGCGGACATAAATCGCGATTTGCTGGACCACCATTGATGGCAGAGTCAGTATACCCAGGTAAGTTGTAATCGTGGAGAAAACAGTAGGGAGTCATAAAGTGTACTGACTAGCGCACCTTCGAGGCCTATTCTGAACCAAATTGACCAGTGTAACTTGTTCTTGTCTTTGCGTTCTAGGAGTTGTACTCGGCAGTTGGCCCTAAAGGACGCTGTTCGGCCTTAGACGGTTATTACCTCTGTACTATGTAGTTCCCAGCGCTGAGCACAGGTACAGCTGCAAATGTATGCAACTGGTGTCAAAAAATGCTATTTTTGTGTTGCTGATAGCCAATTTGAAAAAACAAAGAAAGTAGACATTGTGTTCGTGAATTATGACAGTAAATATGTTATTTTTTATTTTATAGCCTTTACTTAACGACTACAATAATAATTGATAACATAAATATATATATTTTAGACATCGGGATAGTCGTCTTGCCCTCCGGCATAGGCCTCCTCTAAAGATTTCCACTCTTTCCTGTCCATAGCGGTTCTTCTCCAATATGTTATTAAGTTACTACAAAAGTTAACTGTTTCTTGGAAAAAACATAATATTTATCCCATTTTGTGTAGCAGCACCAATGTGTGATAATATAATGAAATAAAAAACAATTTCATGCTTCTTATTATTTTTATTTTATATTTCCTCTTTTGCATGTAAGCAACAAGTAAACAGTTTCACAACCCCTACAGATAATGAATACTTTCTGACAACATGATATTAATATTATACATTAGATTGAGACATTAATTACCGAACATGCATACTATATATTTTTAATGACAATAATGATCAAATAATCATAATATCATGTTACATTATTTAATAAGAGAATTCTGCAAGTTTATAAGACCACATGCAATGATAATGATATGATCAAGAACATGACGTAAGTTAGTATTTATCACTGCATGTTGTTTTAGCATACTAAATTCTCTTATACGCCTAATCACGCGTTTAATCAAAATTCGTTAACTAGCAAATAGCAATTATCTTGGTTTGTCGAACTTCAGTTTTAGATAACTTTTCACCAGCTTTTACACTTGGTGGCCTTAAGAGTTTTATGCCTGAAATGCATGTTCAAGGTGGTTGAAGCCTCTGTCTGCTAAGATACAACTTCCTTCTTGTAATCCATCAAGGAAGTTACAGTTCTCTACTATGACAACATCACTTGTTCTGTCCCCAAATCCTTGAGAAGTAAAATTAATCAAACCATTAGGTGTACAATATTACAATATATTATAATACTTTACAGTATTTCCCTTTTTATACTCTGACCATGACAGTGCCTGATGAACAACATTAACATTTGTGGCTGCGCACATGGAAAGGTACCTCCGACTCCGATTTGATTCATTTTGATATATGTTATAGAGTAGTCTAAAATAACGGACATTTTTATAAATAAAAATATATTGATTTCTGCAATAATTGTACCAAATAACATTTTGATACAAATATTTTTTGCGTTATAGGTACTAAAATTTAATGATTTGAAATTTATTGATAAACAAAATGCTTTAACGTTATTTCGATGACACCATTGTGGCACACTATGCTGAATATAGTTAAATTATGTGATAAATCATCGATATACACATAATTTTGTAGCTTTTTAATATATAAAAGACCTTTTTTGCAATTGTTAAAAAGTGCGGTAATTATTAAATTTATTGTTGATTATGGAATTTTTTTTATTCAATTATTCCAAAATGCCTTAGAATATGTAACTACGATAAGAAACAAACAGTTTTAATCTCATTATATCATGAATTGGGTATAATGAACACTTTCGTATTTCTTTCGCCCTTGCATGTTTAACCTAAGAAATCCGAATGTTTCCATCAGCCACATTTGTGGCTGCGCACAGGGAAAGGTACCTAGTTGCGGGTATTGAGTTACGCATATTTCTAAAAAGGAGATTGAATTTGCTATCAATAAAACAAAGAATCATGACTCTAGGTTGAACCACTATTTTTACATAAATTCTTGAATTTGCGACTTCCGAAATGCACAAGTTGAGAAAATTGCATTTAAAGTTTATAATGCCAAAAAACGCACTTCTACATCGAAGTTACGTAGTGAAGGGTATTATTATAATCTTTGGAAGTTAAAGAATTATGATAAAGGTTAATTGTTTAAAAATACATGTTAATTATTTATATTTCAAAGGTTGAACATGCAAGGGCGAAAGAAACACGAAAGTGTTCATTATACCCAATTCATAATATAATGAGATTAAAACTGTTAGTTTCTCATCGTAGTTACATATTCTAAGGCCTTTTGGGATAATTGAATAAAATAAATTCCATAATTAACAATAAATTTAATAATTACCGCACTTTTTAACAATTACATAAAAGATCACTTATAAAATTAAAAATCAACAAAATTATTTGTATATCGATGATAGATCACATAATTTAACTATATTTAGCATAGTGTGCCACAATGGTGTCATCGAGATATCGTTAAAGCATTTTTTTTAATCAATAAAGTTTAGTGACCCGGTCGAAACTTTTGTATGGAAACGTAACTAGGGTACCTTGTCACGGCATTTACTAAACTTTCGTAACTTAAATGTAAAGTAAAGGCACTATTTTAGTACCTATAATGCAAAAAATATTTGTATCAAAATGTTATTTGGTATAATTATTGCAGAAATCAATATATTTTTATAATTATAAATTACCCAATTATATACATAACTGCACCTACTTTATGATCTATTAAGTCTTTGATCTTTTAATCTATTTTATAAAATAAATAAAATAAAATAAAATAAAATAAAATAAAAATAAAAATAAAAATAAAATAAAAAAGCCTTTTATTTCTCGAATTTTTCTAAACGTTTACAGTGCATAAATTGTGTGTAAAAAAAGTATAAAGTATTAAGTTTAAAAAGTACTATCCATGCTACATGCTAGTTTTTGGTCAATTTTCTATAACTACTTAATCTATTTACATATTTTATTATACAATTAATAAGTGAATTTTTTAAAATAACAATTTTTGTTCTTTTGCTGCAAAGTTAGTCCCTAGTCTAAGAAGAAAAAATGAATAAAGTTAATAATAGTAGAATGTCAACTTATCAATCACAATTATTCAAATTAAATTAAAATTATACAAATAAAATAAAAATTATACATGTCAAATCAAAATTCATGATTAAGTTATTAAGTTATAGTCATTAAATGCATGCGAGAACCCCTCTCAGTTGAGGGTGAAGGCCTCCTCCAACGTTGACCAATGGTCTCTATCTTTGGCTTGTGTCATCCATTGTTTGCCAGCCGTTTGTGTGATGTCGTCTTCCCATCTAGTTCTAGGTTTCCCTTGTTTACGCTTGCCCAGAGGTCCTAGCCATTTAGTCAGCACCGTGGTCCAGCGATCGTCGCTCATACGGGCTACGTGCCCTGCCCACCGCCATTTCATCTTTCTTGAGTATATAAGGGCGTCTACTACTCCAGATATTTTCCTTATGTTGGAGTGCCGAATTTTTTGTATCTTTCTGATATTCAACATGCTTCTCTCCATACTACGTTGGCAGGTGGTAATTTTATTTTTTGCTTTCTTCGTGAATTTCCACGTTTGGCAGGCATAAGTGAGTGACGGTAGCAGGCATATATCCATGGCTCTTCTCTTCGTCTTTACTGGCATCTGGCTTTTGAAAACTTCTTTTAGGCTCCAGTACTTTTTCCACGTTCCTTTTACTCTTCTGTCGATTTCCATCTATTTTATAATACCTATTAATTATACACGTCAAACAACTAAAATCACAGCTCAAGTTTCCATTGACTAAATTCGAGATCAACAATAAAAGTATTGGCCGTGTTGTGACGGCAGAAAGAATACATTTGTCACCACCCCAACTCCTCCTGCGGGTGTCGTAAGAGTCGACTAAGGGATTCAAGTGTCACTGACCATACTTGATTAAAGATTGATGATGGGCAGCAGCGTCATCATAGTAGACACATTACTGCGATCGCCAATCCGCTTACCCAGCGTGGCGATTATGGGCATTTACCTCCTAATGCGTCTATACGCATAGTTAATAGGAGAGGCCTACGTCCAGCAGTGGACTATCATAGGCTGATGATGATGATAATTATGATGATGATGAATAAAATTATTACCTATATTTAGAGAAACACCTCGTGACGTGACCTTGGTGTGGTTTTAGTAGGAGAAATATACTTCGCTACCCGGCCCTTCGCTAGCTCTCCGGCCTCCGGCTTTGCTTGGCAAACGTATTTTAAATTAATGTAAATAGTTATGATACTTATGATTCTACGTTCAATACGAGTTACGTAAATAAGTTTAACCCATATATGCCCAGAACTAGTTATTGAGATGAACTCTATGATGTATAGCATAAAGTTTATTTTCAATGGGTCGATATTGGGCATATATGGGTACCTAATGTCTTCTTATAAAAAACATTTGATAAATTTTTATGGTTTTATGATTTAAATCATTTTGCTATAGGCCGATCTATGTTAGAAAGAGGCATTTGACTACCCGCGACGGATATATTGACAAAATTATTCAAATTTTAAACGCTTTTAAGACATAGCGTGACAAAGTACCCTGAGTACTAAACTTTATAGTCTGAGAAATATACTAAAAAACATAATTTTACTGATATTCTTGTACACACGTGTTCCTTAGGATGTAAATAACCCAATTATAGCACAAACCCATTTTGGCACTTTTTCACCCGCTTCGACAAAACCTCATGTAACTCTGTAACTAAATGCCACATTTGATGATTTTTGTATGTCAATTTCTAAGCAACCTATAATACAGCTGACATTGTAGTCCGTGGGCTAGTCGGTCCGAAATTAGAAAACGGTATAATTTGGGGGTACCAAATGTCCTTTTTACAGTAGTTAGACATATTCATAAGGATGTTAAAAAAGTATGATAGACATCTCAAAGTGGTAGCTAATAGGCATACGGGCTATTTCAAGATTTCCGTTGTATGACAGGTATGGTTAAAATTAGGAGGTACAAATTTTCCTTTTCACGGCTGTTAGGTAAGCTTATAAAAATGTCAAAAATGCAAGATTGCCATTTATAAGTGCTACCTAACAAAAATGGGGGCCAATCAAAGATGGTGGATCTCAAGTTTTACAAAATCAAGTATATCTCGAGAACTATTTAATATATCTAATTACTCTCTGGAACAAAATTAAAGGCATATCTGTAAGCTTCATATTTTGCATATACACCATATTGCTAAAACCAACCAATAATTAATTATGACCAAATTTATGAAAATTTCGTGATTTTGATTTTTTTTGTGTCGTGTTTTTACATAGTAGTCATGACGCTAGAAAATTAAATATTTTTTTAAAGATAGTGTATTTAATAAACTTTAATTTGGTGTATATACCTTGTTGGCGGTATTAAAAAAAAGACCCATAAAAAATATTTAAATGAATTGTAGTCATAATCCACCGTATACTTAGTGAATTAAGAGGCGATGGAAGTGCCACTCGTAAATAATAGTGCTTATTTCAAATAACCAAGATTGAAAAATATAAAAAAAATCGCCTCTTAAATCACTAAGTATACGGTGAATTATGACTATAATTCATTTAAATATTTTTTATGGGTCTTTTTTTTAATACTGCCAACAAGTTATATACATCAAATTAAAGCTTATTAAATACACTATCTTCAAAAAAATATTTTATTTTTCTAGCGTCATGACTACTATGTAAAAACACGACACACAAAAAAACAAAATCACGAAATTTTCATAAATTTGGTCATAATTAATTATTGGTTGGTTTTAGCAATATGGTGTGTATACAAAATATGAAGCTTACAGATATGCCTTTAATTTTGTTCAAGAGAGTAATTAGATATATTTAATGGTTCTCGAGATATACTTGATTTTGTAAAACTTGAGATCCACCATCTTTGATTGGCTCCCATTTTTGTTAGGTAGCACTTATAAATGGCAATCTTGCATTATTGACGTTTTTATAAGCTTACCTAATAGCCGTGAAAAGGAAAATTTGTACCTTCTAATTTTAACCATACCTGTCATACAACGGAAATCTTGAAATAGCCCGTATGCCTATTAGCTACCACTTTGAGATGTCTATCATACTTTTTTAACATCCTTATGAATATGTCTAACTACTGTAAAAAGGACACTTGGTACCCCCAAATTATACCGTTTTCTAATTTCAGGCCGACTAGCCCACGGACTATTGTGGTAGCGATGCCTAAATGCAATAGGAAGGTTCTTTTTTATTAATTTTTTATCTAAGTTAATAATGAATAGTTTTAAATAACTACTTATTAATCTTATTATTGGAATGTTTACTAAAAATAATCTGCTAGCATAAGATAAGGATATTCCAAAATTATCCTCTAGTTCAGAAAATGTGGTGTTCATTCTAATTTTTTTCAAGCATAGTAAAATGTGTTCTATTTTTTTATTTGTTAATTTATGCAATAGCTGAATTATAAAGTAACATTCTTTGGAAATACCAATATACAACATAGGCTTCCTTTCAATTAAACGCACAGTATTTACACGGCACTGTAATTGTTCAATATGCTCATTATTTTCTATGACATTACTGTCCGAATCAGTATCTCTTGATGATGAAGTAGGTACAAAAGGTGATAAACGACCACATTCTAAAAAGGAAATATCACTGTCCGATTTTTCTTCTTCTAGAATTTTTCTTTTTGCTGCTTGGATTGTGGCTGGGCCTGAAGGAGATGGTTTCACTTGGTATGAAAAAGTCTTGAAGGGTGATGTGGCAATAGTTTTATGTTGCCATATACGTACCTCTGCCGTCCACAAACTAAAAAGCCGCTAAATGCGGGAGTACTGTTTTGAGTTATGAGCGAAAAACGCAAAGTAAAAGTCTTAAAACTGTGTATTTAGCTGCTAACGGCTGTGATGTATCTCAGCTGTTTATAAAGATATATCCTTGAAACCTGGATAGGTCGATAGAGAATTTTGCGCTGTATCGCGCTGTTATATTAACTCCAAAACGTCGTAAGAACCTTTAACGGCCTTTTAGTTTGTGGACGGCAGACCTATTGTTTGGACAGCCTTGCTCCTATTATGAACATTAACATTTGTTCTTACTTGAATAGATTTCTCTGTAGATATGATAGTATCTGTAATAGTTTCTTTGTCCTGAGTTTTTGGTAATTCTGAAATATAAACACTCAAAATCAGTAACTTTAAAAAATGTGAAATCAACAACATAAATAATATATATAAATGAGACAATCTTATACAAACCAACCTAGTCCTATTGTAGTAAACTCAAAAAAGGTTTTTGTTGTAGGTGCTAGATGATGGTATATAAAATAAATATTATATAAATAAATACTTAAATACACCAAAAACAATCATGACTCGGGAACAAATATTCATGCTCATCCCACAAATAAATGCCCTTAAAGAGATTCAAACCCCAGAACTCCGACTTTGTTGGGTGGGTGACTACCAACTAGGCTATGGAGGATGTCTAAAATATATTGATATATATTTTTTATAATTAATTAATACCATACCTTCAGGCTCCATAATTTCTTGCACCATGTCATCTTTAGTATTGATAGTTGTTTGCAGACACTTTGTGACAAGGTCAATTCTTTGTCTTTTAAGAAACACTTCTCGGCAAGGAACAGCATCACTCAGCCGTCTCTTGAGATCCTCTTGACAGTGAAATTAAGTTGGCACAGCCTCATTCGTCAGAAGTATCTTCTGACTAAAGCCCATTTTGTACTTCATGTAATTAGTTGTCTTTATCCATCTGAAATTAAACTGCATTGTTGAAATACTAACATTATGTCAAAACAGGACAGTAATCAGAAAACTACAAACAAGATGTGAAAAACCTCAACAATATAATGCTGAAAACAAAATATTTGAGATCCTAATGTTTTGCAATGTAGGGTCTAAAGAGGTTAGGAATTAAAGATGTTGTTATATTTTGTATACCGATATATTTACCTCCTATTAGGTAGGTATAACGTGAAGTGATACTTACATCAAAGTGATCCTCACACATAAAGACATTTTTGTATCTGATTTAATGGAATTTGGATCTCTTTGAGCTAACGGTTTTCGTCTTTTGGGATCCGTTTGTATAGAAACAAACAGTTTCTGTGGACTCTTTATAGAAGTATTTGTACACTGTGGCACTATACACCATTTATACCCCATTTTATTCAACAAATTTGATTTGAAGAAAGTCGATAATAATTACGTACTATTTACAAACGATATTGACTCTGTTTACTACACGAATTAATAAACTAGTGGATGTGAAATGCTAGCTTTTTAGTATGAAAACCGGTGTCGTCAAACTCACACAATCCCATTTTACGTAGATACATGCATACAATTACAAAATGTTTTTAATTGGTAGCAGTTTTCCATACCCATAAGGTAACAACCAGTGATCATTCCCACAATGAAATTCATCTGTATATTGTTTAAGTCAGGGTCTAAATTAGAATGTTTAAGTTATGCATCTTGCGTCTTTTTCTTTCTCTCACAAATACTAAATAATAAATAAGTTCTAATACAGCCACGTAATACAGCTACTCCAAACAAGGTGGCGCTACTGTATTAAAATGAGCGAGTAATGGGCTAAAAAACCAGTTTATCTAACATCTACAATCACGCAGAAATAATTACGAGGGGTCACGTTACACTGGTGATACGAGATCTCTACTCGCCTGTGAGTAGCCGACAAATAAGAATAGGACTACATGGACTGGACAACCCCAAAACACAAAAAGTCGTAAGTGACTGTATAATATATCATTATCTTGTTACGACTTTTTGTTATTTTCCATAGGGCAATACGTATACATTATCGATATTTAAATAGTATTGATATTTCATTAGCGTTAAAGGCGGGAAATTTGAAAATTTTGATTGGCTGTTCGATTTTTTAACGGTTTCTACTGACTAGCAAATAATAATAAAGTAAAACTTTGTCAACCGACTTCATAAAGAGATTCTCAATTCGTCTGTTAGTTTTTTTTTTTGTATGTGTATTACGCGATTACCCGGTCAATTCAATTATGAACCGATTTTGATTTTCCTTTGTTCAAAAGTGTATACTCGCGAGGTGGTCCTATTGGATTTTGGTTCTGATCTAATGATGGGATCCGTGCGGAATTGAGGGAACTCCTCAATTTCGAAACGCACTTGTATGGTGATTTCGGTGTTTTTTTAAGAACCTTGAGTAGTTCCATGAGAAAGCCACAATTTAGGACAAGTGGACCTGATAGTGGAAAACCAGAGATGGCATAAGAGGAAGTGCTCTATTATTCGCAGTTCTGTCAACCAATTTGAAAATATTCTTTATTTATTTTTAAGAATAAACCTCCACTGCAGTCTCCTTTCATTTTAATCTGATCTAATGATAGAATCCATGACGAACTGAGGGAACTCCTCAAATTTGAATGGCACATTGATGGAGATTTGAGGGTTTTCTTCAGTACCTAACTGAAGCATTTTCTCGCGGAAACTGCTATTTTGGCCATTGGGCCTAAGGATGAAGACCAGGAAAGGCTTAAGTGGAACTACTTAGTAACTTCTTTACACTCTTTTTTATGTAATTGGAGGCAAACGAGCAGACGTATCACTTGATCGTAAGCGGTTACCGTCCCGTCCGTACTTACAAGCAGCACATACAATCAATATAACTAGTAGTAGCAATTAATATAAATAGTAAATAGCAGTAGTAATCAAATAAAAAACAGGTGACCAGATGGTCAATTTAATAAAACTTTTAATAATTATTCTTGTTTAACATTTCAACAAGTACATAACGATAAAACAATTTAGAACCAGGTTCTGAATTTGATCGATTCATATTGCATTATTTAGTACTAAATTTGTACTATTTTTGCGGAAAACAATTGACTTGTCCAGTAGCTTCGATCCATTTATTTTTAATTTCAGCATCTTGTGGGAATCTGAAAATGTAGAAAATATATAGGTATGTAAAGTATGGAATGCACATCGGTTAGTAATAGTGTATTAAAATCCGATTTATCGCTTAATACTCAGTAAAAATGTATAGTTATAAGTTATAGTACATAATGTATAACTATACATTTTTTACATGATTACATTCCCTAATACACTAATAATTAAATATTCACTAATAATGAAATATCGAACGCTGATATATCATAACATTAACATTATCGATATAAATATCGACTTTGGACAGCCTGTGAGTAGCGAACCTTGTTTGACATTTAGAGTATGTGCGAATGTTCTAGAGAAATGTATACAATCTTAACAAAAGATTATGAACTCTATTCTCTGAGAAATAAAATTGAATTTGAATAACAAACGTACGTAAATAATAGACGAAGCAACATGTTTTTGTATTTATTGAATTAAAATACAAAATAATACTTACCGGTGGTAGGAAATACCTCCACGTGAAATATTTTTTTTGTTGCTGTTATTTCTGCAGCTCAGTACAGCACAATACGGCATTGTTTATTTAATAACCGATTTTTTTATTCGCGATTCGAACGTTCAATTTCTGACACGGCCAATCACGTACTAATCATAAGTGCGCGTGAAGTATGAACTCCGCATCATAGTATCGGCGACACGGGAACGCCTACTTGCCATCTCCATTTACTCCGTGGTTTACTAGTAGGTGACGTCACACCTCCACCACCACCACCACGTATTGTTCTATACATGCAATCAGTTAAACAAATACCATGCATTTTGACGCAGAATAAGTAAACATTATGTTGTCACTCTCTAACTAACGTCTTTTCCCATATGTAGTAAAAGATAACAATACTTCAGTGCTTGCTGCTATGGCAACATTCAAAAAGTTGTCAACTTGTCACCGCTTGGGTTGAGCATTACCCACCCAGGCCCGTAGGTTTTTGACAATTATGAGTATTATGACACAGTGATGCCAGATTGGGGGTAAACCCTCCAAAATTGAAGGTTTTTTTTGCTCTGGTTGGGAAAATGGGGAGACAAATTGTTTGGGGGGAATGGTGGAGGGAAAAAATATTAGATAAATAAATGATGTTTTTAGAATGTGCGATTTTTTCATATCGAACTACCACGAAAATCGATCGACAGATTACTATCTTTCTCTTTCTGTCATACGTACTTGCATATTTAAGAGAGGAAATTGACGAATATTCCGACGATTGGTGGATCGACAATTCAGAACGCGTGGGTAGCCAGCAATTGTGCGATTCCACAAAGACACAAGTTTGCGCGTTTACCGCTAAAAAAACCCCATTTACTGTGGCTCCAAAGTTCCAAGACACAGCTCTTACCATGTCAGGGAGTATTGGGATCCTCGGAGTCGACATTTCCAACGACGTCCAATTCCGATGTCACCTAGAGGGAAAAGCTACGCTGGCATCCAAAAAGCTCGGTGTGCTCAATAAATCGAGGGGATACTTTACTCCGGGGCAAAGACTTCTGTTATATAAGTCGCAAGTCAGACCCCATATGGAGTATTGCTGTCACCTCTGGGCAGGAGCACCTGTATACCAGCTGGCACCCTTTGACTCGGTTCAGAGACGAGCTGTCCGAATGTCGACGATCCCAGACTCACAGGCGGTATTGAACCCTTAAGTCTAAGGAGAGACTTCGCCTCCTTAATGTGTGTTCTATCGTCTGTACAATGGGTTGTGCTCTGAAGAACTGTTTGACATGATGCCAACGTCCACTTTTCATCATCGTACCGCTCGCCACCGACTGGGCGCTCATCCTCACACCTTGCAACCTAAATGGTCGCGCACCGTGCGGTTTCAGAGGAACTTCCTCCCGCGGACGGTCCGTCTGTGGAATGAGCTCCCTGCCGAGGTTTTCCCGTTGGACAGTATGGGGTTCTTCAAAAGAGGAGTGTACAAGTTCTTATTGGGTCGGCAACGCGCATGTGACACCCCTGGGGTTGCGTGCGCCCATAGGCTACGGTGACTGCTTTCCATCAGGCGGGCCGTATGCTAATTTGCCACCGACGTGGTATAAAAAAAATTGTGGTAGTAAGCGAATGTCGACTTACATTGAAATTTCTTTAGGTTCTTTGGGTTTAGATAAAAAGTTGAGTAAAAAACTGAACAAATGAACAACTAAATATTTATGGGGGTTTTTCAATGTAAAGCCCCATATTTGGGGGGATTACGGACAAGGTTTGGAGGTAAAGCGACGGGGGCATCTGGCAACACTGTTATGACAGAAGAAAGAGAAAGTCTCAGATACAATTTCAACTATTTATTGGGGTCTTTCAACAATTATGAATTATATAATTACAATTTAAAGATGGGAATTAAAATGTTCAAATAGTCAATAGCCTAAAAATAGATAAGTAGTCAATTTACTTATTAATTAATGACTATAATGGGAATCTATTGTTAAAATTCTCCCTACCGAAAAATGTAAGATACACTGAATGAAACTTATCTCGTTTAATGGCGAGTAGCTAGAGTTGAGAATACACTTTTACTAGGCTTTACTTTCCTTGGACTGTTATCTTCAAAATTATTATTTGCCCGGTGAACAGGATGAACATATATTATTTGGAATTCATCTTCATTCTTCAGAGCTCTCGCGTGTCAGTTAAAGAACGATATGGAAATGGATATTTTGACAATATGTACTGAATGTAGGTGCACACCATAAAGTTAGTATCCGCGCTAGCGCTTAATAGAGAAAGGAAGCGTGGGAAAGGGAAGCCACCAGTCATATAACTATTACACGAGTGCAAAAGAGATAGAAAACAATCCCAAAAGCGTACCCGCTTTCGAAGTGACATATCAGCCGTATCAGTCTTCTCGACGGAGACTGTTATTTAAAAGTGATTTTATGTTTAATTCTAGTAAGAAGTAAATTTACACAAATATTTAAACCGATATGGTATCGTGTAGTGTAAAGGATTGCCCTGTTCCCCACCGAAGAAATGACGGCAAACACTCGTTTCACAGGTAAATATGATTTGCCGGTTGATTGTTTTCAAACGGTATTTTGACGATTTAGTAGCATAAATCGTGTAAGTTATCACTTTCTTGCATTCATTGTTAGTTGTCTTATCACTGTGCGCTAATAATTTATCACAATAGTTAATATTAAAGGATATTTTGTGTAAAAATATAAATTGTCTCGCTACACTAGAGCTTGACTAAATGTTGAACTACCAATATCGATATTCGTTCGATAAACATACCTAATCATCTATTACATTACAATGCCGTCATAGTCCCAGATTTTAAATACGAATGTATATTTAACAAACTTGAAGGACCTTACGTATGTTTTGTAAGTTTTTTTTTTTTTAATATACGATTTTTATTATTTCTGTTAAATTTAAGGGATAGGCCAGATAATAAGTTAACACACGTTTGCAATTTGTATTTCGACACCCTCAATTCACATTGTACTATAAAACTTACAGCAAAAAACGAAGACAAAAATACCATACTGTCGATAAAACAGTCAAACATCGATAGATAAATGCTCTGTTATAACAGGCAACCCTATTCCTGGCCACACATTGACAAATTTACGCACACACTTGCGTTTCGTTTTTGGTTACACTTTTAATCGTTGTCGATCATTCTTTGTCATCTTAGTTCTGTGGTGCACACATGAGAATATAAAGTCTTTCAATCTATCTGACATCCAAAGCCGGAATACAGAACAAACTTGAGTTATTAGTTTCAAGTTTCGTCTACAGAAAGTAAAAAGTCCTCAATAAGAAACTTGTCAACAAGTTTACTTACACTTTATTTTAGCTTTTTTGAAGCATAATATTAGTATAATAAGATGTATTAGGTACCATATTTAAAAAAAATAATAAGTCCTGCAGAGTTGCATGCCGGGAGAAAAGGAGAAAATATTAAAATTCTTCTACTTGAAACACTTTATTTTAGCTTTTTTGAAGCATAATATTAGTATAATAAGATGTATTAGGTACCATATTTAAAAAAAAAAAAAATCCTGCAGAGTTTCATGCCGGGAGAAAAGGAGAAAATATTAAAATTCTTCTCGGACCAGTGATTTAGGGTTAAAACTGGCAAATAAAAAGTAGTAGTAGAAGAAAGCTGTCAGGTGTCAAGTCAAATTTTTTCATTGTCAAATTTTGTAAACAACATTTATTACTTATTTTTACACATTTCTTTCTTTTATATAGTCCAAATTAACAGTGAAGTGATAATTTATTATATAAAACAAAATCACGTTGGTACGCAACCACAAATTGAACAGCATGGACTCTCAAAGTGACCCCCCTCCCGACGATTCTGTGCAATGTCCCCATTGCCCTAGAATACTTAAGAAAAGGGGATTACTACGACATATCCGATCCGCCCACTTCGTCGATCCACCATCTTCTTCAACAACAGTCCAGGACATACAAAAATCGATACTAGAAAATGCATTTGGGGCTCCATATCTTAACGGAAAAGGATTAAGGACAGACATATGGCACAAACGCTGGAACAAAGTGTGTAGCCTGCACGGCAAACATTATGACCTCCCCTTAAATATTGTAAGTAGAAGATTCGTTCATAAACTTGCCGATGAAATACAGTTACTTACAAAATCAGACTATCCCTCAGAACGCCTCCTCATCTTTGTTGCTGTCATGTTACAACGAGACAGAAATATCAAAAAAGCAAAAGATATCACCAGGCTGATAGAACGACGCCAACGATTATGGGATGACGAAGAATTTGATATACTTATAACCGAAGCCACCAAAGCAGACTATTCACTTCGGAATTTCCATAATCGGAAAAATGTCAATAAAGATGACGACGCTACGAAGAATTTCACGCGTCTTGTTCTTAGGGGCAAAACTCGCGAAGCCCTCAACTGGCTTCTGACGAAAGATAACAACAAAATTCTCAAACCTGAAGACGAAATTGACGAATCCGGTAAAACTGTCATGGACGCCTTGCTTGAAAAACATCCCCACGCGGTCAACCCCGACCCCAACCTTTTTACAACTCCAAATGGCCCCTCGGATTTGCCCCCACTCTTGGAAGTAGACATTACATGCGAACATGTAGAGTTAGTCGCCAGAAAATTACATGGTGGAGGCGGCCCGACCGGCAGCGCAGCCGAAAATTGGAAAGATTACCTATTACGATTCGGTGAGGCAAGCCAGCATTTGAGGACTTCGATAGCTCAATTAACTATGAAACTAAGCAATAGTTTTGTGCCATGGAACCAAATACAAGCTCTAATGGCAAGCCGACTTGTGGCCCTAGACAAATCCCCTGGGGTTAGACCAATTGGCATTGGCGAATGCCTACGCAGGATCCTCTCAAAATGTATGATCTTGGCCTCCGGCTCTGAAGTTACTGAAGCTTGTGCACAGTCGCAACTTTGTAGTGGATTAAGTTGTGGTATTGAAGGAGCCATACATGCTATGAATAACCTTTTTGAAAAAGAATGTCTGCCCGGCTCTCAATGGGGTATGCTGCTTGTTGATGCTAACAACGCCTTTAATTCCGTAAACCGACAACTCGCTCTTTGGCAAGCTAGAATACACTGGCCCCACTGCGCCCGTTTCTTATACAATACTTACAATGGACACGCAGAACTTATAATCCGCGACTCAAATATGAAACTGTTCAGCGAAGAAGGAGTAACTCAAGGTGACCCACTTGCCATGCCCTTGTATGCCCTCGCAACACTCCCCATAATAAACCAACTTAAATCACAACCATCAATTGTCCAGTGTTGGTATGCGGATGACTCCTCTGCTCAAGGAACCTTTAAAAATTTAAGACAATGGTGGGATAAAATTTGCCAATTAGGCCCCGCATACGGCTACTTCCCTCAAGACAGAAAGTCTTACCTAATCGTAAATGAGAATGACAAACAATTCGCGCAGCAGATATTCAAAGGAGTTAACATTACCATAACAACCGGCACACGCTTCCTCGGTAGCTACATTGGCGAAGGTAAAGAAAACTTTGTCAACACTAAAATCGAAAACTGGACTTCTATAATAGAAAAGCTCTCTGAGATTTGCAAAGACTCGCCACAAGCTGCCTATACCGTTCTCACTAAAGCCGCCCAATTCAAATGGACTTTTCTACTAAGAGTATTAGAAAATGCTAATCTATCCTTTGATTGTTTAACAAATATTTTACACACCAGCTTTCTACCAAACCTACTAGGTGGTGAGATAACTTCACTAGAAGCGGACTTATTTTCTTTACCTGTACACAAAGGCGGTCTAGCCATCCCCGCACTTTCTAAAATGACAAACTTAAATTATGAAACCTCCAAAAATGGCTGTTCAATCCTCTCATCCGCCTTAATTGAAAATAATGAACTGGACCTCACTCAACATCACATGTCCCTCGCACATTCAAGAAAGGAATACCGGAAAATTAAAAATTCTCAAGATGATGTAACTTTGGACTCTATTTTAAACAAACTTTCTCCTAACAAAAAACGAGCAGTCGAACGTTCAATTTTCACGAAAACTAAAACTAAATCGTCTACTTGGCTCTCGGTTATCCCTACAAGAAAAGACCACTTTGACCTATCCCCAATGGAATTCAGAGATGCATTGGCACTAAGATACCACAGAACACCTATCTCCATGCCTAAATCATGTGACGGCTGCGGCAATGATGTTTTTGACGTGGACCACGCTCTCTGCTGTAAAACTGGCGGATTAATTACACGCCGTCACAACGAAATCCGGGACCTATTTTGTGAGCTATGTCAGCACGCCTGGGGGAATGTAGTCAAAGAACCCCTCATCACGGAAGGTGACTGCGGACTTCGGGGAGACCTTTGCTGCCGTGGCGTTTGGGATGCACAGAGGGAGGCGTTATTTGATATCCGTGTCGTAGACACTGACGCTCCCTCTTACATCTCACGTCCGGTAGCAGCCGTACTTAAATCCGCCGAAGAAGAAAAGAAACGAAAATATTTGAACTCTTGTGAAAAACGGCATGCGACATTTACTCCCCTTGTAACATCCGTGGATGGGATATTCGCACCTCAGATGTCCGCTTTCGTGAAACATCTCGGCGAAGCAATCGCTGATCGTTGGGACAGATCCCTCAGCGTAGTAATGGGCTGGCTTAGATCGAAAATTATAATTTCCATACTTCGTGCTACAAGCATGTGTATTCGGGGTACGCGCCACAAATTTAACTCCTTCAAAAACTTCTTTGGCCTAAAAGATGGCGCAGCCCTACCCAATCTTTCCTCTACCTGACTAGAGTACCTAATATCTCCATCAGTGCTTGCGTGATAACAATTAATTTATCCTTTGTTACTATATTTTTGTTAATAAATGATTTTCCCTCTGTAAAAAAAAATAAAATAAATAGTAATATTAATACCTAATAGTAACATAGGTACCTAAATTCAATAAACATTATTTTGGTACAAATCTTGATACTTAATACTATTAAGGTGGAAGTACTATTACCCGACGCTGTACCAATACTCTCATCATACCATTGATAAGATAGACTCAACTATTAGGGCATTTATATGATGATAAATGTATGTGCCTTTAATGCTTCATATCCCAACTTTGAAATAATTAGCTTATATTTAAATTATTTGCATAATTTTAAGACAGGCTGACATTTATTAGGACTGAGTGTTAATATTTTCAATGTCCCAATACGTGACGTTCAAACTTGTACTGAAGTGCCATCTATTGGGACTGCCAGCAAAAGCACCTGAAACTTACACATACAATAGAATTGACTAAGAAAATTTGCACTTTTGAGAAATTTTGATATTGTCACCCTATAATGTGAATACTATTTAACAAAACTAACAAACTCCTCTTCCAAAACACATGACAATACTTTATGTAGATTTTACATATGAGCAAAATAACGTGATTCAAATAAATATTCTCTGTTAACTAGTTGCATACTAGTACTTCCACCTCTTACCTTCTGCTAAATTCATTTATCACATACCTAATATCTAACTACTTACACATATTTACAAGAATTATTAACTATAATAATATCATCATAAAATTCAGATTGGCAAGTAGGTATATGAATTTCCAGTGACAGTTTACAGGTTTACAGTTACAGTAAGGTAGGTGTAGGTTGTCTCTTATTATATTTTACAATTAAATTTTTTTATTACTAATCCAGCAGTGTTATTATTCAATTAAGAGCAGGCGTAATTAATGCAATTAAATATTACAAAATTGTAATTTTGACATAATTGTTTATATACCTATTCCAATGAATATTCCCAATTTTGTACATTTCAATTATTGTGAATTATCGTTTTAAAGATGCAGTTTTTACAATGCATTACCTTATAGCTAAGTTGTATGCAACTAATTATTTATTTGTTCACCTGCATTGTGGGTAAAACATGGTGAGCTGAACCAGGATCTAAGTATCACAGATAAATGTTTCTAATTCTTTTCTGTTATAAATTTTATATAAGGAAATATTATCCAGAGACCTCATTTTCTGTTTATTGGTCATACTGATACTGAAACAATGGGAACCCCATATTCTAGAACCATGTCAAAATGACAAGTAGTAAGAAATTTACTACTGCACTTTAACATAGTTACCAAGTGGCCTAGGGTTCAAATTGGTAGACCGTACAAGTGTATGGGTAGTATTATCATAATGAAAAACTTATAATAAGCCAATTATAAATTTATGAATAGCAGTACTTTTTCTTCCTCTACCCATTTTGTGGAGTAATAAGTTTAATATCTCACCTATAATTTCAATAATAAAATAAGAGAACCGAAATAATTAATAAGGATGTTTTTGGATATTTGTTCTGCTGCATAAATTAGAAAATATTTAATTATGATAACTATAGATACAGACATAGGTTATCATGTGTACAAGGTACTCAAAAATATCAGAATATGCACTCCAAGAGTATGCAATTAGAGACCTGTTAAGATATTTGTGAGCAGCCTTGCTGCTCCCATATATCTGATGGCGACTGTACAGTCGCCATCAGATATATAGTAGCGGTCGAGGTCCCCAAATAAATCGGAGCAACGTAAAATTTCAATAAATTCGTTACGTCACAGAATATATAAAGTACAGAAGCTTCACTGCTTTGATGTTCACAAATGCCGGCTTTTTATGTACCTACACAATTATTATTACCAAACAAAACGGCACGCGAGGCGACGCAAGCAGCTGAAATGGGCCGTATTGCGTGGCGGAAAGGTCGCTTATAAGCCGCACGCCGTCGAAAACAGGGTTGTCAATTATTGAAAACTAATAAAATAACGAACGGCGCTATGAGGCGTCTGACAAATACATTACTGCAATGATATCTACGGCGTTAAAAGCATTCGTCTTGATTCAACAATTTAGTTCATGCGTGATTATAGAATTTACCTACGCATTTCATACACGTGATTCAAAAATATTTGTCTCAACTCGGTCGGCACCTTCTTTGTGCTTCGGCCGCGCGTGCCCGGGCGGCATTGTTTGAGGTGTGAGTGAGATAGCAACACGACTTCGCTAACTTTAGGTGAATATCCATCCGAATAATCCTGATAATAACATGAACATTCTAAAAATATTTGTAGACAGTATGTGAGGTGTGCAGAAATTAATATATCTGCTTAATGCATTTAAAAATAAAGAATTACGTTAGGTACCTACGCATTCATTACAAAAGCAGCATACATAAGTAATGGTTTAATCACAATCGTAAGGCAGACGTAACACGGCATTTTCTCTTATATGTACCAGTGTACCTATTTAATATTATGGGAATAAAGTCAGACAACCAATGTTAGGACAAAAGGCGCGAAATTCAATAAAAGTATGAGAGAATGAAGTTTTTTACATTATTTAAATGTGCCGCTTTTTTACTGACAAATTAGTCCGAAAATAAACCGTTTTGTCTGTAATTGACTTGAGTTTCTGAGAATTTAATTTACTACGAATGTAGGTAATAAGTGTATTATTATGTTCCTTACTTTTTAGTATCTCTCTGACGCATCGGCTGTGCGAAAAACGCGTCATGATAATTAACATTATTATTATTGCAACATGCTGCTATTGCAGTAGATATATTTTCGGCATTTTCATTTAAGATGCACATGTAGGTATAAAATAATCCTAATATTTGCAAGCGATATATTTCGCGATACGTGACGAGCCAGCGTTGTAAATTTAAACGTGCTTTCCGAGACAGCGCGCGCCAACCATTGAATAGACCACGGAGACGGGGCGCTCTGCATGTACTTGTAGCCGCGCGACGGAATCGCGGAGTGACACCCCCTTGGTTACGTGAGAAAAGGGCAATAATTAGAAGCATGTAATTCGTCACAAATTTAGGAGCAACCACTTTTCAATTAATTCGTAACGTATAATTAGGCCAAAATTTCGGAACACAGATATAATCAGAAATATCTGAGCAGTCAGGGTGGTCATAAATATCTCAACATTTATCGAAAATATACCTTAGTATCATATACACATCGCTTTAAATTCTTTATGGCTGACCACAAGTCTTGAATAGATTGTCAATAATTTGAATTTAGAACAGAGTTGTTTGTTGTGACGTTCTTCGAAAAGAGTAGACATTTGTCATCGTGACAAATATATTCCTGTCTCTTTCGCAAATTGGACAGATATTATGCCTAAATAATTAAAATGAGTTATCTAGTTAACCGCTGTTTTGACGTATTGCCAAAATTGGCAAAGGTAGAACAAGGAGCAAACCTACATTTCGTGAGAAGATGTCGGGTACTCGGTGGCGCAATAAATAGTTCGAGTAATAATTATATTGAAGTAGGTATTATTAAACAGCGATTACAATGGGATTTGAAAGTACTGTTGACACAACAGTGTGTAAGTCAATCTAGAATATTATATTCATAGTCATACAGGGTGGCCAAATAAGATATATACACTTTATTTTTGAAATTTTATTCTATACATAACTCAAAAAATATAAAATACCTATCACTGGTTAAATAAAATTATTTTGGGACGGCAATTACACATGGAAAATAATCAGACAAATATCCACCTCCAGTAGCATCGCAGATGCCAACCCTTTTCATCGCATTTTTCATCACTTTTTCACACATTTCCGGCGTTATTTCAGTGATCGTGGTTCGAGTATTTTGTTTTAATTGCTAAACGTTCGTTGGTCAATTAGAAAAGACAAATCCTTTTAAATAACCCCACAGAAAAAAAAGCAGGAGCTGTCAAATCAGGCGATCTTGGGGGCCAGTTAATGTCACCTTTTTATTACACTTGCTGTCTAAGCGCGGCATTGCTTGCATGCATAGCGGGAGTAATAGAAAAGTGAAATTCCCTAGGGAGTAATAGAAATGTCAGTACGCCATTTAATAATATTTTGTCTTATAACTTATTTTTTTGAAAGAGAACTTCTGAAACTATAAGACATAGGTACTAAGTCGTATTTGTTCATAGGGACCATAATTAATTATCTATCATCGATTTTGATAAAAAAACTGCATTTATACATTAGAAAAAAACGTGTTGAATATGTGAAAACAATGTATTTTATTAATTTTAGACATCATGTTTCTTAGGGGATATGGTTCCTAAAAACAAATACTACTATTTACTGCTTAAGACCTGCACAATGGATATCCGAACAGAAATAGTGCAGATAAGTTTATTTTTCAAAACAACCGGATTCGATTCCCCTTCTGGGTAGTTTTTTTTTCAAATATATTAATGCAGTTTTTTTGTGTATTAAAATCGATGACATGGTTCCTAAGAACATATTTTCGTATATCCGATAGTTTCAGACATTCCCATACTGACTGATTTTAATGAGCCACCCTGTATTTTAGTAAAGCAACAATAGCATAAACATATTTTACATATACATAATATCATATATTATATGTATAATATCACTGTTACTGATGTCAAGCCTCCGCAGGCTACGTCTACCGCTTACTATCGGACGGTCCGTGTGCTTGTTTGCCACCAACATACAATTATCACTAATAATTAATACACGTGCGAAAAGGAAATTCGTAACTCGTGTAGATTTAAAGCACTCCCTTCGGTCGTGCTTTAATTTATCTCCACTCGTTCCCCTCCACTTAATTTTTTTCGCACTTGTATCGCAATTTACTATTTTACTTTCAAAAAGTCGTTACAATTGTCACAAGGTTTAGAACGATTTTCGTAAATTCTTGATATGTTCGCTTAAAAGACGGTATTTATTGTTGATTGCTAAAAATTCTTGCAATATATTTGAAACACAAACGACCACACGGCCCGTTTGATGATCAGTGGTAACCGTAGCCCATGGACGCCTGCAATGGGAGAAACAGTCAATTTACAATTCTCGGACTTGTCACCGTGGTAAAATAGGATCCGCAAATGACTTTTAGGTATTCTGTTCACCCTTTATACTTTTTTAGTTTCGTTCAAATAAATCATTTCCTAGCTTTACGATTTTATTTACTTATCCCATATTAATGCCGTGTGGTGACGGCAGTAAGAATACATTTGTCACCACCCCAACTCTTCCCGTGGGTGTCGTAGGAGTCGACTAAGGGACTAAAGTGTTACTGATCATACACTTGACCCGGGTATGTCTGAAAACTACGACCAAGACCACCGGGGGATGGGCAGCAGCATCCCTAAAGTGCGGTGGAGACACTGCGATCGCCAACCCGCATGCCAAGCGTGGCGATTATGGCAAATACCCCTCAAAATAAAATGATAGCACAAAAAAGGCCGCGGCCCCGAGGTTCCGGCGACCCCCGGTGCCCTGGTTATGGTAGCGGCCAGGGTGCTAGCGGGGTCAGGGGTGCTAAGAATCTCCGGCAAAGATCCGGCTACCACCACCGACGACCTCTGGCCCTGGCAACGTACAACACACGTACACTGCGAACCGACGAAAAGTTAGTGGAACTGGAGGAAGGATTGAGCAAGTTGCGTTGGGACATTGTGGGATTGTCAGAAGTCCGAAGAGAGGGCGAGGACACGATAATCCTAAAGTCCGGCAACTTGCTCTATTTCCGGGAGGGCGACCAACAGTCCCAGGGAGGTGTCGGGTTCATCGTCCACAAGTCCCTCGTAAACAACGTGGTGAAGATCGAGAGTGTGTCGGCTAGGGTGGCGTACCTTATACTCAGAGTATCTGAGAGATACTCGCTGAAGGTCATACAGGTGTACGCGCCGACTTCGACACACTCCGACGACGAGGTGGAGGCTATGTATGATGATATCTCAAAAGCCATGCATAGCTCCAGAACCTACTTCACCGTTGTTATGGGGGACTTCAACGCGAAACTGGGCAAGAGAGATGGTGACGAACTGAGGGTGGGGCAATTTGGGGTTGGACGTCGGAACCACCGGGGCCATCTGCTGGCTGGTTTCTTGGAGAAGGAGGGACTCTACATGATGAACTCCTTCTTTAAGAAACGCGAGCACAGAAAATGGACTTGGATGAGTCCCGACGGTGCAACTAAAAACGAGATCGACTTCATTATGTCGACGAAGAGACATATATTCAACGATGTTTCTGTGATCAGTACGGTTAAAACCGGAAGCGATCACCGCCTGGTAAGAGGCACGTTGAATATATGTCCTAAGCTAGAACGCTCGCTACTGATGAAGTCTACGCTCCGTCCTGCACTCCATCTCCAAAACCCCGAGAGCTTTCAGCTGGAACTCCAAAACTGTTTCGATTGCCTAGGCGATGACGTGGACGTATTCAACGACGGGTTTGTGGAAGCTGTCCATAGCGCTGGGTCTAAGTTTTTTAAGGCCCAGCGGACAAATAAGACCAGAAAGCTCTCCGACTCCACTCAGAAGCTAATGGAAAAAAGGAGTGAACTGGTTCTACAATCCTCAGTTGATGCGACTTTATACCGGCAGCTCAACAGACAAATCTCTAAGTCCCTCAAACGCGATATGCGCCAATTCCGTACCAAGTGTATAGAAGAAGCCATCGAGCGGAACAAGGGCTCTAAAGTTTTTGCAAGGGATCTGTCTGTTGGGCAAAGCCAGCTCGCCAAATTAAAGACTGAGGATGGTAGAATCGTCACATCCAGATCTGAGCTGCTGAGTGAGATAGAGGGTTTTTATGGACAGCTGTACACGTCAACTAGCAGACCCGAAGTTGATCTACCGGAAGACCTCAGAGCTAGACTGACCCGACACTATACAGAAGATATCCCGGACATCAGCCTGTGCGAGATTAGAATGGCTCTTGAACAGCTCAAAAATAACAAGGCGCCTGGGGAGGACGGAATTACAGCTGAGCTTCTGAAGGCGGGTGGTAAACCGATCCTTACGGCCCTTCAGAAGTTGTTCAATTCCGTCTTACTGGAAGGGAGAACGCCAAAGGCATGGAACAGAGGTGTGGTGGTACTGTTCTTCAAAAAAGGTGACAACGCTTTATTGAAGAACTACCGACCCATCTCACTTCTGAGCCATGTCTATAAGCTGTTTTCAAGAGTCATTACGAATCGTCTTGCACGCAGGCTTGATGACTTCCAGCCTCCCGAACAAGCCGGTTTCCGAAGTGGCTTTAGTACCGTAGACCACATCCATACGCTTCGCCAGGTTATACAGAAGACCGAAGAATATAACCTGCCCCTCTGTTTAGCGTTTGTGGACTACGAGAAAGCCTTCGATTCGATCGAAACGTGGGCAGTACTACAGTCTCTCCAACGGTGTCAAGTCGACTACCGCTATATCGAGGTGTTGAAGTGTTTATACGAGAGCGCCACAATGTCAGTCCGACTCCAAGACCAGAGCTCGAAACCTATTCTGCTGCAGCGGGGAGTTAGGCAAGGAGATGTCATCTCCCCTAAGCTGTTTACCGCTGCACTGGAGGATGTCTTTAAGACTCTGGACTGGAGAAGGCTGGGTATCAACATAAACGGCGAGTACCTCACTCACCTTCGATTCGCTGACGATATAGTAGTCTTGGCTGAGACCTTGGAGGACTTAAGTACTATGCTCGTTGACCTCAGTAAAGCCTCCGAGCGAGTTGGTCTTAGGATGAACATGGATAAGACGAAAATCATGTCGAATTCCCATGTAGCACCAACTCCCGTAATAATCGGAGACTTTACACTCGAAGTTGTAGACGAATATATATACCTAGGGCAAACTATTCAGTTAGGTAGGTCCAACTTCGAGAAAGAGGTCAATCGTCGAATCCGACTCGGTTGGGCAGCGTTCGGGAAGCTACGACACATATTTTCGTCCAATATTCCGCAGTGTTTGAAGACGAAAGTCTTTAATCAGTGTGTGTTGCCAGTGATGACATACGGTACTGAAACGTGGCCGCTTACAATGGGCCTCATAAGAAGGCTCAAAGTCACCCAAAGGGCAATGGAGAGGGCTATGCTAGGAGTCTCTCTGCGTGATCGGATTAAAAATGAGACCATCCGCAGCAGAACCAAAGTAACCGAAATAGCTCTCCGAATCGCTAAACTGAAGTGGCAGTGGGCGGGGCACATTGCGCGTAGAACCGATGGCCGTTGGGGCGGGAAGGTTCTTGAGTGGCGGCCACGTACCGGAAGGCGTAGCGTGGGTAGGCCCCCCACAAGGTGGACCGATGACCTGGTGAAGGTCGCAGGAGTCCGCTGGATGCGGGTGGCGCAGGACCGGTCATTGTGGCAATCTTTAGGGGAGGCCTATATTCAGCAGTGGACGTCTTTCGGCTGATATGATGATGATGATGATGATGATGATCCCATATTAATATGATTACATCAATAAAAAATCAAAATTGTATTTATGCATTTTTCGATAATGATGCTTGAAAACTTCTCTTTTATCTAGGAAACTCATTTACCTACTCACCCACAACAGTGCCGTCAAAATCATTGACATTGACAACTTAAAGTAGTAGTAATGACAACATAGTAACAAATTAAAATAAACTATGTGACGCAGACTTAAGGTGTATTTCCTATAAATGTTTCGATCTTTATGATCATCTTGGCTGCTTCGATATCTTTACCTACTTGTACGTTACGAATTTATTGAAAAGTTTACACGCTCCCAAATCATTGCCATTTTCTCACGTAACGAATTTATTGAAATTTTACGTTGCTCCGATTTATTTGGGGACCTTGACCGCTATCATATATCTGATGGCGACTGTAGGTATGTAGGGCATGTACTGATATTTTAGATACTAACTAAGGCAGTGGAGTGACAAGTTGCATTATTGAAGCCTATAAGTAAAACTAAATAGTTACCAAGGGATCTTACACCAATTGACCTAATCCCTCAGTAAGCTGAATTATGGCTTGTGTTGTGGATATGCAGAAAACAATTATAACCAAGGATAAAATACTTATGATTTGTGTGTTTAACATAAACAACGCTACAGCTAAGCTACAGAGGCTGACAAAAATAATAAATGATGAAAGAAACAACACAAAACTAATAAGTATTATTGCTTTAGCGACCTACCATAAAATGGGTGATCCATCAGGATAATAGGACTGAACAAAAACTAAACCCAGCTTCAAAAACTCGCTTGCCCTACTAGCCATCAGTTGTTCGTCGTCCACTTCAGTCTGAGGATTTTTTGAGTAGTGTCAGTGGATTTCTTCTTCGGGTATCATAATTTGTAATTCGATCTCGTAGAGAAACTCCAAGCATTGTCTTTTTCATCGCGAGTGTCCTTACTAGCGACTACACACACAGCTTTTCACTAGTATTACTACGGAGAACGTACTATTTAGTAAATCAACGTGTAATTATTAGTAGGTATTCTCATTTAAAACTAATAAACCCGTTCATATTTAGACATTGGAATATGTTATTATTGTAATTAGCTAAATAAAACACTTCTGTAATTTTATCCGACACCTTCAAACAGCCGGATAAAATTCCCGAGTTAACCTTGTTAATTGACGTTTCGCAAATATTATATTAGACGTTTAAACGTCACATTATTCAGTTGTCATATAACTTGAATTCGACGAGATCCGTCACTCAAATTAATCGCCGCCAAATTCAAAATTATGTTACTAAAAGTTTAATTTTTAACAAAAATACAATTTGTTTTAGTTGTCAACGGGAAATATGCGATCATCATTAGCTCCTGCGAGGCCCCAATCCAACCAAAATCGTCTAAAACTTTAATAAAGCACAATTGTAGTTGATGCCGAACTGTCATTGTCAAATGATCCGCACGATTATTGTATCTGTGCCCGCAACCATGTTCTGACCGTCACTGAATGTAGAGAATTGGATAGACAATGACAATTTGGTAAACGATATAACCATCATAAGCCCCCTGTATCGCGCCAAACCATGAGTATAAATATGTCAATTTAGTCCGTAGGATTGTAGATTTCACTATACGGGATGGGCCAGAGCAAATAAGTTCACTTTTCATGTCAATCACTTACGTGAGATTTTTGATTCTAGGTGTGTGAGAAAGGTGTTAATCTTTTTTAATTTCTCAAACGAAGTGACGTTCTACTCGTACGTAGGGGAGCGACGAGTGGTTAGCAACTACGCAAGCCTTTTTGAATACTTAAGTTCGGATTAACTAATATCAAAATTCGTGGTTGTTCAAACTCAAATTCGATCCAAACACAAATTCAACCCAGGCAGAAAGTTATTATGACCAGCAGTGGACTGTAATAAGCTGATGTTTTGATGTCATTTGATCTCCAGACGAAATTTAGGGAGTAAATAAGATCAGAAGACGAAAGATGAGTAAAGTATAGGATAAAAATTTATGAACGACGTTATAATTGAAGAACACTTGCGAAAAAACAAAATATCAATTCAAGATCGAAACTGAATTATCATTTATTCTACTCCCGTACTTTTATTTGTCATTTACCCCTGTAAAGGTGTGTGGGTGTGTTCACGACCCTTCGTGAACACACCCTTAAGCCCCTACCTTACAGATGTCAAGACAAGTCTGTATTGTCTATTTCCATAAACGCATTCGGGCATACACGCAGTGCGTTTTTGGAATTTGAGACACCTCGTGTATAGGGTAAGTGCTCCAGTGAATGAACACTTAAGGAAATTTTCAACTTAATATTTTTTGTGTGGCCAGGAGCAATAATGAAGTTTAAATATGAATGTTCTTATAGAATAAACCACTATTGTAGTTTTCTAAAATCAATTTTATTTTGCATTAGTGCTGCACAGTTTTAAATTATAGCTAGCTGTAGGGGATAAAATGGAAAATCACCAGTGAATGAACACAAAATTCTAGTAAATGAACAAATGAAACCAGTGAATGAACTACCTTAAAAATAATGTATTAAAATGCAAAAAGTACTCTATTTCTAATTGCTAGTGCTAGTAATATTCGATAATTGAATTTGAACTTTAAGGAGACATAATAACTATAAACATAATTAAACGACATCAATTACAGTTCCACATTTCTGCGTATTCTGGGATGGTTCAATTAACTCTTCCGTTATCATTGAAGAGTGACCTTATTTGTCGCTTTCGTTAAAAAGTAAACTGGGCTCATTCTGTATATCAATTATAGCAGTTGAATACTTTTGATTAACCAAAGATCTGTCTATATTTGTTTCTTCAGTGCCATGAATTTGGAATATTTCGGTTATTTAAATAGCGTTGATTTTGAGATATTAAAACTGGCACTTGATAGTTCACTAGTTGCAACAGCTTTTAGAGGTTTGTCGAGAGATTCTTGGTCATAATGGAATATTTTATACGATTTTCTTAACCTTTCCATGTCTTAAAACCAGACAAAATACAAAATAAATGATTTAGTTCATTCACTGGTTTTCGCAATCCAATTAATGAACTAACTGTGTTTGCGGTAGTTCATTAAAAATTGAATATATCAAGTATTGTTCGAACACTGGCCTTTTGCTAGACAGCACATTTCTATTGAAGTCATAGAAAACCAAATCTTATAATAACTACTAAAACGTCAGATATGGAACAAACAATAAATCACGCAATTCCAGTGAATGAACCCCCCCGTTCGGTCACTAGGTTTAAGCCATTTTTGACTTCTAGTTATAGAACACTGGATTAAAAACCACATTTTGAAACGAAATCACATTAAACTATACTTTAATAGCATGATCATAACCTTCCGGTTTCAATAAAACACGCCCTGTACCTGGGAGATGCACGAAACGCACACAATAACACATGAAACACAACATAAGCTTCCCTCAATCCTTATAACACCTCCATATAAAAAACGAACCGGCGTAATGTGCCCACTTTAGATCATCTCTATTTGGACACTGATGCATATAAGTTGATATAAGTGCTACCAGAACTTGTCAAATAAAGTTCCTACCCGAAAAAAAAATATAACGCGTGGTAGAAATGTACAGAAAACTTATTTTACGAAAAAAACTTGCATTTTGTTCGTTCACTAGATTTGTTCATTCACTGGAGAACTTACCCTACAAGTCGTAATGAAATACATGGCTGACAACCTAATTTTAAAAGCTTAAATAACAATATTTCGAATATATTACATTTGTAACACCGAAAACAATAGAAAAGTACATATATAACCTTAAAAATAAATAAACTTAAACTTAAATAAGAAATACAATAAAAACCTTAAAAATAAAAATTACAAATAAAACTACCTACCTATCAAAATCATGCTCCAAGCGGGGCCCCTTAGGCAAGGTTCCCATCACGCAAGCGGCGTTCCCGCGCTGGATTGCAATTGACAACCTTTGCGCGAGAAAGCCGCCAGCGCGAGGGTCACCAGAGGCCTCCCTTAGCCGCTTACTCAGGGCTTTGTGGAGCCCACGTGCGCCCTTGCCCCACGGACCGAGTGTCTCGACGCCAAAGGCTACGAACTCGTACTGGGCGCCGAGACACATATATTTGTTGCATTTAAAGCGTTCTCGGGTGTCTGCCGCTGCCCCCGCCTGTTTGGTGGTGGCGGAGAGGTAGGACGCCGCTAGCGTGTCAGTGCATGTGGCATCCCACACAAGCGCACGGCCCATCCGCCAAGGGATCATTTTAAATGTCATTTCTGATGAAAAGTAACAACATCGACGCTCTACCAACATGAGACTGAAAACTCTGCCTATGTGATAATGCAAAGCGAGGTACTTAACGCTATTAGATCGCTGAAAAGCATGAAAAATCCAGGGGATGACGGAGTAACTAATGATGTTGTAAAAGTTCTCCAGGAACCATTAACACAGTTACTGACAAACTTATTCAATTATAAACATAGAACGTTCATAAACAGAGAAGTTATCCGCAAGCAATGGGAAACGTTTGTAATTACCAGACATCATAAACTGCGATCGAAATTCATTGAAATGACGTATGACAACCTGTTAGGGATGGCGATGGTTCTAAATTAATGAACTAAAATATTATGAACTAAAATAATACAAATAATAATAAGTGAACAGAATCTGAATCTCAGTTTAATGTTATTACTACAGTTAAACGGTAAATTATTGTATTGTATTTACAATTTTTATCCAACCCTCCAAATTTTTCACTTGGGATAGTGAGTAATAATTTTCGCATATTCGATGGCGAAACAACGCAAACAATACAATCAACATCGCTATTTTCTGAAAAAAAAACTTGTCGAGGTTACCTAGACATTGATAAATGTAATTTAACACTATAATAATATGAATGATAAATAAACACATTCCGCCATATAAATGTATAACTGACGATTCGGAAGTGCTTGTTGCTAAGCCTACTCAACAAATAATTTTTGACTTGACTGAGTATCAACTATAATAACAACTCTTAGTACTTCAATGAATTTCGATCGCAGTTTACGATGTCTGGTAATTACCCTGCTTTACAAAAAAGGTGACCCACTGGTAATGCACAATTACCGTCCCAACAGCCTTTTACAATGTATCTACAAAATCTTCAAGTGTATATTAAGAAACAGAATACTAGAAAAACTTGATTTGCAACAACCAGTAGAACAAGCGGGTTTCAGGCGAAATTACTCTACACTCGACCATTTATTTACATTGCGCCAAGTCATAGAGAAATATACGGAACATAGAAAAAGCAGAGAAAAAGAAGCGGTGGTGGCTTAGTGGTTTAGACGTTTGACTTTCAATCCGGAGGTCGTGGGTTCAAATCCTGGCTCGTACCAATGAGTTTTTCCGAAACTTATGTACGGAATATCAGATGATATTTACCATTAGCTTTCGGTGAAAGAAAACATCGTGAGGAAACCTGCATACACCCGCGAAGAAATTCAAAGGTGTATGTGAAGTTCCCAACCCGCTTAGGGCCAGCGTGGGGACTATAGCCCAATCCCTCTCATATATGAGAGGAGGCCTATGCCCAGCAGTGGGACATTATATAGGCTGAAATATTATATTATATTAAAAAAATATACGATAGAAGTAGAGCAGTAATAAAACTTGAAAAAAAGAGTGAAGAATTTAAGCTTAGCCGCGGCGTAATGCCCTGGCCACGACATTGGTCTAATGTCCTGGCCACGACATTGGTCTAATGTCCTGGCCACGACATTGGTCTAATGTCCTGGCCACGACATTGGTCTAATGCCTTGGCCACGACATTGGTCTAAGGCGACCGGCTAAGGCGACCAGCGGCGCGGCGGGCGGCGAGATTAAACGCACTGGCGGTGCGGAACCATGCCATGCCACGACTTCGAGCGGCGCGAACGGTCTTAGCGGCGGCACGTATCGGGCGGAATTTTAAAGATCAAAATATTTTGTTTTATTCGCTCCGCGATGTTGGACACAGAGGCGTTTATAAGTAAAATAAATAGGCCTGCCTTGTGGATGGCAGAGCATTCGCAACACAAGTTGCGGCATGTAATAAAACGGTTATGGGAAGAAATAAAAAACATTTTCCGAATCAGAACGGTAAGTTTAATATTATTGTATACAGGGTGTAAGTCTAATACGGGCGATGCTCTTAATGGCTATTAGTTTACGACATAATAAGTACATTCAAATAACAAAAGTCCTTGATTTAAATTTATTGGAAACGATTATTCGACAGAACGACTTGTCGATGAAATGAAAATTCTTGAATCGTTGTCTTTGAAACAATATTCGATTAAATGTATGCCGGCGATTCAAGGGTAAACCCAGGGGGATCCAATATCGCCCAACTTATTTACCGCTCTACTGGAAGATATATTCAGAAACGTAAACTGGTCAAATTACGGTATACAATTTAATGGGGAATATTTGAATCACCTTCGCTTCGCGGATGACATAGTGATTATAGCAGGAAATCATAGAGACCTTAATCATAAGGTGCGGTTAAACAAAAAGAGCATTCGCTGTTCTTACCTCCCACTCTACGAAATTCGATCGGTACACAAAACGTGATTGGTTGATTTCTTAGAACGGGCGCTAGAACAGCGAATGCTCTTTTAGTTTCTTGACTCACTAAATTACGAAAGTAAAAAACAAGGTCTAGAGATGAACCCCGAAAAGACCTGCGTACTTACGAACGACAACTCAAAACCAGGTAGTTATAATTAATGGTAAAAATGTTCAATATGTACATGAATATGTATATTTAGGTTAAACGGTGTCATTTCAATATCCAGTCGCAGAAAATTCAAGAAAGCATGGAACGCATTTTTACAGGTACTCAAATCAAGAATAAATATAAAACTAAAAAAGAAAGTTATGGACTCTGTCATTACCCCCACGCTACTTCGCGGATGTCAGACTTGGCCAATAACCAAAAAGTGTATAAAGAAAATTCAAGTTTTTCAGAGAAAGACCGAAAGGAGTATTTTGGGCATAAAACTAAGCGACAGAGTAAAAAATTCCGAAATACGCAATAAAACTAAATTAATCGATGCAGCAGTAATGGCATGCCAACTAAAATGGAGATGGGCCGGACATACTGCCAGAATTAAAGACGGACGTTGGAGCGAAAAGATGGTCCACTGGTATACTTGAACAATTTTGAGCTGAGCTCGTTCTCTTAAAATTCCAGTAGCCTTGGGTTGTAAACCACAAAGTAATATAACAAGCGCTCAGTAAAAGCAGAATATAACCGCCGTAGAAAGTTAGTATAGATTATCGACAATATCGATTCTATTATTTGCACAATAGACTACAAAATAAAAAACTAAATAATGGCGCTCGTAACTTTTTCTACATTATATAACTGCCAGAGGCCCATTTCTCAAAAGCTTGTAACTTGTAATACAAGTGGAAGACTCTTTTTGACACTATTAATTAGATAAGGACTTCCGCTTGTATTACAAGTTACAAGCTTTCGAGAAATGGGCTCCTGGTAGTCGAAAAAAATTGTTGAGTAGAAAAAGAACAATATGGTACCGTAAATTTTCACTAGATTATCGGCTCTGTACCCTTATCCTTACAATAACAATGCGTTGACCAAAAAATAACACTTTCCACATTTTGCACTTAGAGATAAAAGGCGTGCCGCCAGGATCATTAGTCGCATCCCATTATTTAGTTTGTATATTTTGTTGTCTATTGTGCAAAGAATAGAGTCGATAATCTATACTAACTTTCTAAGGCAGTTATATTCTGCTTTTACTGAGTGCTTGTTACCTTACTTTGTGGTTTACAACCCAAGGCTACTGGAATTTTAAGAGAACGAGCTCAGCTCAAAAAAGTTCAACTATACCCCAGAGAGAGCGGCCGCCCGCCCGGGCACCCGCGCCGCCGCTGGCGTGATGACATCCAAGCCGTGGCCGGCGTCGCGTGGCCTCGCGCCGCCGCCGACCGACAACTGTGCCACAGCATGGAGGAGGCCGGAGTCCAGAAATGGACACCCAATAGTAATTAAATGTAGTATTTAGTCACTAAAATAATTATGTTAAAGAATGGAATGATTTAATTTAATTTAATTAATTAGTTTACAAACAGTGCTATAATGTTAACATTAATAATTTATTTAATTAATCTATGTAATTATGCATGTATAAAAATTTTATGTAACTTCTATTGGAAATAAATGGCTTGATTGATTGATTGATGTGGTCATAGTAAAAGTATTGTACGCAATATTGTTTAACTGAGTCAAAAAATGCTCGTGGCGTCTTTAATAACAATTTTCGGCTTCGCCTCAAATTGTTACCGATGCTACTCATCTTTTTTAACCTCTCTTAAACAAGGGTTGCATAAAATACTATATTATAAAATGTGTTGGTAACATTTATTTATTGAAAGTTGCGATCTCTTTATTGTACTACTTTTCCACTGGCCCACCTTGCGTGTGTCTATAACTAACAAGAAATGGCACCGAATTCTCCCCCTTCGATTTGATTGTTTATTTATATAATGTTATGGAGTAGTCTAATGTCTCATACAGCAAACACTAATTTGTTTAATAGCGGCCCAAACTCACCCTGTTGAGAGAAATTGTCGTTTAAAAATTAAACTTAAAAATAAATTCCTTCAGAGAGTTTTGTTCGATCATATTAATATGTAATTATCGATTTCATTAATTTTACTGAACGTGACAAAAGTAACGATCCTCGGTACAATGCCACAAGGGCCAATCTTAGATATAGGTTAGGTTAAGTAGATTAGTTAGATTTAATCTATGTACATAAATTGTAGTTTTGAAAATAAAATGAAATATAAATAACGGACATGTGTTTTATCTTTTTATCTCAAACTCATATAAGGTATTTTTTTCTAACTCAGTAATTGATGGGGATTACGTTAAAGTAGTAATTACGTGAAACCAAATTTATTTATTTTTTAATCATGTTTTAATTTTGAATTAAATTTTATCCTAAAATCCTTGTCACTGTACTACCATATCGGTTTTAATGAGTTTGTATTGTAATCTTTTTACAAACTTATTAGCAATTGTCAATTTATGAGTAAACCTTGCCCATGACATTGTCAATCACTTTTGTCATACGCATAATAAACAAAGTCACAGTCGCGGATATTGAATGAGAAAATTATACTTATTCACCAAAAATCATGCCTCCACCACATCCGTACTCAAACATAGAGCGTTACGATACTGTACGTTTGTCAATAGGTACAAACGAATAGCACAATGCGAACCCAACAGTTATTTCACGAAAATCATCCAAACGTTCCGACGACGATCCCAGGACACAATTTAATAAACCGCATGCACCCAAAATCTTCGCGACTTCGGACAGTTTACAGTGCCACAACATGCTCAAGCACCCGGACGACCTCGTCATCATCCTGACGATCTGGATCGACAAATCTTAAGATTCCTTGCTGAAGAAGATTTCGAGAGAATCAATCCAATCACAGGAGTCGAGCGGATCTGTGTCAAGAACAACACGGTGGACATTTTGAACACTTGTTAAATTATGTTTCAAATAATGTTTTTTAGTTGGTCAAGTATCCAATTTTATTGTTTTTATTTAAATAAATTGTACTGTATGAAAACAAATCGCTTTACTTGCTCAAGATTTTGCCAAGTTTAGGTAATGCACTTTAACATAATCTCCTATTAAATTTGTTCGTCGTTATCAGTGTTGCATTGATAAGATAATGAGTAGGTAGATAGATAGAAGTCTTTATTGACATAAGATCTGTCAAATTCCCATTTCCCGCCATAATGATGGCACTTGACGTATCGTAGTTAAACTGTATACTGTATTAAGTGGTAATTTGTTTTAGTTAGGTTTTCACTTTTAATTAATTAAACAGTGAAGAAATAACGTGAGACCTCGACGAATAAGTTTAGTTTTGGCTAAATTTTAATGTTTTTCTACTCCTGATCACGGATTAAGAATCATCGTGTATAAAAAACATGTAATAATATTTTTAATATATTTTTTTAACCTTTATTATACGACAGATCTACAAGCGACATAAATACATCCTTAACACTTCCTAATTTGTTTCCTTGTGTTATTGATTTTATACGTACATTTAGAAACACCACCACCCGCAGCTACGGGTACCGATAGGGCGTTGCGAACCGGAACTGAGACGGCTGCCCGCGGCGAGTACGTACCACCAAAGACGCGCCCGCGGTCTCGTCGGCCAGGCTGTGCGAACTCGGCCTCCGCGAGTCCGTCGGCACCGAGCGGCTTCGGCCCCGGCGCGCGGTGGTCGGGCCCTGTGCCCGTGCCGAGGTCCTGGGATTCCTCGGCACGGTAATCTGCGCGATAATATTTTCTAGATCCTCCAATCGACTTTCAATATTTCGAATTATGAGGAACATAGCCTCGAAAGCGTCTACAATCACATACATGTTTGCCATCTCCGGAGACAGACAATTTTTGCTTCTAACGGGAAGTGGCAACGGTGGTTGACTAAGGGTGTCAGCGTTAAATAGGCGCGTGTACTACGAGGCAGCCAGAAACAAACTGACTTGCCTTGCCGCCGACGCGCACACGTTCGTAGTTTCCTCCTCCCCGTGGGGAGAGGCGAGTCGGGGGGCCACATTTAGGCTCTGCCCATTTTGGCGGTATATCTAGTGTAGATTCCGACTTTGTGTTTAAAAAAAAGAATGAAAGAAAATTAAATTAATTATTTGCGGAATATGGGTACATTTAGTTAAGATACAATAACGTTTTAGATTCACCATACTCTACTTAGACAAGCATGCAAATATATAAAAACTATTTTGTCGCTGAAGACACCTAATTAGCCTATTTAAACGAATTATTACTAAACTTGGCGCTCAAAAACTCTAACGGAATAAACGCAGAGCTCACATAACTAGCCAAATGTGCAAATTGTGCAATTTCTTTTTCAATTGCGTTAAAGATAGTGTTTTTATGTCGCCTGAAATTTTATTATAGTATTTTATGCAACCCTTGTTTAAGAGAGGTCAAAAAAGGTGAGTGGCGCGGGTTACAATTTGAGGCGAAGCCGAAAATTGTTATTAAAGACGCCACAAGCATTTTTCGACTCAGTTAAACAATGTTGCATACAATACTTTTACTGCGACCACACACTTATTTTCAAATATAATTGTAAATTTGAGAAATATTCTTATTCATCATCAAGGTCGGGCGCCGAATACCGGGCGGGAGACGTCAAAATCAAAAAAGAAAGCTCCTCTATGGTTTACGATTCATCAGAATTAGTACATTACGACACAAGTGCGAAAAACATGAAACTCGAAACTAGTGGCGATGTTTTAAATCAACACGAGTTACGAATTTCGTTTTTGCACATGTCTCGTACGACGTTTTTTAGTACAGATGGCCTCCGAAGTTTTGGACCTGACGTAAAATTACCCACTTCTCGCACTAGAGCCAAGAAAAAATGACATTTAAAATTAGGTTGGTAGCCATGTATTTCATTACGTCTTGTATACACGAGGTAAAAGTCAAAAAATCCAAAAACGCACTGCAGCTGGTATGCCCGAATGCGTTTATAGGAAATAGACAATATTATAGACTTATCTTGACATCTGTAAGGTAGGGGCTTAAAGGTCTGTTCACAACTCTGTAAATGACAAATAAAAGTACGGGAGTAGAAAAAATATTTTAACGCACATAAAATAAGGAATTCTGGTAGTTTGTCTGAGGCTGTCGTTCTTCTATTTAAGGTGCATTTAGAAAAAACGAGCAATTGATCATTCTATTCCCCACTCTACGAAATCAATGTATTTTGACGAATCACGTTTTGTGTAACGAACGAATTTCGAAGAGTGAGGGATAGAATGAGCGAATGCTCGTTTGGTCTAAAACTAAATGCACCTCTAGACAAACGTTATAAGCGTTTTTGGATGGCCTTCTCTTGGCTTTGTGGGCTCAGAGTTGGCCAATCTGCGGCTTTGTGGGTAGGTGGCCTTTCAGCGGCTTTGAGAAACCTAGGGTCAGGCGGTGGTTCGAGCTCGCGTTGCGCTCGTGGTATTTTGGCGTCAGGGGGGTGGGCGTGCGGGGGGGCAATCCCCTGGAGCAGCGGGTGGTTTCCGACGAAAGCGTCCAGTCCAGGCTCTCGTGCTTGAGGCTGCTGATGATGTCGTACCAGGCGGGAGCCGCGTACGTCGACCTGGACCTGACGTACGTTTTATACGTTGCTAAGGGATTTCCTCGTTGAAAAATCTCAGAGGTGGCGGCGGTTTCTTGGCTCCAGTTAGTAGTGCCTGTGTCTTGTCCACGTTCACGGCTAGTCGCCACTTGGCCACCCAGCCCGGTAGGGCGTCGGTTCACTATTGGGATGCATACTAACGAATGTAATAATATAGTTACGCATAATGTCTTCTAGCCGAAATATTGAAATGGCGAATCATATTTATGCATATTTTTTTACGCATAATGTTTAAAAGCATAAACATTAAAGGCATACCCGTCATAATAACTAATATCACAAAGTATAAATACAAAATTGCATAATAATTATTACGCATCATTTCACGATGCATACAAATAGTTAATCCTAAAATTAGACTACCCACTGGCATGATTGACATGCTATTACAGTTAGCTGCCTTTCGTTTACGATTGACGATTAAGCGTTAGCGATTGGCAACTTGTCTAAGCATCCAGGCGTTCTACAGCATACGGAGAATGACAGTAGATTCACAATTAGTTTTATGAATAAAAGTAACGGTGATTAATAAAAAAATATAAGCGATTAAGGAAAACCGATTGCTTAAACATGGCAAATCAAGTGTGTATAATCTGTATTATATTTGGGAATAATAGCGAGGTCGACGGCGGTCTGCCACGCAGACCCCCTTTTCTGCGTAGTTTAGGCGCTTCGCGCCTGGACAACACACTAACCTTACCTAACCTAATTCATCTGTACTTTGAAATTAGATATTAACGCATTTTAATATTTTAGATTCAAGAGACCCGCAACAAAATAAAAGAACATTCTAAAATTTGTAAAATGAATGTTAATTGATTTAAAATTGATGTTAAACAAAGAAAAAGTGTTTTAAATTCAAATAGGGAACTAAAATGATGGTTTCCGAAATATATATATTATGACTAGTAACCAATAGTCCAAACAGTAATATGCGTAGTATACGGGTAAGGCCGCGGATTTTGACGAATGTGACATAGACATAACATAAAAAAAAATACGTTACGTTACCATAAAACGCAACGAAAGTTACTATAAAGCTCAGCTCATACTGGTATGAACTCTGATTAAATAAAGGTCGTAAAAAAAACATATTTTTATCACTAAATAGTTGTTTTAATCAGATATAATAATCAACCCATATAATGTAATTTCTCATACTAAGTAATTACTTAAATTAACAGTATTTATAAATGTTTAAATGCCATAATCTTTGGAACTAAATAAACTAAATAAATCACCATAAATGCTTAAATGGAAATTGAACTGTTATTAATTAACACTATTCAACGCGTTAATAATTATACTGTATTTCATTAGCCCTTGGGGGGTAAAATTACCCACTGGAAAAAGCTAATTACTTAAAAAAACGCAAATCAAAATACCTAAATAACAAAATAATTTGATTTGTTTCGCAAACACTTGTTACAGTATGTTGTCATTCAAAATCTAATAAAACTCATTGAAATCAGTAAATTTCTGTGTGCACTTCCCTTTACCACATATTTTCGTTACGTAACATAAAAAATATGTTACGTTTTGTAAAAATGTAACGTATTCGTAACATAAGTGTAACGTATATTTGAAAAAAGGTTGATTATCTTGGTAAATAATTGCAATCTGAACATAATAGTACATGCTACTGACGTTTAAAACTAAACCCTTTCGTATGAAAAAACAGCCGTTTAATAATAATCACTACTTACCGTGAAAATCACACTACCACTTTAGACGTGTTTTGCTAAAACTTTCGCCGCGTGCACTGTGACAACCATTTTTTAACGAATTAATGGGAGTGAGTGTGCTTATGGGTGTCGCCCTACTAGAATAAGAGTTCCTAGTGTCGATAAACAAATTTCTACCAACATTGGCTTAAATATTACCTTAAAAAAGCGTTACGAAAGTATCGTAACGTAAGTTTGGAATTGGTGACCCAAAAAGTAAAGGGAAAGAAAACAGTAAAATTGTTCACATATCATAAGTCCTTAATGAACGAAGCAATCGTTTATCATTATAATTTGGTTTAAAAACAAACATTTAATGCTGACAAGTCTAATAATATAAAAAAAAAAAAGGTTTTAAGTACTCGTAGTCGAAAAAATTACTCGACTTACGTTACGTTTTTGGCAGAAATATTTATTTATTAATTTTAAATAAAGAGCTAAATTAGCTATTTCATTTGATTACATGTAACTGAGCATAGGGGAATATTTTAAAATTGATCAGTGTTCACTAGATGTTATCAGTTTTGTTTTATGAGCAAGACAAATTTTAAGCTCCGAATTCGTCAAAATCCGCGGCCTTACCCATACATTAGGCAAATATAAATTAATCCAAGTTAAATTATTACAAAACTTTAATATGCGAACAAAGTAGTATGCCGAAATAATTACTATGCGACAGTACATTTATGCTAATACAAATTATGCGAAGAAAAGTATGCCAAAATAGAATAGCCTGAAAAAGATTATGCGACCAGAAGGTTCGTCAAGCTGCCTCTGTATCTTGGTTGCTGTGCGCTGTGCGCTAGAGTGATTGACGCTGCGTAAAACGCAGCGTCGTTCGAAAAAAACCCAGCTTAACGCCGTTGGCCACCGGTATGTCGTCCGTGTAGCGGACATAGCAGGCTAGAGACAGGCAGCTCCCTTGAGGAACGCCCGCTCTGATCGAGCGTTCTGTTGATGTGGCGCCCTCGACTGCTACCACGAAGCGTCGGTCTTTTAGGAAATCCCTTATCACTTACTACTCGACGTGGGGCCAAAGATGTCGACATCTTGTCTAGCAGGCCCTCATGCCATTCCCTGTCGAAAGCCTTCTCCATGTCGAGTAATACGGCAACAACGTGTTCCTTGACGTTCATCCTCTCTGCCATGAACGCAAGGACTCTGGTGAGCTGCAAAGTTGTGAAATGCTCCGTCCTGAAACCGAACTGTTCTGGTCTTGGCTCGATGTGTGGGAGAAGCTTTCCCAGAAGCAATCTCTTAAAGGACGCGCGCAAAGTTACCGACTCCAAATTTCATTTAGGCTGAGAGCCTACCACAAATTTCGAAAGTCACTGCGTCACTCCAAAGAAAACGTAAATCTGTTCCAGAAACAAATTGTTCTGATTTTCATAAATATATTTCCATGGACAGAAAGAACAGACGTGAAAACAAAATCCCTAACCTCTATACATTAAAAAAAGCCCTTAAAAAAAACTCCACGATCCTCATGAAACCCCTAAATTTTGTAGTGAAATCCCTAAATTGGCATCCCCGGATGCGCGCGCATTTTACATTGGCACAAAATAGGATGGTCCAGAAGTCAATCATTAGTGTACAGGGTGTTACACGAGCCACTGAAAGCCTTGAAACGGGGTTATTTAGTAGGCTTTACTGAACAACTTTTACTATGGGGCCAATCACGAAATCTAAAATCAAAATTTGTCTTTGTATACATTTTGACCGATCGATCATGACATTTTGTATGAAGGATCCAAAATTTTTTTTGAGATTTTGTGGGTTAGCGCCACAGTAAAAGTTGCTCGTGTAACACGAGCCACTGAAAGCCGCTGAATACGAGTGTAATATGTAGGTGGTAGGTAATTATGTACTTTACTTTTCATACACCTACGCTCGGCGATTCCGCTAGGTTTGTTGTCAACTATATCGTATACAAGGCCTCCGATTCCCTCTCTCTAGGCCCCGATAAATAGGTAATAACCCCTATAAAAGTAATATAGTTCAATAAATATCTATTTAAATAAATATTCTTCGGAAAATGGGGAGTCTTACCTATTAGTTCTGTATTAGTTTTATATTTTGAATCAGTATTTAATACTGTAGATATTTTTTACCTCTCCGAAACCATCGGTAGGCTGAAAGCGCCAATTGCGCCAAAGCAATGTTGCATTTAAACAACCACCCACTGAACAGCTACGATAACTACTTTGTCGTTGCTCCATTATTACAATAAATACCTCATTACCTCGATCATAAGACGTTCGGTCTGGAAGAGTCGACGCAGTACAAACAGCAACACAGCTAGGTATACACTTCAGAAATTGGAAATATTGCATGAAAGAGAATCACACTTAAAGTCACATGTCAGTTACATAGGAATGTTGAGCCACTTGGCAAAGGATGCAATTTGGTCGTGTAATATTATGGGTTCGGTATTTTTCGTTAGTAGGCACGATCGGGACATTTCCGATGGTCCCCGATTATATGTCATCTTTGTTGCGTCAAACTTTCAGTATTTGAAAACTAGATGACATAATAAAGATTCCTTCGTTTACGAAAATTAAGAACTAGCTATCTGCTATTATTAGACGCTAGATGTCGTTGTTCCTAGTGGAAACTGGGTAACGACAGTTCTTCATAGATTTGTCTAAAACCGTTTAGTAATTTATTAATATTTTTACGAGGTCAACAAGCATTTATTCATATATGAAACAAAAATAAAAACCATATAAAAAGTAGTATGTTTTCTTCAAATCGGATGCCATGATTTATCTAACATTAATAGGCTAGGTATTTTTTCAAGTCAAGATTTTAAATTATTTTTTCCATTGACAGAGACAAATGCTATTGCTGTCTTTATTATCATTCGTCACATCTCTTAGTTGACGTTAGGTGAATACTTATGTAACCTTTGTGGAAATAGGGTAGATAGACGTTTGACAGTCTACCTATAATTGTCAGTAGCCATACAAATGTTTAATAGAGACTTGATAGTTTCTGGCTGAAATTCTAACTTTGAAAAAATATCTGACAGTGACAGCCGTTGAAAGGAAAATGAACGAAAATTTCTACATAGCAGCTTAGCAGTCAAATTACCGGCTCTGAAGTTAGATTGACGTCTCCAGGACTAAAGCGGATGTTATATATAACGTAACTATAGTAACGTCAGCTTCCGGAAAAATCGGGATCAATCATTGGTTAAACGTTTTTTTTATTACGTAACCATGGTAATGTCACCTTCTGAAGAAACCGCGAGCGATCATTGGTTAACCGTAGCAATGCCCGCCCCATTGGCCAGCAGAGCAGAGTTCGGCCGAAGTCGTGATATCAGTCTCATAAGATTTCGGAACCCGATTTGTATTATTCGACCAAGTTGCGAACAATCAACATTCCCGTGTATTATTTAATTTGAAGTTGACATAATATAAATATATTTATCTCTTTCATTTTCTCTCTGCTCTGTCTTTAATGGTCAGTTAGCAGTGTTGCTGTTTGTACACCTTAAATGAGAAAACCAAATCTATTAAGTATTATCATAAGAACTAACCAGTGCTATATTATATAACTGCACTATAAAGTGTCAGTACCTGCCATGTCAGTAACCAAGCAAAACATTTTTCGATTGAATGCCATTGAATCCTTCATCCCTACTGTGGCTTAAATAATTAATTATTAAAATAATTTGCTTGCAAATTGTGGTAAATTTTTCTGCATTATAATATGATAAAATTGTGACATTCAACGTCTGGTGTCAAAGAGTAGTCATTGCCGAAGAAAGTAATATCATGTTTAACCGGTCAATACATGCCTTATTATAAGTTAGTACGCCATTATAAGTTACCCTCCCTACGAACAAATAAAACATGGAAGCCGCACGCCATACTAAAATGCCTTTCAAAAATGGTCCTGAATTTTAGTTGACAAGTGTCACCCCCTCTTCAATGCCTCACGGTAATGAATCTCAATGTCAACCTATAAAAACTGAAACCGCCAATTAAAAATAGTTGTGATCGGATCGGTCCATCAAAGTTTTGATTGGCTATATTCTACAAATATTTGTCAAAGATGGTGCGCCGAAATATGCGCGGTCTTATGAAAAGCGCTATGTCCTGCCCATCTTGGCACAATTGAACAATTGTGTATGGGGGCATTTTTGAGCTGGCATTAGACGTCCATGTTATATATGGTCGCAGTACCCTCCCTAGCTGCGAGACGCAAATGCTCTGATATGATGATTCTTTTTAACATAATATATATATTTTTTACTAGCCTGTTTGAGTGTCCCACTGCTGGGCAAAGGCCTCTCCCCTGACTCTCCATGACTCTCGATTCCATGTCTCTTCCGGCCAGTTGTTCCGGAAGGTATCAAGATCGTCCCGCCTTCTCCGCTTGGGCCTGCCTCCCCCGCGCCTTATTTCCGGCATCCACTTGGTGGCTATGCTAGCCCACCTATCCGGATGCATACGGTGGACGTGGCCGGCCCAATCCCATTTGAGCTTAGCGGTTTTTCTGCCTACGTCAGCTATCCCCGTTCTAGAGCGCAGCGTGGTGTTTCGGATACGGTCGGTTCTTTTGACCCCTAAAATGCTGCGCTCCATGGCGCGTTGGCAAACCTTCAGTTTGGACTTCTGAATCTCTGTGAGTGACCAACTTTGAGCGCCGTAGGTTAGGACAGGCAGACAAGTCATGTCGACGAGTTTACGCTTCAGTGACAGTGGAAGGGAACCCTTCATTAGCTCTCCCACGGACCAGTAGCTCTTCCAGGCATTTGTGTTTTGGCGTTCGATTTCTTTATCTTGCCTGTTGCTGAAAGAGACTAGCTGGCCCAAGTAAATATACTCGTGAACATAGTATATAATCTGCCCGTCTACCTCGACCCTACGTTTCGTGCTGTTGGTCATCACTTGAGTCTTTGTACGATTCATTTGAAGTCCAACCTGAAGGCTTGCGCTGCTCAGTTCTTGGAGTATTTACTGTAGTTCTGACTCAGAAAGGGCGAAGAAAACAATGTCGTCGGCAAAACGAAGGGTTGATAACCTTTTGTCGCCGACCCCTATTCCCCTCGCCTCCCAGGAAACCGCTAGGCTCTTGAAAATTTCTTCGAGGGTGCTTGTGAACAGTTTCGGGGACAGTGGGTCGCCCTGTTTGACACCTCGTTGTATAGGGACGATGGACCGGAGTGCTGTAGCTTAACGTCTGCTGTGCTATTATTGTAAATATTTCTAATTAAACTAATGTTGATGGGGTCAATATTTAGATTTTCGAGTGCGGAAACTATTGCGGAATGAGTGCTGCTATCAAATGCTTTGGCGTAATCTACAAATGCTAGGTACAAAGGTGGACATTGAATTCTGTAAAATTTTCGACAATCTGGTTGATTGTGTGTAAGTGGTCGATGGTGGAGAATCCGGGACGAAAGCCAGCTTGATTGGGAAGCTGGTGGCGGTCGAGTTGCCCAGCAATGCGAAGCTCAATGATTTTGATGAACATTTTATATATATGCGACACCAAGCTAATTGGACGATAGTTGCCTATGTCGGCCTTATCTCCTTTTTTGTGCAGCAAGACAATGTTTGAATGTAGCAGTTTCTGGGGTATTTTTCCTGTTTTTAACATTTTGTTGAATAATGTAGATAAAGGCTGTAAGAGGTTGGGCTTTGCAAAAATGAGTGCCTTTGCACTTATACCATCTACTCCAAGGCTTTTGTCGATTTTCATCGTGGTATATGTAGAAATAATTATGTCTGTTCAGAGTTGCTCGAAAATATACGTTTTAGGGTGCCTTCGCGCTGTACGTCGTGTTCTAATACCTTATTCGCCATCCCGACCAACTCAACCAATGCAGGTAAACGCGCACCGCTGCGTCGCCTGTGCTGCTCCTACAATAAGTTCTTCACGTCAGTAGACATTTTTAATACTGGCAAACTACGTTTCCAAAAACAAATTCTGAATGTACTGGCTGAGACAGATTGTTAGAATATTTTGTAAGCTTAACTAGATTTACTTTGTTGGTTAACTAAGTAGCGGTTTTTTAGCATTAGTTTTAGTTTATAATATTGAAACTGTATGTGTCCTAGTCGGAGCATTTAAGGAGGTATGTGAACACTTAATGCATTACCACTGTATGTGTATACTACATGTTTTGTCACTGCTTCTGTTGTTTCTCCAATAAAAAAAAAATAAAAATCACTGAAAATCCGCAATATTGCGAAGGTCAAATAGGAAGGCTTTAAATAATTAGTAAAATTTTATGTTCAAATGTTTACTGACAGAAGTCTTTATTCGAAGCGAAGGGTAAAACGCTTAAATTAAATATGAAAAGAAACGTAATCGTATAAAGGTATATCACATCAGGTTACTATATGAAAACATCCGCCCTTAGGCCTTTCACAGGGTTCGAAACGTCAGGATGAAGTTAAGTTTAATAACTAATAATTTTGGTTAAATCTACATAAGAACAATATTGATTTCCTACCCAAATTAGGTACCCTATTAATTAAAATAAAATATTATTGGCACGTACCCTAATTAGAGATCTACAAACATTGTACATAGATCACGAATAATACCCTAAACAATAAAATACATGAATTGTGATATTTAATTCCAATACTAGACAGTGTACGACACGCAAGTTAAAATATGTCATAATCATCATCATCATCATTTCAGCCATAGGATGTCCACTGCTGGACATAGGCCTTCTCAATAGACTTCCATTTTGGCCGGATGGATGTGACCTGCATCCACCGAGTCCTCGCAACTCTAACCAGGTCGTCTGACCACCTTGCGGGTACAGGACATTCCACGCTGCGTTCGCCAGTACGTGGTCTCCACTCGAGTACCTTCTTGCCCCAACGGCCATCGGTTCTTCGAGAAATGTGCCCTGCCCATTGCCACTTTAGCTTGCTTATCCGATATGCTATGTCGGTAACCATCGACCGCTGACGGCTCTCCTCATTCCTGATCCGGTCTCGCAAAGTGATTCCGAGTATAGCTCTCTCCATAGCTCGCTGAGTGACTCTGAGCTTCTTTAAAAGGCCCACAGTTAAAGACCACGTCTCGGTCCCGTATTAAAATATGTAAATGTTCGATAAATACGCCCAGGACTGTCTTTTGCCAGTACCACAAACTAAACGAGTCTGTTGCTCTGCGCAAGTACTTACATTTCTTGCGCTACTGTAGGGAATAATATTGTGGCTTCTACTCCCGCCCGTAGTTGTATTGTAGCTATTTATAGCCGAGCGAAAATGATTGCTCTCGCATTCACACTAAACGCAGCGTTAATCGCTGTCTCGTTCTACCGAAATAAGGAAATCTCGTTCGCACTCGAAAAATAGCGAGTGTTCTTTCTCACTCCCACCAGCTAGGAAACTAAGTAACTAATAGAGTTTGCCTAATGCCAATGAAGGTAAAGAAAGGCCGCTAATGCCCGTCTTCTACTGCGAGCGGAACGGACTCCGTTTAACTAGCAATGGCGAATGGCATATAAGTGCTTCCGCCGATTAAAAATGAGCGGAGCGGACATTTCATTCATTTCATTTCATTTATTCATAACAATACAATTGTATTTTAAAGACGAACGGGTCTTAATCGCCCGTACACCCGTGGTCGCAGGTCGTAACGTCATGCCCGAAACGTCAGAATATAATTAAATGTAAGTTTACGCGATTAAGACCCGTTTGTCGTGCACGTGAGTAACCCGTGTTATAAATATTTAAATATGTTTGAGTCTCACGTTAGTTATAATTCTAAGACCCGTTTGTCTTTAAAATATGAGTGATAATCGTGAAAGTTTAAATCAATATACAATACAATTGTGTAGAATATTGATCTTAGGATTAATAAATTAAAAAAATAATAATAATATAATAATTACCTACACCCTAACATGCACAGACACACATTTATTCCTGTTGTCAATAACATTAAGTAAATATAATTTATATTATGGCATGACTAAAAGTAGACATATGCTGATATAATTAACGTAGTAGAATAAAATAAACTAATGAATCCAATACCTATACTATTTTATAAAATATGTCAAAAGATAAAAACTATAAAATCATTTAGTCATGTCATATCAAAAACGTAATTAAATAATGCCGTAATCATATCAAAAATATAAAACAATTAAAACCTTATATAATAAAAATAATTGTATGAAGTAAAAGTGTCAATAACTTAAAATTTGATATGATCAATTAATATTGTATTCTTTTTATTAAACATCTAATATAATAGTACATTATGATACAAGTGTGCTAAGTTGATCATTATACTCGAGGCGGTATTGTGCGCGCGAGCTGCAAGCGAGCGCGCATAAGATAGCAGAGAGTATAATGATCAATGCACACGAGTTTCATACGACGTTTTTCAACACACTTGCGAGGAATAACCAACTTTTAGTAACACTTTTACTAACCTTTGTTGCTAGGTAATTACTACTTACTTAGTAGGTACTATCCCAAAGTTACGTTTAACCTTTTCATTTTATTCTTGTTCATTACTTGGTTCACAATTCACACAAAAGTAATACTAATAACAGTAAACACAGCAAAATTTATAAACGCAACAAACATTTGAAATTCACTCCACTCCGAATGACAAAATAAATACAAACTTGAAAACGGCGCGCGCATATCTAAGGAATTTTTAAACGCGCGCAAATTTGTAAGGCAGCGATCCTAAGGACAAACAGCCAATATAAAAAAAACTGCGAATCAATAACGATATCATAAAATAAAATTACGATAAATTTACATTTAATATAATTACTTGGTAATTTGGGTGCACAATTTAAATATTTTATTTATTTATTTGCGAAAATTTACAGTATTTTGAAATAATATTCTGGATTCCGCTATTTCTGCCACATGTCAACTCTTTGGTCAATTTAAAAAATAAACATAACCTGACTAAATTCGAATGCTTCACCTACATGACATAATGTTTGCAAATGTTTGCAAACATACTTGGTCGGGTTATGTTATTACCGCACTAGAACCAGTGGCGTAACTAGGGGGGGGCAGGGGGGGCACGTGCCCCGGGCGCCAAATTAGAGGGGGCGCCAAATCGCCCAACATTTTTAATTTCCTAATAAATCAAAAATCTGTAGGTATGCGTAATCTATCAGAAGGGGCGCCAAATCGGCGAAGATTTTTTGATTGCCTTTTGCATAATTTATATATTACAAAAATGTCGAATTAAGCGGGGCGCCAAATCAGCAATTTATTTTGATTTCCTTTTGCATAACTTACACATAAAGAAAATCTTCATGCGTATATTAAAAAAATGCTAGATTGGTATGTACATTTTCCCTGGGCGCCAAATTAGGAGGGGCTCCGAACAAGCCAAAATTTTTGATTTCCTTGTGCATAATTCATTTATTATATATTATTTATTTATACAAAAATAAATCAAAAATATGTATGCGTAAACTATTAGAGGGGGCCCCAAATCGGCCAAGATTTTTTATTTCGTTTTGCATAAATCATATTTTCCCCGGCCGTCAAATTAGGCAGGGCGCCAAATGATAATATGCATAATTTACACCCCAATAAAATCATTTTACGTAAATTCAAAAAATGCTAGTTTGGTACCTACATTTTCCCGGGGTGTCGAATTGTGAAGGGCTCCAAACCGGCCAAAATTTTTGATTACCTTTTGCATTATTTACACATAAATAAATCAAAATTTTTTATGCGTAAATTCACAAAAAGCTAAAATGGAATATTTTTTTACCATGTACTTCAGAAATACCGTACTCGCTTTCTATAGATTTCACATTTTTTTTTCTCTTATCCATTTGGAGAAGTTTTAATACTAAAAGTATGAAAACAATTTTATATCCTGTGCTGCATGTAGTACTTACCCGAATTACTCTTCTTAGCATCGAATAAATTGAAAATGTACCTATTCAGTTAGATTAGAACAGTTGCATTTATTTTGTTTCCTAGTAGGTAAGTAGGGCCTTTCCTGCCTAGTAGGTTGAATTTTGGATAAAATTGTGGTATCCTAACAGTGACCCTTATTTAGGGTTTCTTTCTACCCAAACTAAGACCCCTTTTCGTCTGGTCAGACTAGTCCAGCAGTACGAGTACTAGAAAGTTGCGATTTAGTGAATTTGGTCAAGGTATACATACTCGTATTAATAACGCAGACAAAATAATATAATAAAATATAGAACAATAATAAATTGTGTCACAAGGGTACAACAGAAAGTCCTTGAACAGAAAAGTGCCACTTTAATAGGTACCTCCTAGCAGGGAAATTTCTCATTCGCACGTGTATTCTGGTACGACGTGTTTCAGTACATTTGGCCCTCCGAAGACCTGACGTAGAATGAACCACTTTTCAAAATAGTACATTACGACACAAGTGCGAAAAACATGAAATTCGAAACGAGTGGTGAAGTTTTAAAACACGACCGATAGGGAGAGTTTTTAATTGTCACGAATTACGAATTTCGTTTTTGCACGTGTCTCGTACGACGTTTTTTAGTACAGATGGCCCTCCGAAGTTTTGAACCTGACGTAAAATGACCCACTTCTCGCACTTTAGCCTAAAAAGTAAACCATCTATACTAAAATAGTACATTACGACACAAGTGCGAAAAACATGAAATTCGAAACGAGTGGCGATGTTTTAAAACACGACCGATAGGGGAGTGTTTAAATCGACACGAGATTACGAATTTCGTTTTTGCACGCGTCTCGTACGACGTTTTTTAGTGCAGATGGCCCTCCGAAGTTTTGGACCTGACGTAAAATGACACACTAGAGCCTAAAAAAGGCACCATCTGTACAGTGTTGCCAGGGCTGTCGCGTCACTAGTCACGTTTCGGTTTCCTAAAAATCACGATTTGGCTCCAAAAGTCACGCGTTTCAGTTGTTCTTGATAAATCGATTTTAGCAAAAAAAAACCGGCCAAGAGCGTGTCGGACCACGCTCAGTGTAGGGTTCCGTAGTTTTTACTGAACCTTCTAAACCGATCAAGTTGAAAATAATTTTTCTTGAAAGTATTTACGTAGCTGAACTTTCATGACTTTCATGATTTATTTCATAATTTTTGGACTGACAGTGTCATTGATAATAACAACTTTGACAAGAGACAATTATCTATTTGTGGGTGCGTTCCAAAATCATAAATTACAAATATTTTTTTTCAAAATTGACTTCTGTAACAAAAATCACGAAAATTTCTTAATAGGGTAAAAAGTCACGAAAATTCCCTTAAAATCACAAGTCACGCGCTTGTCACGCGGAAGGGTCAAAAGTCACGCAGATCGTGACTTTCGTGACCATCTGGCAACGCTGCATCTGTACTAAAAAATATGTTTCAGTACAGGTGGCGCTTTTTTACGAAATCGAAATCTTCGGAGAGCCATAAGTGCTGAAAAACGTACGATACACGTGCGAAAACGAAATTCGTAACTCGTGTCGATTTAAAGCACTCCCTTCGGTCGTGCTTAAATTTATCTCCTCTCGTTTCGAACTTCATTTTTTTCGCACTTGTAGCGTAATGTACTATTTTCCCCTATACGTAAAGTGGCGATAGATTTACTGCTAGCAATGTCAATATTAGGTGTTAAGTTAACTTTGGAAAACGAGAAGGGGGGGGCGCAAATTTGGCACTTGCCCCGGGCGCCATTTACTCTAGCTACGCCCCTGACTAGAACCACAGATAAAATATAGGGAAGATTCCGTGTATTAAGACATACATGAACAAACTATTGTCATCCTTCACCCCATCTCAAGACGTATTCCATAAGGAAAAAGAGACAAATGAAGTAGCTCTACTTGGTCGTGAACTCCATCAACGACTCCATTTTCTTTGAACAATGCTACCAACCTGACTAGATAAAATGTCATTACTATTAGTGATGTCCAGTCTTCAATCGTATACTTTTATCGTCAATAATAATATTTTTACCAAATTAGGTAGCGAATACAGTAGGAATAAACCTTATTTCCTACTCAAAATCACGATCTTCTTCGATCGTGATTTCAAAATCTACATTTTAGGATAAAAATAAAATCACAAAGTTAACGAAATATTTTCTTTAATTAAAATGACATAATGAGGGTTTCCTAAAACGTATGCCACTAGTTGGCGCCACTTAGCCGTAAGGTCCCGCTAAGAAACACAATTATCTAGCCCCAAAGAAAGACTAAGTAAATGTTTTTTTTTTTAAATAAAGTTTAAATTTTTTTATGTATTTTTTTTAACTCATACAAAATATTTAAACCAGAAACTATAAACATAGAATTTAGACAAGTTTTTGGACCTGCTCCCGCCCTGGTGATTTCAGAAAACTCTCATTATAACATGTTTTATGGACTTATCATTCCTTAAAGCATACCTAACAATTTTGGTATGATGGCTTCTTTATAATTAAATTAATCAGTCTACACAAGTATCACATGAGCGTCATTATTAAACTAAACTTAATTTACTTGCTGGTTGACATGACATTGGATGATTACCAAATATGATGGGTAGTACGTCAGAATGTAATCACTTATGCGCGTACCCTTGCCTGAAACAACAGCTTAAAATTGTGCGGAGCATATTTTTGAATACTCTTTAGGGTACCAGTCGTCTGCCTTTTTGATATTTTTGACCCATAATAGCCTTTGTTCAGTGTCCAGTGGAAACCTGTTGGACATTAAAAACATCGATTCATTTTTGAGTTGACTATCAATACATTTATCGATATCACGATCGGTCTCTTAAGTACCACACTATGCGATACAAATGTTTGAATCCCACTATTTATAATTACATTACGAATGTAAATACAAATGGTTTAATCACAAAACTACACATATGTATCCGACAACAAATATTGAATAAGATTTTCAGTTACTTTTACCTTAATAAGGTTCGAAATCTTAAAATTCAAGTCAAAACTAAATTGCCGGTGAAACGTAATGTCTTTATTTTGTTCATTCAGGTAACCCTGGCGGTTTTTACACCCTGGAACCACACAAGTCATCACTTTTATCACATTCCGTGCACTTATCGAACAGAAATATACATGAAAAGCTTTATTTTAATCACTTTTACTATTTGCGGTTTAGGTGCACTAGTATACACAAACAAAGATCGTTGACAGGCATTGCCGGCGTCACCCACAGATAAAATAGACTCGGTCTATCAATTTTATATGTCTATGACTAGAACAATAACGTAATGAAAAAGCACGCGTGTTTAATATCTTGGATTATGAGCCTAATAGCGGTTCAATAATACCTACGTTACGAGCAAGTGTGTTGAAAAATCATTAATAGAGTAATAACATTTTTGTAAAAGATACTGCTTAACTCTGGCATTGAAAACATTGCTATTTGTGATGGATTTGAACTGTACCGGTAGCTTGTTAAAGAGAAATACGGCCTGGTAGCTCGCCATATGCTTCATAATGTTAAGCCTTGGGATTATGTCGTTTTTAATATCCTTACGTCTAGTTGCTAGCCTATTTTCTCTTTCAGTTATATTTTCATATCTATGAAGATGCTTAACCAGATCTGTTAGGACGACAAGGATGTAGAGTGACGGCACTGTTAGGATTCTCAGGTTCACAAAATGCTCCCTACACGACTCTATTTGGGGAATGCGAACAATGGTTCTAATAGCCCTTTTTTTACTTATGAAGGCCTTGTTTACGTTGTATTGATAGCTGTTTCCCCACTGCTTGATGCTATAACGCAACTTTGATTCCACTAATGCGTGATAGACTACCTTCAATTGAGCAACATTCATTGACAAAACCAGTTAAAAGAGTCACAAAAGTGGTCAAAGAGTCGAGCGGACCTCGGGCGGACTCCGCTCGACTCGCAATACTGCGCTCACAGCTCCTTGAACTTATAATAATGTAAAATGTATTAGCCAACCTCCTCTTATAAAACCCATTTTCAATTATCTTGTTGTTTACTACTGACTTTTTTTTACCAGTAAAATAGGTTTATAATAGTACATTACTCCCGAGGCCGGATAGTATTCGGACGGCAACCCGTCACTTCATGGCCGAGGTATGTACAGTCAACCAATTGGAACCCTAGGCCACTCAGGAACCATGTCAAAGTAACGTTATCAATCAGATTGTAAGACATTTCAAACGGCTTTTCATTTTGACATGGTTCTAGAGTGGCCTAGGGTTCCAATTGGTCGAGTGTACATTGTACAATGCTTTTCTCAAACATGCAATGAAATGTAACAAAAAAATGTGTCTTCTTTCTAAGAAATTATAAGTCAACTACATAACCAAGTCTTTGAAACACAACAAAAGTCAAATACGACACCGACACCTCATTTTTTTTAAGTTTGACCAGTTTGGTACAGTCGCCATCAGATATATGGTAGCGGTCGAGGTCCCCAAATAAATCGGAGCAACGTAAAATTTCAATAAATTCGTTACGTGAGAAAAGGGCAATAATTTAGAGACATGTAATTCGTCACAAATTTAGGAGCAACCACTTTTCAATTAATTCGTAACGTATAATTAGGCAAAAATATCGGAACACAGAGATAATCATAAATATCTGAGCAGTCAAAGATATTTACGACCACCCGTAAATATCTCACATTTATGGAAAATATACCTTAGTGTCATATACACATCGCTTTAAATTCTTTATGGTCAGCCACACGTCTTGAATAGGTTGTCAATAATTTGAATTTAGAACAGAGTGGTTTGTTGTGACGTTCTTCGAAAAGAGTAGACATTTGTCATCGTGACAAATATATTTCTGTCTCTTTCGCAAATTGGACAGATATTATGCCTAAATCATTTAAACGAGTTGTCTGGTTAACCGCTGTTTTGACGTATTTCCAAAATTGGCAAAGGTAGAACAAGGAGCAAAGCAAAATTTCGTGAGAAGATGTCGTGTACTCGGTGGCGCAATGAATAGTTCGAGTAATAAATATATTGAAGTAGGTATTATTAAATAGCGATTACAGTGGGATTTGAAAGTACTGTTGGCACAACAGTGTATAAGTCAATCTGGAATATATTCATAGTCATACAGGGTGGCCAAATAAGATATATACCTACACTTTATTTTTGAAATGTTATTCTATACATAACACAAAAAATATGAAGTATCACTGGATAAATACAATTATTTGGGTCGGCAATTATAATCAGACAAATATCCACCTCCAGTAGCATCGCAGATGGCAACCCTTTTCAACGCATTTTTCATCACTTTTTCACACATTTCCGGCGTTATTTCAGTGATCGTGGTTCGAGTATTTTGTTTTAATTGCTAAAGGTTCTTTGGCCAATAAGAAAAGACAAATCCTTTTAAATAAATAACCCCACAGAAAAAAAACAGGAGCTGTCAAATCAGGCGATCTTGGGGGCCAGTTAATGTCACCTTTTCATCACACTTGCTGTCTAATCGCGCCATTGCTTGCATGCATAGCGGGAGTAATAGAAAAGTGAAATTCCCTAGGGAGTAATAGAAATGTCAGTACGTCATTTAATAATATTTTGTCTTAAAACTTATTTTTTTGAAAGAGGAATTCTGAAACTATAAGACATTCTAAGTAGGTAGTATTTGTTTTTAGAAATCATAATTATCTATCATCGATTTTGATAAAAAAACTGCATTTATACATTAGAAAAAAAACGTTTTGAACATGTGAAAACAGTAAATGTCTCTAAGAAGCATGGGAATGTAGAGACATTTACAGTAAATGTCTCTAAGAAGCATGATGTCTAAAATTAATAAAATACATTGTTTTCGCATATTCAACGCGTTTTTTTCTAATGTATAAATGCAGTTTTTTTTATCAAAATTGGTGATAGATATGGTTCCTAAAAACAAATACTACTATTTACTGCTTAAGACCTACACAATGGATTTCCGAATAGAAATAAGCTCTGAAATGGAATTCGAGATCAAAAATGTAAACAATCTATGACAATGACATGACATTACAAAGTCAATGTTAAATTGACATTCCAGGGGTATAAAACGTTTTATATCGAATGTAGTTTTTAACACCTTTGTAAATTCTGGCACCCTAGTGAAAAGGGGTATAAGTCGAATTTTGGCCAAATTGAGTTAACCCTCTAATGCATAAGACAAAAAATTTCAAAAAAAAAATGGCATCTGTTGGTGTAAAAGGATCTAAGATATCACGTAAATTGACAGAGCTACGGTCGTGTAATATGGTATAACTAACACAAATGACCATGCAGTGTCAGGTATAAGTTGAAATAAATTCTTACTAACAAAAAAAGTATATCGTTGTAAAGTTACAAAAGGTATTAGTGTAGCTAAGTTTTACGCATTTGTATTTTAGTTGTGTGTAACGCTATAACTACTCATATTCTCTTGATGGTCACTCGGATAATGAGGATCCATGTGTATTTAAATCACTTTACACGAACAATAAATTCATTTTTTGAGATACAATTCGACATAAATCCATATTTCCGAATAAAATTGTGTTGTTACGGGTACAAGTCGACTTTAATCACTTACAATTACAGTTTTTACATGTAATACAATCCATTTGCGGGAATTATATCCGTTTGCACTAAATTAAAAAGTATTACTTAACATTTAACACCAGTAAATTGACGGATTTGTACTAAGTTGTACCATTTTACACTAAGTTTCGTTATATTGTATGCACAATGTTTAAAATAGTGTTAATTTTTAAAATTTAATTTACTTAGTGGTTAATGATTTTCTTAAAGTATGATTGTTTTTCAAATTCAAGCTGTTAAATTCTGCTGCTTATTTGTAAAAACCTATGTTAGTAATATTAGTTTGTGTTGACAGTTTTAAATGACCTAACGCAAATACTTTTTTTTAAATTGTAGTAACAATATTACTTAATGATCTAGGTAATATAGAAAGCGCGCTATAATAGCCTTGTACGAGTATTTGCTGCTGTTCTATCTAAGGCTATTGCAATATCTATATTACTCCAGAAACATGTGATTAGAACAATTTCAAAACAGCCACCCGGAAACCATGCCTGGCCACTTTTTACGAATGCTAACATAATGAAAACAATATTATCACAATATTTTTTTTAATTGTCTACTAACGAAATTAATAAAGTTAATGTATAATTAACACAATAATTCAAGTTGATCGTACCTATATTTACCTATACCACTTTTATAAGAATTGTAATCGATAGAACATAATAGTGACAGGCTTTTTATACTCGTCGATTAAAGTTTGTTTATTAAGATTCCATACAGAGTACTGCAATGCAACGTCACTATTTTTATCCGAAACAACTGAAATAACTTCTTTACACACTAGTGCGAGGAGTCGTTTATATCTTGCCTGGTTGAAAACTTCGGAAGGCCACCTGTACTGAAAAATGTCGTACGAAACACATGCAAAAATTAAATTCGTAAATCGTGTCGATTTAAAACACTCCCTTCGGTCGTGCTTTGCTTTATTTATGCTTATTTCGAACTTATTTTTTTTCACAGTTGTATCGTAATGTCCATTACGATAGGCTATAGACAATAGTTTTTTTTAAATAAAATATCGATTTTCAATAGAATGTTATTTTAGGGGACTCGATAAGATACAAAATTGCCATTCAGGCGTTACGGAACGTACCTACCTAGCTGCGCGCACGACATCCAGGGCATAAAGTTATAATTCGGACAGTAGGACTATTTTGTACTATGATTACTAATAATGAATAAAATAAATGCTACATTATGGTATTTTTTGGTATTATGAAATTTAAAAACATTTCATTTTATGATGCGTTGTGTTTTGGCTGTTGAAAAGAAGTAATATTTTTAATTCAAGGAAATAATTTCTCATAATAAATGGAAAAAAGAAATATTTTTATTGTAACTTATTTCATAGAATTTGGATACAATTGAATAAAGTGATTAATATAAATCTTGTTATTTCCTTTTACACGTTACTAACATTTTGTGCACAATGGTATAGGTCGGTTTTTTTGGGATTATATTGTATACGTACATGCTATGCCATTAAAATTAATTTCGCAAACAAACTTAGCTAATTTTTTTTCGTAGAAGTACATCTCAAAAAGAGTTATTATAAAATAAGTTTAATGTATACCCGTTTTCACTAATGTCCAATATATGTGAAAAGGGGTACTAATTTGGTTATATTTCTGAATAGCATTTATTTCAGCGGGTACAAGTCAATTTTTTTTAAACTATTGATTTTAGCCATAAACCAATGACGGCATGTGAAAGAGCGCGTTGTATTTACTCAAAGTACATTTAAAGTTATTCTAATTCTTTAGCCATTTCGGCACAGTAATTTTGAATAATTTCGCCAATCGTTTTTTGGCTCTCCTGTAAAGTGGCAAATTTCGATTTATACCCCTTTTCACTAGGGTGCCAGAATTAACGTAGCATTTTTAGATTGGTTTTTTATTTTATTTATATCTACACTTACAACTATCCTTACAGGTACTAAATCTAAGACAATGTTTTATGTGTAGATGTAGATACGCGAAAGTCAAAGTATGTTCGATACACAAAGTATCACAATCGTTAACATATTTTTGGATATGTATGACAATAAAAAACATACGTCTGAGTGTCCACGGTTCCTGATTACAAAAATAGAACCTAGAAAATTTGCTAGAATGATGTAAATAATCCACATAATCAATGTTTGAACACGAATGTCGTATTACTTTAATCTTTAGGATAGTGTAGTTGTCAGCCTCCGTAGCCTGGTTGGTAGTGACCCTGCCTACGAAGCTGGAGGTTCCGGGTTCGAATCCCGGCGAGGGCATAATTTGTGTATTTATTTATCACAAATATTTGTTCCTTGGTCATGGCTGTCTATGTATTTAAGTAGCTGTATGTATCGATATGTATTATATATATCGTCGCCTGGTACCTGGTACCCACATCACAAGCCTTAATTGAGCTTATCGTGGGACTAGGTCGATTTGTGTAAGATGTCCAAAGATATTTATTTATTTATTTATAGTCGGGGAACGAATTCCAGTCTTCATCTATAGTTACGATCGAATCCATTTCGATTAAAATATGAAAATGATTCATGAGTAGGTAAAAATACTAAAATCTGTATTAATGTACTTTGTAATGCTAAATTTCAGGAGTTTTTATGAATTCGTAAAACAGTCATTTGGAGCACCGTCTTGTTGTGATTTTTGAAGTACATAGTTATAAATGCGAACCCTCTTAAATGGTTCTTGGTGTAGTTACCGTATTAAATTACGAATAAACTAGTTATTGTTATAACTGCGAACCAAATGTTTAAGATTTCTTATCATTGCCAGTAGTATAAATTGAACACCTTACATTTTATTAAAAGTAGCGACATATATAATTAAAAAAATGATATATTTCGCTTAGTGTTTTGTATAAATAAATTGTAAAATATTTAAAAAGTCAGTGACTGTAAATACGCATTTTTTATAAGTATTTTAATGATTTTAGATTACCCACATCTCGTGATTATTTTTTTGTGGTGGTATCCCATTTGTTTACATTTTTGATCTCCAATTCGATTTCACATCTTAGCAAGAATAGGTGAAGCTTTGAATGTTCGTTCAATTGCATTAAAAAGAGCGTAGCCGTGTTTGCATAGGGAATCGGCCCTTGCACCAAATGCTTATCGTATTTATTTTTAAAGGGCTCTCATGACAAATATAATTGATTGTAAATTTGAGCTTTCTCTCTTTGTTATTTTCTGAGGCAGGATGTTTTTTTTTTCCTTTTCATAGTAACCGTTATTTTCAACATTGGCTTATGCGATAGATATGCACATTTTGAAAAATAATATACATGTAATGACTCGTATATTCTTGAAATAACATTTGTTAGTGCTATTAAAAATGTTTGATAAAAATAGAAAATAAATCTTCAGTATTTTTTATCGATTTTATAATAGCGACACCTACAGTTTTTCCTCATGTGATTGCCTATATTAAAACCTGACACACATATTTTTTTCATAAGAATTCAATTGGTAGGTACTTCATACTAGAAAAATAAGCCTTAATTGATTGTTAACTACTAATTAATTCCTAACTATGAGTTAAATAAATTGTTATTTGTCAATTAAGCCTTTATTTTTTTATTTTCTAGTATGAATTACCAACAACTTTATTTATAAAAATATTATTATAATGTTGCAGGCCTTAATACAGGTAATCACATGTGATAAAAAACTGTAGGTGTCGCTATTATAAAAAACAAGAAGAAAATACTGGCGTTTTGTTTCCTACTTTTATCCAAGAGTTTTCTTGGCACTATTCAATGTTATTTAAAGAATATATGAGTCATTATATGTCAGCGAACGAAAAAAACATAGAAAGCGAACTAGCTTCAAAAAGTGACACCTCAAAACTCGAGATATGCCACAAATCCGTTACCCAGTACGGGTGCCTGTCGCGTCGCATAACATCGATTGTCCTAAAATGTTTTGGCCGAGAATGTTTGGCATAATGTTACATGGCATACTACTTGTTTAGCCTACTTAATTTTGAGCATACACGTTTAAAATACCTACACCATATTTATTCTAATATTCTTTACTCGAACGTCAAATGACCTAAAGCATAATAATCCTAATGTTCATTGTAATAAATATTGTTTACCCTACTACTCGAACTGTCAATTTTCACTGCGCCTACTTTTATCATGTCCGAAATTTCATTCAAAAAGGCATTTTAATAACAAAATGCAAAACATTTGAACAACAGGGTAAATGGTTAAAAAAATCTTCAAGTAATAAACCAGGGTAAAACCGACGTGGATTGGTTAGGTTTCGAGGCTAGGGTGGAGTAAACGGCGTAGTCTATAAATACTTAAGTATTTTTAATCAAATGTTTATACATCCTCATACTTACAAAATAAAAAAATGGGGGGATGGGGGGGGGGGGTGAAGCTTCCTACCAGAGGGGCTCGGGGGGCGAAGCCCCCCGCATTAAAAAAGAAATAATCTGAACCTCTCCTACCTTAACCTAGATAAGTTCGTTAGGTACCTTTTACCCCTTAGAGCGGAAATAGAAGCCCCGCGCAGCGGGGCTTCGTCGACCGGTTCCCAGGTCCAAATTGCTCACTAAAATTCTTTGGACAACAGGGCGAATTATTTAAGAATAGTTAAGTGAAAGGAATAAAAAAAAATTTTAAAAGTTTAAAGTAATCACTTTTAGTACATTTAATAGTAGGAACATCACCATTATGCACAATAATTTTTCGATACATATACATTAGACACGAAAATCATTAGGACAATCAATATTTAAGAACAACTAAGTTAGGATTAACAATTTCGGCATAACAAAAATATGCGCAACAATGCCATTAATTTTTCGGCGTAAAGTTGTTATGCGACAAATTTTTCGAAATAAAAACCTTATGCCGCCCGATATAGACCCCCTAGTACTCGTATACAAATGGCCGACATGTCGCGCGGTCTTACTGATGGATGGCGAAAAAATATCTTAACTAAGTAAATATTAGGGTGTCCCCTATTTTACGAGTTTTAGAAATTAATAACGCATACCCCCTAAATCGATTTATTTTACCTCAAAACACACTGAAAAAAAAATCAGTTAATTTCTGTAACTGAAACCCGTGCCGACTTTCATGCCATTTTCCTATACAATGTATGAAAATGACCAAAATTTTTTTTCGTTTTTTTTTGTTTCTATGGCATTAAAATATACTACTGTCTTATAAACATTTTATCATAAAATTAACTTGATGAGAACAGAAAAACAATACATTAATATCAACTTAGTTTCTGACCAATTTTTTTCATAATAATTTGTATGGGAATTTCAGATGAAAGTCGGCACGGGTTGTTGTTACAGGATTTGAGCTGATTTTTTTGCTTGATGAGTGTTTTGGGGTTAAAAAAGCCGATTTAAGGGGTATGCGTTATTGATTTCTAAAATTCGTAAAATAGGGGACACCCTAGTACCTAAATATGCCCTGTTACGTACGCTGTAAAATGACACAGAAGACGCTCACACGAGCACCATAAAGAGATGAAATTAACATTTCACAAGAAAAAGTCTCACTACATTTTATTTCAAAGATATTTGTTTTGGGGTAATTTTATATATGGGGATGTAATTATGCCAACTTTTATTCTGCCATCTCCTAGCACGTATAGGATAAAATATGCCGATGGCGCTTATGCCGTTATGTTCGTAAGTTCGTATACAAATACAACGGCCACAGACGTAAGCGCCGTCGACAGCGTGGTCCTCTTGTCCAGATAACATCACATTTAGAACTTGTGGACTCATAAATCTAAATGTTCACAGCTTATACGAAAATCCATAAACGCTGATTTTTAACTAGTTGGGTAATAGGTACCTATTTTAGACGGGTTTATTACTCCTGTGTAACGCGAGTTCGTAAGTCACTCTATACTCTATGCGACGTATAAACTGCTACGTCGCTGCGTGTATAGACTGTACAGTACACTGCGTCTGCAAGAGTACATTAGTGCGAGCGTGATAGACTGCTTTATGTATTGCGTAAACTCTAACGTACTTACCTAAACCTTGGTGGGCAGAGAGTGGTGGAGGCGTCGAGCTCAGGGACGGCACGTCACCACACAGCGGTGGTATGGTAATGCTTGCCTACCACGATAGTATTAGCCACTAACGAGTATGCTGTCGAAGTGATTGTCTTGCTGACAGATGGGGTATAATATTTTCGTTGTTCATTAGTAGACACTAGAGACTGGCGTGTACCTATGTCACATTAGATGCGAGAGGGAGGACTTTTAAAATTACTATAATACACCTTGGTTTTTATAAAACAGTTGGAACATTGTATAAGTTTAAATTTTGAACTAACCAGTCTAACCATGTTCTCTTTCTATTGATAGAAAGCCGAAAGATGCTACTGTATTTGCATTGAAAAAATTACGACTTACATATTTAAATGGCGGCTCTATTACCCAAACAATTCAATGTTAACCAATAGGGAGGAAAACAACCAATGGCGGGCATTCCATATAGGCAAATAGGCACTGCTTACCCTAGCAGAATAGCGTCTAAACACACACATTTGCTTTTCTATTGTAATAAATTTTACCGTCAACTGGGGTGCATAGGGGTGGCTAGATGAATAGGGATAAAAACTGGAAATCACATTTACCTACATACTTCCTAATAGCATAAAAACTACTACACAAGTACACACATACTTGCTCGAGCATTATTTATTGCTTGAAAGTGAGTACATATACATAGTTACAAATGGTGGTAGGGTTAGTTTTTGGTTACATCACAATCAGCCAGAGTGTGGCGTACAATAATTTGACTCTCAATATGCATGTCATTGAGGAATAAAAATAAAATATGGAGGAAAATAATCAAAGTATATTAATCTTATACTTTGGCACATTTTTAATTGAATTCGATCACATAACAACTCAGAAACTGGCTCAATGAGAATATGCCTAATATAGATACATAGAATGTAGGAATCTCAGAAAGTACTCAGACTTCAATCTAATAAGAACACGACCTGCTCAGAAACTGACTTTAAACAAGAATCCGAAACAGTCAGAATGAAACCTATTCCGAATCTGGTAACCTCCGCCTAAATCATTCATTTTTAGGGTTCCGTAGCCAAAATGGCAAAAACGGAACCCTTATAGATTCGTCATGTCCGTCTGTCCGTCTGTCACAGCCGATTTACTCGGAAACTATAAATGCTACAGTAACGTAATTTGGTAAGGATATGTGTTGTATGAGCCGCTACAGGATTATGATACTAAATTGTAAAAAAAAATCATTGGGGTGGGGGCCCTCCATACGTGTAACTGAGGGATAGAAATTTTTTTTTAGTTGTAGGTATATAAGCGTGTGGGGTATTAATAGAAAGGTCTTTGAAAATTATATGAAGGTTTATAAATCTCATTTTTATTTAAGCAAATCGTTTTCGAGATATCAACTCTCAAAGTCTGAAAAATGTGTCCCCCCCCCCCTCTATTTTTTGAGCAACGCGATATAAAATTCTAAAAAAAAATATATGTTATGCACATTAATAAACTCTAACGATTTTTGGTTTGATTAAATTATCTTCTATAGTTTTTGAGGTAGGTTGATTTAACTGTATTCTTTTAATAATAAATTGATAATGGTACGGAACCCTTCGCGCGTGAGTCCGACTCGCACTTGGCCGGTTTATTATTATTAAAGGTGCGTTCAGACCAAAAGAGCATTCGCTGTTCTATCCCCCGCTCTACGAAATCAACCAATCACGTTTTGTGTAACGATCGAATTTCGTAGAGTGGGAGGTTAGAAATTTAGAATAGCGAATGTTCGCTCGCTTGGTCTGAACTAACTAAATGCACCTAAATTGAATCAGCTCTTGATTCTCATATAAATGAACCCAAATCTATAGTTTAGAAAACCATTGCAAGTGCACGGCCCGATTACACATCTTCCTGCCGGATTGAGATGTCAGCTTTTAAACTGGATCGAGAGCGCCCGACTCTCTTGCGTTTGGGAGCCGTAGGGAATACATTGTTGTTTTTTAAGCATGGTTGTGTTCTTCCTTATCATTATGTTGACATTGAATATTTCGCCGTGTGGTGACGGCAGTAAGAATACATTTGTCACCACCCCAACTCCTCCTGCGGGTGTCGTAAGAGTCGACTAAGGGATTGAAGTGTCACTGACCATTATTTGATAAAAGATTGATGATGGGCAGCAGCGTCATCATAGTGGACACATTACTGCGATCGCCAATCCGCTTGCCCAGCGTGGCGATTATGGGCATTTACCTCATAATGTGTTTATACGCAGTCAATAGGAGAGGCCTACGTCCAGCAGTGGACTATCATAGGCTGATGATGATGATGATGATGATTATTACAAGGACGATAGACTCGCCATTTGAATAAAATGTTTTCGTTTTTCATTTAAATAAAAACCAGTAGCATCTTGAGCATTTCTAACAATAGATAAAGACCATGGTCAGTTTAATGTCAACGTAAGTATTTAACTATTTTCATCCGTTATACGTAATTTGTAAATTACGTTTTTATAATGAAATTAATGACGTTACAGGACATGGGAAACCCATAAATAAATAATTTCAGACGAAATGATCGTCACTAAACTCAGATATAAACAAACTATTTACAATCTATATAGGTAACGTATCGGTGTTTAGGATTCAATTTAAGAGCTAAAGCTAGATGGTAATTAGGTTTAGACATCGGACCTACCCTTCCTCGTGAATGGGGTGACGAACGCATCTGTTCACTGTTGCATGTGCCCCGCAATGTGCTAAGTGCTAATACAATGCCGAATCAAATTAGTCGTAGTCAAGGGCTTTGGCATAACACTCTTCATTAGATCCCCGTCCTTTATTCAATGGTAGTTAAGCCGATAGCTGTTCAAGGGGTCAGTTACAAAAATAAAATAAAAATAAGCCTTTAATGAAAACCAAATTTAATGTCGTAATACGCATAATTTCTGTGTTACGGAGTAAAATTTTGTGTAACAACTTCTGGCAGTGAAAACAGGCGACAAGTTCCAATTTTCTATGAGCGAACAATACGCGCATGTATTGTTTTATGTTTTATGTTTTAATTTATTTCCATTAATTTATTTCCATTTATTGATTTGATTTAATAGGTTTTCATTATTTAATTTAAAATGTTGAATGTTATGTTTCAATCATATTATTTCACAAATGTGTATTTATTTTTCTTTTTCCCAATTGATACACTGTACTGTATCGTAGAATATGTTTAGACTGGATTTTGGATTTTGTGATTATATTTTAGGTTATTCATTAATGTTGACGTGTAAATTGGCTTTATAAAATAAATGACTATGACTATGACTATTTTTTAACTATACCTAACGTCCTGGCCACGATATTGGTCCAAAGGTGCATTCAGACCAAACGAGCATTCGCTATTCTAACCCCCTACTGTTTGAAATTCGATCGTTACACAAAACGTGATTCGTTGATTTCGTAGAGTGGGGGAAAGAATAGTGAATGTTCGTTTGGTCTGAATGCACCTTTACGCCGCGGCCACGACATCGGTCTAAGGCGACCGGCTTAGCGGAAACGTATGGTGCTCCCTCTCGTACCCATATCGGCATCCCGCTCCAACTCATGGATTCGCTTGCCGCTGGTCGCCTTAGATCAATGTCGTGGCCGGGGCATTAGGCGACTGGCTAAGGCGACCAGGGGCGAGCGAATTAAACAAAATCGAGACCGCTAAAGAAGCATGACACGAAAATTCGCTGTGGAACGCCTTTTTCTACTGCTAAAGGTTGTTGGACACTATAATTGATATGACTAACTTTTGTAACACAATTGACGGCATTGCGCGACGCGATCGTGATTTTTGTTTTTGCTTCGGGACCGCAGGGAACAGTCGACGTTTCCTATATCTCTAATTCCCTCCCTGCGCGCGGCCGGCGCCATTACACTATGCTATTGGGACGAGGGGCCGCACCGAGTGTGCCACTAAAAGGGATGGATATACATATAGTGAGCGTTGTTACCATGCGAGAAAAATTACCCCATTATTTACCCTATTATATGAAACAATATTAAAATGTAATATCAAATATGTTTATTTAAGTGGAGTTTTAGTTTCTTAGTGTACCTTATTTAATTTAATTTACGAAATAGTATTTTAAACTGTCATGGATACGTGTCGTTTTTCAAGCAAAATACACATCTTTGCCGAATATCAATTAGATTGCATTTTAACGTAGGTATACTAACCGACACTAGAATCCAAAAAAATAATGTAAGCAAATACTCGTATGGCTGACATTCCATAGCATCTCACGTGTTTGAAACATAATCGTGAAATACGTTCGCAGATATAATTTTAGGTTAACACTATAAATATCAATATTTTTTACTAAAAATGTATGTGAACTCTTTCAAGTTCGGAATAAAACTACGATTGTGTTTTAAAAGTGCTTTATTATGGAATAATGCAAGTTATTAGGATTGTTTAAATTTTTTTGGATTCTACTGACGAATGGTGTAAACGGTTTGCGGACAGCTCATATTGACTAGCAAAGATGCATTATTTACTTAAAAATAATACATTTTTTTACTTTTAGGTATACACTATCTTTTACCATCCCTGACTCTCAATTTCAACTCGTCAATAATGATATATTTAGTAACTTATCGACATTAATTTAAAAAATATATATATCATCATCGATTTCATTACAAGAATGAAAAATTACATGTACCTACTTACCACAAACAACATAGTAAATAAACCCTCGATTACCCAAACTAGTTTGGGCAAACTTATTCGGATAATTTAAATAGGACAAGGTAAAATAAATCGACAACGTATATACAAATAACATTTAATTTACTCATAAATAATTAGAATTCTATGGAAAGAAAAAATCTGCAAGTGCACCATTGGGCCAAACCACCATTTATACATTATAATAATTTTGCGAACGTGGGCAACTATCATACTGAAATTACATCAAAATTTTGGGTAATTATACCCTCCTTGCCCTGGCATCCCTCGAACAATAACAAAGTCACTGAATTATTTCCCTTTATCGAGTTAATGATGGCCCAAATGCTTTCTAATGACTAGTTTTTTTATCAGTTTACATTTTAAAATGGTTTGCTAACAGTTTCATTTAGAATTAGACTGAAAAACACTATTTATATATTTACCTGCGAAAGGTTACGTCCGCAATTTTTCGCTCGTTTCTACTTTTACAGCCTAGTACTTCGCATCGCACCATATCTAGAAGATAAACACAGATGAAATTCAAAATAAGCCTTGGGATATGTTGTTTGTATCCACTTTCACATTTAAAACATTTAATTTCACTCCCACCAGACGTAAGTGACGTATTCAACGCATTTGTCTGTCACGTAGATGCTAAGTGACACACAAAAAATAGTGGCACAGTGATAAGGACGGACGATTGTCGTTCCTTTTCACTTCCACTAGTTAAAAGTTTAATAAGGCCATCCCTTCCGTTCTTGCTATTATTATTACGTTGTCAAATCCATATTATTCTATGTCCATGTATTGGGATTATTATTGGCTTAGTGTCAAGTGTGAACTGTGAATGAGTGCAATAGCGACAGGTTAGGAGCTTTTATTGAAATTTGGTTTCGTGTATACATTGTATCTACACGCATATACCTATACATTATAATTATACAGGTTGGTCCAAACCTTGACGTCAAAAATTTTTTTTTAGATTCCCACGTCATGAGCTATCAGAATATACCCCATAAATGTTAGCCGATTTTTTGTAGTTTTCGAGTTATGAAGTTTATTTGACCGACTACTCCGAAAAATCCTCATTATTAAGTATCACTTTTTTTTTTGATTTTACGAAGGTTTAAGGTCTAGGGCAATCTCTTCATTACCAAAAATCCTTGGGATATGTTTTTTTTTCATTTACGTACATTATTGCTATTTTGATGCGTTTTTAGCGTAAAATTTTGAATTTGGTATTTTTTTATCCTACTTGTATCAAAGTGAGGACGCTATTTTTTTTGTCAGTAAATGCTTTATTTGTAGTAATACTTTTACAAAAAGAAAATAGTTCAAAAATCCAACAGTTTATTTTATTAATAAATTTCTGCATTACAGAATTTCTCAAAAAAAAAGTTTTCAAAAATTCATAACTCGAAAACTACAAAAAAATCGGCTAACATACATGGGGTATATTCTGATAGCCCATGACGTAGGGAACCAAAAAAAATTTTTTGACGTCAAGGTTTGGACCACCCTGTATAGGTAACGGATTCTTTAAGCGATATTTTGTTTAAACTAGAAATGTAAGTATTTCTTGATAATGCGCAAAAAAATACACTGTGGGCTTTTATAACCCGAAAGATTTTAACCACGCCTTTTTGATGTAAAAACAACCAAAAAATGTTACATGAGTGTTGTCATTACTGGCGAAAAAGATATTTTTTTTTCAATTTGTTGTTACTATTTTTGAATGTATTTTAACATAAAAAGTAAATGTTATTCATAAAACTTTCACCTTAAATGAGTTTTAACGGTTTTTTTACAAAAACCTCAGTTTTTAAGGTTTTAGGTCTCACTTTTTGATATCCAGAAAAGTTTATATGACATTACAACAGCCCACGGTGTATTATATACGGTACTACAACAACAAATCGGATTGGAAGCTCCATCATGTGCAAGTTCGTGTAGTCGCTATCAGATAATTATATCGGAGTGTTTTTAAATACATATGGATACATGTATTATCATCATATGGATATATGTATTGCTATGGCAATGGATATTGCCATAGCTTTAGATTGCGTGCTGAGATATTTTTGAGCATCGTGGCCGCTCGAATATAAATTTCTGATGATGACTGTAACATGCTATTATTGACGTTCGATTATTTCATTTATTTATTGGAGACCAAACAGAGTTAAGTGTACATAATTTTGAATAAAATAAAATAAATTTATATCTAGTATTAAACATGTAACTTAGCTCCTCAGCAGTTCTCACCGAGAAATACATAGATAGTTAAGCTTAAGTTTACAAATTAAACAGACTTATATAACTAATATACCTACACAATATTATCACTTGGCAAGAAACCGAAAACCAAAAGTGGCATTGCTTATTATTCCTCTGGGATTATTTGAAGGACCTGCTTTTTGTACTGATAGTCGTGATATGATTACTTAACCTTATTAGTGGCTCTACTGCCAGCAGGGCTGCCGCGAACTTGGACATCATTCCACAATGTCGTAACAGATGTGCTTACCATAGAAAAAATCAACTGCTAAAGACCCTGGTTGTCACGGGATTCGAACCCGCTTCCTCTGGATTGCCGGTGCAACGTGCTTCCAATTACACCAGACGACCTTCCGTCGATCACAGCGAATTTTTCCAATAGTATTGTGAATCTAGTCACTAGCGACATCTGTACGTAATGTTTCGAAGGTACTTAAGCCACACTCCTAAGACGTATGTTTCTAATCTTGTATTGGACATAATTATTTCAAGGGTCTGTCTTTCTCACTGCAACAAAAGTGGCATCGGAGTGGCAGGGACATGCATGGGACGGTGTGAATGTGAAGTTGTGACTGTCCGACAGTTTGTGAAATTTGAATTTGTAGTATATGTACATATATGTATTTTACATTATAACTATATGTGTAGTACATGTACGATTTAAGCATAGTAGGTAATATACTATAATTACATTGGTTTCATTTAAATCATTCACCGTACACGTTTGTTTGTCTATCTCTTGTTTCATACAGTTCGCTCTTTTGCTCAAAGGTTAACTGGAAGAGATCCCTTACAGGAACAAGTTCGCCTGGTACCTTTTTGAATTGTTGTGTCTCTTTTTTACCTGTTTTTTGTGTACAATAAAGAATTTACATACATACATCGAAATCTCGGATTTTTAGATTTTCTATCTTCGCGGTAGCTTATCTGTGGACCTCGCGAATCATTTGTTAGTTTGTTGTTTGCATTTGATGAAAGTTGTTAATGATATAACATAAATAGCGGTGATCCATTCAACTGCGACAGAAATATAAATTCGGACGTTTCCGTGAAGAATTTACCTCACTGCGACGGTAGGTTACGACTGCGTAGGCGGACCTATTTTTTTTATTGAGAATGCAATTCAAGGCAATGCAATACAAATATGCATTTCAAATTTGAACCCTAATAGCAGTTAATAGCGTTCAAAACCAAAGTGGTCATATATGGCTTCGTAATCTTCGTATGCATTAGAGATGCGTAGGTATGTACCGGTTCGCCACAGGCCCTCTACATCTGTCAGAGTCGTGGTCGTGTTTGTCGCTCCCGTATTGGCCTACACAGCACACAGCCATGAGAAACGCTGTCTGCCCTCCTAATACTGCTTGTATGGTCTGATATAATAGACTTTCAAGGCCAAATGAAAGTAGAAATTGATAAGCGTGATGTTATTAAAGAGGGGGTTTGACACTATTAGATATTTCTATTTAAAGTTGTATACAGGATGTTTGGTCAGTGGTGTCGGCGCTTTTAAGGGCTTAACACGTTCCCTGTGCATGCATCACATGTGATACATTTGAAGGTATTGATGATACGTGAATGTAGCATATATGATGCACGACCCTATTTAAATATAGGGATAATTTGAAATTTGCACGTACGAGCTAAGCTACGTTAACTTACCCACACGTATCAGCTGTAAAAAGTGACAATTTGACAAAATTAGGTATTGGCGAACTTTTAATACTGTTGCCAGGTTATGCTTGAAATTGTGTGCTAGAATCTGCACGTGAGAGGTGACACTATCGATTTTAGCTGCACATGGAACGTGTTAAGCTGCAATCAATTTCATCAATAAATTACCATGCAATTTTTTTTTGTGCCAACGATAATTAAATGGCGGCAATTTTAAAATTTCAAACAGACGAATACGGGTGCATGAGGTATTTCTGAAATTATACGTTTGTTATCGGCCCTATCTTTGCAAAAGAATCCCATTAGAGAGCTCATTAGATAAGCAAACTAATTAACCTAATCACTTGACTCAACTATTTCAACAACAAGGCTATATTAAAAACATACTAAAAATGTAAAATAGCAACAAATTCACCTTAATTTTTCAATTAATAGGTAACTGTAAGTAGGTACCTGTCTGTACCAAGTGGCAAATATTCCGCGCTTGCCTTGCGCGCCTGTTTATGTTATACATAATATATGTACCTATATATACATGTAGTTACCGCCCTAGCCAGGGGGATATCTGGGTCGCGTTATATAAAATTACAATTTTGCTGTTTGTCTCTCTTTCCAGCCAATATGTGCGTGCGTTAGAGACGCAAACAGCGAAATTGATGTAACGTTATAAAACGCGACCCTGTCGCACCAAATATAGGGTGGTAACACCTATGAAATTGGCGTTTCTGGTCTAAGACATTAGTAGGACTCCTTAATTTTATTATGTAAAGAGTAACTTAGACATTTTTTGTTTTCAATAGTGCACTGTAATAAAGTTTTTATCACACTAATAATAGTTTTTTTTTAAAGTAATATTCAACAATAAAAGCAACCAATATGCTGCCGGTCGGTTCATATGTTTCGAATAGATATACAATATACATGGTAATACCTTGTTTTATGAAATAGAGATGAACAAAACACGCCTTAGAAGTGTCTAATAAATTACCAATAAAGGGGCGTTTAATTTAAACCAAAAGAGCATTCGCTGTTCTAGCGCCCGTTCTACGAAATCAACCAATCACGTTTTGTGTACCTACCGATCGAATTTCGTAGAGTGGGAGGTTAGAACAGCGAATGCTCTTTTAGTTTGAACGCACCGTATTTTTGGGCCCAAATTCTTTTCGTTGTCTTATTTTGTGTCCCTAAAAAACGTGACGCAGTGATGATTTTTGTATGAGATGATGTTTTGTTTTCAATTTCTGATGTATGGATTATAATCTAGCGTGAAGAATAAATACAAGTGCACCGGATTTTTTTTACATATCGAGTAGAAACATCAACTAAAAGCGTGACAGAATGGTATGAAACAAGACAACGAAAAGAATATTGACCCTTTTTTAAAGTGGATTTATTTTGATTTAGACATCAAAGAATTATACCTACATAAAATTCTTTGTATGAAAAATATATTTTTGTTTTAGCCTATAACAGCCCGCTGCTAGACGTAGACCTCTCCTATTAACTATACGTATTATGGACGCATTAGAGGGTAAATGCCCATAATTGTCACGCTGGGCAAGCGGGTTGGCGATCGCAGTAATGTGTGCGTCGAGGTATGAATATTATAAATATATTTCCCTGATAGCTGCCGTCTTAAGGTTCAAGAAATAAGTTCATTAACGATGCATCAGTATCAGTAATCATTTTAATGTTAATTGCAAATAACCTGGACCGTCCGATAGTAAGCGGTAACCGTAGACTACGGAGGCCTCACGTCACAGGCTTCCGGCCTACGGTCCTGGTTATTTGCAATCAACGTAAAATTATTACTGATACTGATATTACTGATGCATCGTTAATGAACTTATGTTTACTTTCAGAAAATCGTGACTCGTCACAGGGCTTCGAACAATTTTTCGGTAACTCTTGACATGAGGTCCGGCCCGTCTCGGAATTTCGCTACAATTTGTCGTGTTTTTTGTGACAATTGTAATTTTGTTCCTCAAAAAAGTAGGTGGCAAACAACCACATACCCCGTCCGATGGTAAGTGGAAACAGTAGACTATTGACGCTTTATTGGAAAGAAACAGTAATTATACACTACAATCACTAGGTCCCTATTTCACCGAGGTGACAGGTGCGAGGTGCGACGCCTACACAGCTACACACACACGTAGACATGGGGGCGTGGCCAGTCTTTCGTGGGCGGGATTATACACGATCCTATCCTATGGACTAATTCGATAAGTGAGTATACACTAATGTTGACACAGCTTGGCTAGTGCTGTTCTCATCGATATTTAAATTATTGTTACGATATTAAAATTACTGTTGTTTAAGATCCAACCAGGCGCGTCAATTTAAGTGAATTAATAAATCTGCGGTTACCGCGAGGATTACACATACACATGAAATGAAACTATGGCGCGCCGCGCCGAGATTTACTTTATGAAAATGATGAAATTAAGTCATCCCTGATTTAGACCATTTTAGAGTAGTTTTGTGAAAATATATTGTTTTATTTACTTTTTTGCATCACAGGTGTGATGAAAAACATTGTGTGTACCACGGGCGGTACAAGAATTATGAACTCGTGTGAAGTAAAGCCCGCGCCTTCGGCTTGGGCTTTACTTTCACACTCGTTCGCAAATTCTTACTTACCGCCCTAAATACACAATGTACTATTCAACATGACATGACAACAAAACAAAACGAACGTGTCAAGAAAACATCGAACATTCTTGGTATTTCAAGAAGTTTCGGTTTTAAGCTTTGAAGAAACACATAAAGGGCAGATTTTTATTTTGTTGTAGTTTTTTCTAATTTTCCTAAATAGGATTTTTTTATAGTTATTTGTTATACAAGGGTGCAAAGTTGTATTTTACCCGCGAGTATGAAATTGAAACACGAGCAAGTGAAAGGATTCTATAGTTGAACCACGAGCGAAGCGAGTGGTTCTAAGATAGAATCCTGAGCGCAGCTAGTGTTTTAACTTACGAGAAATAAAATACATTTGCACCCGTGTGTAACACAAAACTTTTCCCCTCACTATAGCGAGGAAACTCAAAAAAGGTAATTATTTGTTCACATTACAATCATCATCAGGTTAGTGATAGTAATTTTCGAAATGCATCATGTATTTAATGCAAGATTTTGTCGCAGTAAACTTAGCACGAAAAAGTAAACGCAGCACGATTTTAACACATTCCTGTAGTTGCATCATTTTCATTAATTATTTTTACAAAATTATAACAGAGCACTCTGAAAGTTGTTAAGTTTACTATTTTTATGCGTGTTCGAGTCGGTGAATAAAGATTATAACCTATAATATTCATTGACAATGTTGACGTTGACATTTTCTGCGTTTTGTGATTGCATCTAGTCATCTTATCATCATTCACTAAAACAATTGTTACTTATGGAATTTTAGGATTTATTTGTTAAAATCATCATATTATACAGGGTTACTTTTTCACCAGTACAAAAAATCATAGTAAATTATAAATATTAGATGTCATATACCAAAGAAAAACGACCAAGATCACCTATGTCCGAGGTGGGGACATAGGTGAGGGTGGGGGGGTGGTGGTTTATATAGTATTAAGTAGTGTGACTACTGGAGAAAAATTAAAAGTGCAAATCAAAATATTTAGTTAATAAATAATTTGATTTGTACTTTCGCAATATGTTCAATACGTAATAGTAGTCCAAGTTACAGAATACTAGCATTTTTTGTTACTACCCCTTTAGAACAAAAAAACTAAAATACCAATGTTTGAACTTATCCGCAAACCTAACAAGAAATTTGGACGCATTACGCATTATCAATGTACGTAACTAGCAAAACACACAACGAACTGGCAACTGTTTGTTTACAACGTCATCGCACGCAGCATGGCGGCTTAGAAAAGCGGCGGTGATAATCAACTTACGATTATGACTTGGCAAAAAAATCTTACTTGATCCCAAATTTTCCTTCATACTTGCACGGGTCACGGCTAGCACCGTCAAAATAAAGAATTTTTCTGTGTGTGAAGTTTGTCGAATGTTTAAAATTATGTCTGGGAAACGTGACAAAATTACAAAGTAGGACAGAAACTTTCTTCATTGAGGCGTATTTAAAAATTTGAAATCAACTTTATGTACAATGATTGGAATCAAAAAACATACCTAATTAATGGAGTCCATTTCCAATTATCCACTAACACTATAAAGTAAGATTTTATTGTATTAAGGTATTAACAATTGATATGGACTTAGTCTGAAATAAATTATTATTATTATTTTCGGAAATATTGTTTTTCTCAGCACTAGGCTGGGGTTACCTACATTTATCCACCAAGTAAATGCAGGAAGTGATTTGGAAAATTATAATTTAAGTAGATTATGGAGAATTATTTTCAGGGTCTAGTTGCATGAACTTTCTCACAATACGGCAGGTATTTAGTATAGCGGCTTTTTGTAAAAGTGTGTAGATATATGCTTTTAGGCCTAATAATGTCATACTATGATGTAAATGTTTTGGGATGACACCTGTTGTGGATAAGACTATTGGGACTACGTAGACTTTCTCTTGCCTCCATATTCGGGCTACTTCGTCTTTTAGGTCTGCGTATTTCGATATTTTCTCCGTTATGGTCTTCTGTAGATGATGAGTATTTGGGACTGAAATATCTATAAGGTATGTGGTCTTATTCAGTTTGTCGATTAACGTGATGTCTGGTCTGTTATAGTGAATGGTACGATCTGTGAGTATAGCGCGGTCGAACTATAGTTTGTGTGAGGTATTCTCTAATACTGTTTCTGGTTTGTATTTGTAATATGGGGTTTGCTTGTCTTGTATAAGATTATGTTTGTATGCCAGATTTTGATGGATGATGTTTGCTATTTGATTGTGCCTATGAGTGTAGTCTGTCTGTGTCAATGTTGTACACGCTCCTGTTATATGTTGTATAGTTTCAGACTGGGTATGGCATCTACGGCATTTATCGTTTGTTGTGGAGGGGTCTTTAATTATATATTTTCGATAATTTTTTGTATTTACAATTTGGTCCTGAATTGCAATAATAAAACCTTCGGTTTCTGGGAATAAGCTGCCTATTTTAAGCCATGTGTTTGATGCAGTGGTGTCTATGTGAGTCTGTTCTAAGTGGGGTGGCGTCCATGGAGTACCTTCTGTTTCCAGTTATTTATTAGCTGTGTTTGCGGGTTGTTACAGTTACTATTACGTGTGTCAGGTTTTTCCTGAAGGTTAAGCGGGGTGTAGTTAATATCATTTTGGATGATTGTCCTATGTATATTACTAGTATTTGATTTTGCATGAAAGAATGTCTGTAAGCTATGAATTTGTTTTTGCCATAGATGGTTGATGTTTATCATACCTCTATCCCCATCCTGCCTTTTAATAGTTAATCGTTCTATTGCAGATTTCGGGTGTAAATGGTTGTGTTTAGTTAGTGTAGTGCGTATAGTTCGTTCTATGGCTTCTATATCAGTCTTTGACCATTTGATAACTCCAAATGAGTATGTGAGAATAGGGATTGCGTACGTATTTATGGCTTTAGTTAAATTTTTACCGGATAATTGTGTTTTGCATATTTTATGTAGTCTATTTTTGAATTCAGTATTTAAGGTTTGCTTAGTTGTAGTATGGTCCAAGCCCTTTAACTGTTTATATCCGAGATACTTATATAAGTCATTTATTTCCATTGAGGTTATAGTGTTGTTGTCATCTATTGAATAGTCACCTGGTTGTACTTTTCCTTTTATTATGTTATTATTATTATTATTTCTCACTAATTAATTAATTCACATACTTCAAGTGTTCAAAATGTTGGCCGTGGTTATCTAAACACACTCTTGCCCGTTTTTGAATGTTTCCTTCGATATTTCCCAACACAAGTCTGTAGTTCTCACTCTTAAGTTCATCAAATGCACTTATTATTAGATTTTTTAAGTCTTCGTACCCACCCTCACCACACAAAAAAAGTCACACGGGGTCAAATCTGTTGACCTGGCTGGCCATGGCTATAACACTGCCATTTTCCAGGTGGGGCACACTTTCTTCAGCGTATAGCCGCTGGGCTGCCACTGTAATTTTCTCCAATGAGAAAATAACTACGAACCATTTCGTACGAGCAATTTCCGACTGAAGGTAGTACGACACGACGCGCGTGCACACACCTAAGTTAACAGTACGACTGACCGTGACCTAGTCTAGTCACCGAGATTAAGGTAACTGCTATGTTGCCAACTCGTGCGCCGACCGGCAGGTCGCTCACCCCTTTCCGCCGCCCTCTTCGTCCCGCACACCGTTGACGTCTTGTCATTAGTAATCCCATTATTTTACATTTGCATGAAGGATAAAAATTAATAATAAATGAAAAAAAATGACATATTTATAAATGTAATCTATTATCGATACCAAATATGTGGGAAAATTTATTGTACCGGTGAAAAAGTAACCCTGTATAAAGGTTTGTATTTTACACTAAATTCTCAAACAAATTATTTAATTATCATTAATATGGAACGATTTCCATGAGCATTTTACTTTTTGTTATCTGTCAAACGAATGCTACTTCGCGCTACGCTCCAAGGTCATTACTTTGCCACACAAGTGAATAATATGCGTTTTTACACGTTTGTATTAAAGGATTAAACGAGCGCTTTACGAGCTAGTGAGGGGAAAAATATTTTTTCTATCTCTTTCGATCCTCATTAGCAGAAAAAATTGTCCCGAAAATTCCATTTTTTTTTATTGAGTTACGGTTGAAGAAATTATAATAAAGGCTGTCCCAAAAATAACGCAACATTTGAAATCGATGAAAAATACTTATTTCTTGTTTGACTGTCTTATTTCTTGATTTAATCTTAAAGTACAAGGAATAGGGTTTAGTATGGTAAAGCATGCTGAGAAATTACTTCGAAGGCTTTGCTGTAACATAGCACTCCTTCGTTAAAATTTTCTATGAAATTTGCATAAGTATGGGTGAATTTCGTTGCTGCTGCAGTGTGAAATCCCCTATTTCAAACCATGGGCGACCGAGAGCTTGCTGACATAGATCTTTGACTATAAAATAATCCCATAAAAATTAATAAATATGTTAAATCGCAATATTTGGAATTCACTGAAATGAACGAAAAACGGTCAAAAAATGGGGTCTAAACCGTTTTTCGTCAAGGAGACCAGGGCTGCAGGGCGGTTTGCAATTATAATACTTAATCCTATTCTGTGTACTTTGTGTGTCAGGAAAAAAAAATGGAATTGGTCGAAAAAAGTATGCTTTTTCATGACATTTAAATCTTGCGTTATTTTTGGGACATCCTATAATATGAAAAATAGTGACTCAATGGATATTTTCTTTTTTATTTCTATCAGGATCGAAAAAGCTCATGATTCCGAGTAGAAAAAATGTAAAAACGTGGACGAATAACTTGAAGGGTTTACTAATGTTTGGCAAATAATTTTTCCCAAAGTATCACATCGCAAACTATTTTTCCCAAATTTTCATTTGGCAAAAATTCAATTGTCAAAACAACTTATCGCAATTTTACAGTTAGCAAGCCTTTTTGTTGGCAAGCGATTGTTTAGCAAAGAATCACTTGGTCGCTTTTATTTTCCCAAAATATTTTTTGGCAAATGCATCGTTTGGCGTAACATACTAATCCCAAAATATTGTATGGCATACGATTTATACCGCATATACAATATTACATCGCAACCAATTTTTCGCATAAAGTCATTTCGCCGAAAGATCATATTCCAATTGAATCTTATGAAATCGTTTTATTTCCCAACTAAATGGTTGGAAATTCTATCTTTGGGCTTGGTTTTTAATTGGAACTTTTTATAATACATATTTTCATGTAGTTGATGGTTTTGCTGGCATTTAGTTAACTAAATAATTACCAATTTTTATTTTAGATAAGATTTGTTTGTTTTTTTTTTATATTAATTCAGAATAAGTTTATACAATAAAGGTAATGATTCCATTACCAATGTTTTTGGGTATAGTTTGAGGCGAATTTTATATAGGTATGTTTATGTTTTTTTAATAAAAGCTCACACGGGGTTTTATATGTATTATGTTGATAAACAATTAAAAGTCGGGTTCTAAACAGTAATTTAGGTGAAACTGATGAGGGAACGCAATGCCGAGGGAATAACAAAACAGTCGGTTCTGGCACTCGCCGGCCGCTGCCGCGGCACGCTCGCTTCGCTCGCTCGGCTCGTGCGCTGTATGGTCGCAGTTTCGCCTAACACTCCTCCTCGCTTCGCTCGTCGTCGTACCTAACGGTGGCTCTGGGATAGTTTTTTTATGAAAATGAAAATAAAAATATAATTGTTTTATCCGTGGCTATGTGTACCAATAAAAAATATGAATAATGATCATTATGATGGATTTTATTTTCTCACTTCATTCATTATGATACCAATTATTCATGAAATACGTTTTTTGTTCCAGGCAAGTTCAAGCCAAGGGTTGTGCAAAAAAGTACGAAATTCCTATATAGACCTACGAACTTTAAAATAATATTATCATTTGCCAGGCTTTTGCTATAAGTAGAGCTTGCTAAGTATCAAATTTGGGAATTTTTTTTTTGGATTTTAACTTATGACAAAATATAACATTTGCTTAATAAGCATTTGCTTCATAAAATCTTGACGAAGTGAAACTTTGCAAAATAATAATTTGACCAAATGAATAAAATGAGAAATGTAACTTTGCTAAAGATTTGTTTGGGAAATGAGACTATTGCGATAAGTTATTTGGGAAGTCATATTTGGGAAACATAATTTGCCAAATGGCAGTACACCAACTTGAAGAGTGCATGTTTTGGAACAAAAACGAGGTCTCGATTGTTGTAAAGGTAATTGAATTGTAATTTTCAATTATAATATTAATTCAATTTATATATTCTTATCTAATTAGATTTTGTGTTATTTAATTATATTTTCGGTGTGTTGGGTTTCCCTCGTCACCACGCCCTTGATGACGTCATCCGGAGGGCGTTGGTGTCAGCTAATGTCCCCTGTCTGCTGGAGCCCCCTGGTCTCAGCCGGAGCGACGGCAAGAGACCTGATGGTGTGACTTTGGTGCCTTGGCAGAGAGGTGAGTGCCTCCTCCGGTACAAGACTTACGTCTGGAGCATTCCATGAAAACGTCTATTTTTTGTCGCTTACGTGTCGTTATGGTAGCTACCCTAATAAAATATGCATAGGAAACGCTTAATTACATTTTTCTAAAGTAGGTATTGAAAGGATCGCAATAATATCAAAATCGCGATATTGCAAAATTTGATTAAGATTAGATCAGAATCAATTATACGTGCATAAATATTAAGTAATATTTAATACTATATTATATAAAAATATATTATCAAACGGATTTATTAATTAAATTGAATCAGAATAAGAATTTATTTATTTGCGATTAATCACATACTAGGTGATTAATGGCATATCACGACGACGATTCGAATACTGTCCAGGGTGCATGGTCCGTTGGTCCGCGTGTCCAAGCATGAGTATACATCGCGGTAACCGAAGAAAATATTATAATATTTTTGATTTAAACTGATAATGGTTACTTTACAACTTGTCGATTGTTTTGTTATCGACATATACCCTTTACTGTTTATTTCGTCGTTCCTGGTATAATCTCAGCTGTCAGTCACATGGCAAATTAGTCCGCAGGAATGTGGATTATAGTATTGACTACCTGGCTCTGTTTAATCAATACAGTTAAACAGTGCGCGATATACTGCCGCCTCACTTTCGCGCCAGCCGTGTAAGTAAGGAGTGAGGAGATAAGCCCGCATTGAAATGAACGGAGAGACGATGGGGCGTGGCCAACCGGCCATTCCACTGTCTCTGTCGCTCATAACACGCTTCAATTGGAATAACAGAGAGAAAGGGTCTCCCCAAATCTATAAATGCGATTTCGGCTAAATCCGTTTATAAAACAGGCCAAGAGCATGTCGGGCCATGGTCAGTGTAGGGTTTCGGAGTTATTAGAAAACGGCTGGACAGATTATGTTGGTTCATGATTTTTTCTTAAGTATTTTTTGGAACCACGGATCAAAAGCTAGATGGGAGGGGGAAACTTTTTTTACTCTAGTGCGGTTGTCTACGAAAATAGTTTACTACAGAACCCTACAAACCTTTATTACCTACAACGCAGTGAAACTTTTAATAGTGAACATTTTCTAATAAAATGCTACATACAATAAACATACATGCTAAAACACAATATTACAAATAAATTGTAATTGAGTTATACTGATAACCACGAACCAAATGTTTAAGACTTCTTATCATTGCCAACGGTATAAATTAAAACACCTTAGGTACGTGTTTTAAAACAAGTCAAATATATTATGATACAAAAATAGTACCTATTTGCTTTTAAAATTAATAAAATATTTTTAAACTACTCGTACGATAATAACAACTTCCGCCAAACCAGAGTATGGTTTGTTGGCAGACGAGGCTCCAAATGACATTAGGTAAAAAGTTGTAATAAATTCGGCGTTACGATTATTTACTTTAACAAACGTGAATCACCCCAGCATTCATACACATTAACACATGATTATGTATTTATACAAATGGGCCACGCTACATGGACGCAATTTAGTGAAAAGGATCCAAACTCTGAAATTTGTCACTGAAATAAATGACTTTTCCTTTTCCTTCTGCTTTTCCATCTGCTTCGTACTCCGCCGCCAACTGTTACTGTCATAGGTAAAGTTATACATATACTTTGAATAATTAAATTAATATTTTGGAACATTTTACACAAATCAACCTAATCCCACGGTAAGCTCAAATTAAGACTTGTGATATGGGTACCACTTCGCCTGGTACCCATATCACAGTGTATACAGAGTGTAATCGTTAAGTGTGGACAGGCGATAATTCCGTAAATATAACAGTAGCCGTACCATGACTTTGCAAGTATCGGTAATGTTAGGTTTTTCTCGACACGTAAAGCAGGGCATCGCGCTCACTCCAATATGTCAGTGCGAGCGAGATAGAATGCATAACGTATCGAGTAAAACCTTACGTTACCGATACTTGCAAAGTCATGGTACGGCTACGGATATCAGAAATTTTCCAGTTGATATCGAAAGTGCGTTAATCAGTGAGGAAAAATTACATTCATAACTTTTTTTAATAAAAGTATATTTATAATATTCAAATTATTGAGTAAAACGCAACCTTACAAAATATTTATAGTTGCAGATTTCTAAGTTCTTGTAACAATTGTAATTTTGCTTCGCATAAAAGTTGTTCTTTACTGCTGATTTATTAAAGTTTCTGCACTATATTTTATGTTGGTGCGAAACAAACGCACGGCTCATCCAATCGTAAGCGGTTACTGTAGCCTATAGGTGCCCCCGATTGGAGAAACAGTAAATTTACAATTGTATTACCTGTCAACGTGGGGAAAAACCAAAAAGGGGCCTGTAGTCGTAACGTGTCATGAGCTGCCGCGGCGTTATTAACGCGCATTTTACTTTCTAATTTCTATCCGGCTCGCTCGCGCCAATACGCGGGATGGATAATATAATAATAATATAATAACATTTATTTCTCATAGAAGTAAGTCCGCGCTCATGTTAGGCACAATGGACTAGACGCGTGAAAATACCGGATTTTAGAGTTTAAAACCCGGACTACAAATGTCACTAATGTAACGCTTGGAATAACAGAGACAAAAGAAAGATCTTCCTTTTTAGATGTTCGCATCGGGCTCTCTAAAATAGCATGCTTACACAACCAGGAATGCACATCGATCATCGAATTTCGGAAGGAAATTTACTCTTGAATGCTTCATCAACATTATGGTATAAGCACTAAGCAGTAATACAAAAAAATCTAGTTTCCACCTTTTATTAATCAACATTCTCGCAAAACAAGCTCTCTAAGAACTGTGTTTTTGGATATGAAACAATAATTTGCCAAATTATAAATATTAGATGTCATATACCAAAGAAAAACGACCAAGATCACCTATGTCCGAGGTGGGGATCTGAAGACCGAGTGGCCGAGGAGTACAGGCATTAGCCGCGAAAGCTGAGTACGTGGGTTCGATCCCCACCTCGGACATAGGTGATCTTGGTCGTTTTTCTTTGGTATATGACATCTAATATTTATAATTTATATAGTATTAAGTAGTGTGACTACTGGAGAAAAATTAAAAGTACAAATCAAAATATTTAGTTAATAAATAATTTGATTTGCGTTTTCACAATATGTTCAATAATTTGCCAGTCAAGTGGCATTAATCTATAACTATGTATCGAAAGAATCGTCTTATAAAATATGTTACGATGTTCTTATCACACAGAATTAATGTACTGGGACATGTATTTGAGCATTTTTATATACCTACACCTTTGCATTTGACTGTGTGTTTCTCATAATTAACGATTTTCATTTTCAAAACGTTACCGGGCTCTTATTACGAATTAATGATTTTCCGCCTTCTTTCTCCATCATTGATTTACGTTTCTTCTGTAGGGCTCCTGATTGGCTGCGGCTGGCGGCGGCGGCGGGAGGCACTTAGCCTCGCTCGCTATACTTACATAAATCAAAAGGCCTTAGAAAACATACTTACATTTTATAGCATCTGTCTTCGTCACTCCAATGACGTCTTCGTTGGTGTGACAGAGACAAAATAAATTATTTCGATTGTCTAAGTTCGCGGTGGGCCACCACTGCCAACAGGTGCCTATCTACATATAGTTATCGACTTTTATACAACAGATTTTTTCTGAACAGTTAAGAAATGAGCCCTGTATATATGACGGTAAGGCTATCGAAAAAATGGTGAGCCTTACCCTCAAATTAATAAGGATTAGCTATCTAAATAATTATGTTCATTTTTAGAAATTGATAACTATGTATAGTCTGCGAGATAAGATTCACCATTTTTGCGCTATACTGAACGTCATACATAATTATAAGCCTATTTTTTTCTAAACTGTTCATTCTTAAAAATCGACAACTACTTATGTACCTGTTGGCAGTGGTTGCCCACCGCGAACTTAGATAATCGAAAGTATTTATTTTGTCTCTGTCCCACCAACGATGACGTCATTGGAGTGACGGAGCGGAGACAGATGCTACAAAATGTATGCGTTTCAAAGGCCTTCTGATTCCTAACCGCAAGCTAGGGGTTCTTAACCAAACGAGCGAATGCTCATTCTATCCCCCACTCTACGAAATTCGTTCGTTACACAAAACGAGATTCGTCAAAATTCGTTGATTTCGTCGAGTGGGGGATAGAATGAGCAATGAGCATTCGCTCGTTTGGTCTAAATCCACACGTGTATTGGAATTCAAATACGTTATTATAGACTTATAAACAGATACGTATATGAAGTTGAGGGATATCATATAAATATTATACTTATCATATGTCATAAAAATAAACTTATACTTATTTAAATAAAACTTAATCACAATTTAACACACAAAATACTCACAATTGTAGGCATCACCATTGAATTTTATTGTGTTGAAAATATAGAATGAAACTGGGTGAATATCTGAGCGTTTCAACCGCCTAATTTTGGTGGCATAATTTTTGCCGAAGTTTCTATTCGTTACAATGTGCTACTTTGTCATTTGAAGGAGGCACGGTACCTTATACAAATGACAAAGTATAACATTGAGACGTTAAGAAACTTCGGCAAAAATGATGCCACCAAAATTAGTCGGTTGAAACGCTCAGATATTCACCCAACTGCGTTTTCATAAGTCACCTGGATGCTTAGCCAAGCTGCCAATCGCTAACGCTTAGTAGCATATCGTAGTTTTCTCTCTCTGTCACTCTTTCATATTAGTACGACAAAGACAGTTAGCTGCCTTTCGCTCACGATTGACGACTAAGCGTTAGCGATGGGCAACTTGTCTAAGCACCGTAGCTGTAGTTGACAGCACTTTCCGATACAACGACAACGAAATGTTTTTTTTTTCACTTCAAATGAATTAAACACCGATCTAATTGCAGTTGTACGTTGTACCAATGTAACAAAAACATAAAACATAGATACCTAAGGTGTGAAATCGAATTGGAGATCAAAAATGTAAACAAATGGGATACCACCACAAAAAAATAATCACGAGAGGGGGGTAATCTAAAATCATTGAAATACTTATAAAAAATGCGTATTTACCGTCACTGACGGTACGTATAATTTTAAAATATTTTTAAAATTTTTAATACAAAACATTAAGCGAAATATATAATTTTTTTAATGATATATTTCGCTATTTTTAATAAAATGTAAGGTGTTTAATTTATACTACTGGCAATGATAAGAAATCTTAAACATTTGGTTTGCAGTTATAACAATAACTAGTTTATTCGTAATTTAATACGGTAACTACACTAAGAACCATTTAAGAGGGTTCGCCTTTATAACTATGTACTTCAAAAATCAAAACGAGAGGGTGCACTAAATGACTGTTTTATGGATTCATAAAAATTCCTAAAAATTAGCATTACAAAGTACATTAATACAGATTTTAGTATTTTTACCTACAAATCAATCATTTTCATGTTTTAATCGACATGGATTCGATCGTAACTAAGATGACGACTGGAATTCGTTCCCCGACTATCCTAAAGATTAAAGTAAGTAAGAAATTCGTTTTCAAAAATTGATTATGTTAATTATTTACATCATTCTAGCAAATTTTCTAGGTTTTATTTTTGTAATCAGGAAGGACCGTGGACACTCAGACGCATATTTTTTATTGTCATATCCAAAATATGTTAACGATTGTGATACTTTGTGTATCGAACATACTTTGACTTTCACGTATCAACATCTACACATAAAACATTGTCTTAGGTTTAGTACCTGTAAGGATAGTTGTAAGTGTAGATATAAATAAAATAAAATAAAAAACCAATATCAAAATGCGACGTTAATTTACAAAGGTGTTAAAAACTACATTCGATATAAAACGTTTTATACCCCTGGAATGTCACTTTAACATTGATTTTGTAATGTCATGTCATTGTCATAGATTGTTTACATTTTTGATCTCGAATTTCATTTCAGAGCTTAATGAACTTTCGTCTCGAACGAACTGAGAGCTGCCGAGTGTTTGCCAAAGATTACCGAAAGCGAGAATTGAAAAACTTTTATGAAAATTTCTTTAGCTGATTGTGAGTTAAATACGAAACGAAAATGATAAATTTTATGCTCTTGTTCTATTCCTATGCCTAGACAAAATATTTTAATAGTTTTTCTTTCGATACGTGCGTTGTATTCGAGAAACGTGTCAAGAAAGTTTTTAAAATTTGGTAAGGTGCCATCTCGTTTTTTGCCTCATTTTTTTCCTTTTCTGGCATTTTCAATTTTATTATATAGATACCTACATGTCCAACCAATGACCAAGTCGCTAATATTTGTGATAAACACACAATTAAATCTCGCCGGGAGTCGAACCCGGAGCCTCCAGCTTCGTAGACAGGATCACATCACTACCGACTGAGCTACGGAGGCTATTACGGTTACTACGGATATTGTTAAAACAAGCATACCATCCTTCAGTTGAACGCAAAAAAAGTAAACAAATATGGCTGACTTTTAGCATTGACACAAATCGTGAAACACCGTCGCATCAATTATTTTAACAAAAAATGTATGTGAATTTCAGGCACCAATTTCACCACGCTCACAAGTGCTACAATTGTAACTTTAATGTTTCTCCAATCGGGGGCGTATAGGCTCCAGTTACCGCTTACCATCAGAAGGGCCGTGCGTTTGTTTGCCACTAACATAAAATGTAGTGCAGGAATTTTAGTAAATCAGCAGTAAATAACTACTTTTTTGCGAAGCAAAATTACAATTATCACAAAAACACGACAATTATAGCGAAATTCCGACATAAGCCGAACCTCATGTCAAGATTTCATGAAAATTGTACCTACTAAGCCTTAACTACAATAGGCTACTTGACCCATTTTTAAAGTTTGTCGTATATTATTAATCAATATCAGATTAACGGAAAAAAAATATAATAGTAGTTTATGCAACCGTACGTAATGAGGGGCATTACAACTCGAGTGTGGGTTTATGAAACGAACCGAAGGTGAGTTTCATAATAGCATCACACGAGTGTTGTAATGCCTGATTACGTATAGTTGCATACACTACTTTATCTACACACATATCATAAGTGCTCTAAGATGCGTTCAGAAACAAAGCTTTCTCATACTTGGCTCTCTACTTTTGCGGCAACAGGTTGTTAGTTGCGGTCATAGCTGCATTGAATATGTCCGGCGGAGTGCTCATATCGTTATCCGAGTCACTGCCACTCATTATCAAGTAATTATCAGTATTATCACAAAGTATTCAATTTTTTTCACAATTGTTCACTTGTAGTAGTAAGCCAACAAACAAAAGACAGCTGCTCGGAATGGCAGCGATTTGAATCTCTGTAATTTTTTTTTAAATCATAGACAATCTAGTGATGTCCCTAATCTTGTGTCACTCGATATGAAAATATCGTCCGATTGTAACTAAAAAACATACTGAATTAACTTTTTTTGTCGATAGCTGGCTGAATATCTATAGATACCAAAATAGACATCCCACTCGAATCTGACAGCTGTTCCAAATTTAAAACTCATAACCTCCGGAAAAATCGTATATAATGTTAACTTTATGTATGTGCCAAGTTCTAATGGTGGGTAATGCTGGTCATTGTCTATTGTTTCTGAACGCGTTTAGAGCACTTAACGATATTTGTGTAGATAAATATATTTTTTCACGACCTAGAAAACCGCAAAATTATAACTTAAAATTTAAACTTTCGTTACCGCGCGAAAACGATACTAGCCATGTTAATGCTTAGATTATCTGTGGTGTGACGTCACTCAAACCGAAAACAAACATTTTACATGCCACTTATGTCAATGTCACAGCAAAGCTACATAACATGCCTACATGTCCATGGCGAACTTCACTCGTATAAGATTCGACATGAAGTTAGTTTAAGATCCTATGACGTCACATCATGGCCGACACCGTTTTCAGAGTACGAAATTAAAAAAAATGAAACAAATTTTTCAATAAAAAATATGTACCAATCAAACACTTTTAAAACACCGTAATCGAAAAATATTGATCTTTTCAATAAATACAACAGAAAATAATAATTTTTTGCACTAAATTTGATATGAGTCAAGTAGCCTATTGTCACGGGTTTCGGAAAATAAAAAATAGTTCATCAACGATGTAATAACGTTATTAGTAATAATATTATGTTGGTGGCAAACAAGCACATGGACTATCCAATAGTAAGCTGTAGCCGTAGCCTACGGAGGCCTGTGACGTCAGTAACAGTGATATTTCACAATTGGACTGTCACACTTGTAATTATAGTGAAATAGGCCACAGGTTTAAGGTTTTAAATTGGTGATAAATATTGTGCCAATATTGTGTTCAGGGGGCCGTTTCTTAAAAGCTTGTAACTTGTAATACAAGTGGAAGTCCCTTTTTAACACTATTAATTAGATAAGGGGCCCATTTCTCGAAAGCTTGTAACTTGTAATACAAGCGGAAGTCCTTATCATATTAATAGTGTCAAAAAGAGACTTCCACTTGTATTACAAGTTACAAGCTTTTGAGAAATGGGCCTCTGGACTTCCGCTTGTATTACAAGTTACAAGCTTTCGAGAAATAGGCCACTGAAAGAGCGTGATTACGATATAATGCAAGTTTGCAGGTTTGTTTTAACTTTCAACGGACGTATCCTCCTGCCATCTAGACAATAAAATTTGCCAGTGAATTTTGAATTTACTGTGTAGGAAATGGAACAGAATTTCTTCTGGGCGGCAGGAGGTTAAAGAACAGTTAGTTCTCCACCTACTGTAGCAGGTAGCAATGGGTAGCAAGGCATAAGATCACGCGATAGAAACCCAGTTAGCTTATTAGTTCTGGCAAAGACGATGAGATGGCGGTATATCGAGACAGGACGTTACCAACAGTCCGCACCATCTATCGTTGAGGCACGGGACTACATCATCTGCACCACGTTCACCAACAGCGCGTTACTTGCAGCGCACTACGCAGCGCCAGCATGTAACAGTGGCGCGGCGCACCGGTAGATGGCGGGGCAGAACTGTGTAATAGACACGTAACAGACTTTTAAAAATGCTGCCTACCATGAGTTTAACGGCGTTTGACCTACGTTAAAATGCAACCTAATTGAAAAGCGGCCAAGATAGTACTTTGCTTGAAAAACATCACATATAGATCATCTATGACAGTCATTTAAAAAGCCATTTAAAAAGTTGGAATAAAAAAAACCTGCCTCATTTTTATTTTTTTTATTTATTTTTACATATTTGGAGAACCAACGGCTAAAAAAACAATAATAAAATTTAAACTGGAAACAGGAAGCCAATTATAGGGACTCACAGATAGTTCCACGATAACAAAAAAAACAGGTAATACTCACGAACTCACAGGCCCGCTCTTATAAACCAAACTCAAGATACAAATTAAAGTAAATTTATCTCCTCAACATCCCATCTCTCCGCAAAAACCCTTAGTACGGTGTTGGGGCTTTTTCTCTCTCAGTCCACCAGCGAAGCTCTACCCCCGCCTCCAGCTTTTTTTACTCGACCATAAGTCTTCATTCATAAAAACGGGTAGCTACTAGCTAAGTGTCATAACCCTTTTTTTTTATTGTAATTTTTTGCAGTAAAATTCTCACTGCTGTTTTGTTAAGTACGAACTCGGCGACGTCACAAACCGCTACACATTCATCCACATTGTAAATATAATGTGGGCCAAAATACTTTTTTAATGCCTAAAAACTTGTCCCATCTCACATAAAAAATCGAGTTATACCGCAGAAAAATTAGGAAACTGATGAGAAAATTACACTATTTTGCTAAAATAATAGAATTAACATTGGGGCCCCAGCGCACGCAAATTGTTTGCTGAGATCGCGAAACGTCTGGTTGATGTAACTAAAGACCGAAGAGCTGGCGACTTCCTCGCACAACGCATCAGTATTGCGATACAGCGAGGAAATGCCGCCAGCATCCTCGGTACAATGCCACAAGGGCCAATCTTAGATATAGGTTAGGTTAAGTAGATTAGTTAGATTTAATCTATGTACATGAATTGTAGTTTTGAAAATACATATATTAAAAAAAATGTAATATAGAATTTATTAAATTCGTAGATAGGATATTTTGCTGAAAGAAGACTTTATTTTATGTTGAAAATTAAATAATACTGCATTAAAAAAAAAACAAAAAAAATACCTAGCTTTTTTTAGGCATTGAACCTTTAAAGTAGGTTAAAAAATTTTTTCGTAATTTTATGATGTTATTCGAAAGAATGGATAACAAAATTACAAATTTTCTTAAGAAACATAGTATCTAAAACCCACAGACAACATAACCTCAAGACGTAGCATAGCCGGGCGACCCCCTCTGTCACGCATACGGTGAATTCACTCCATATTAGAGCCACGCCTCCATTGCTAACTTCAGTCTGCGGCCGGCGTTCATGAGATAATTACGAAAGTTTTAACGTGATTTACGTCATGCAAAATGCATTACTGTTGCGTGAAATTGTGTGGCAAGAATACAAAAACATCTAGTGTGCAAAAAGATGGTATTTCGTTTCACAAATGAGCAATTTTTTATAGATTTCAATTAAAATTAAAAATTGTTTAAGCATAAAATCTAGTGCACTCGTTGATGTCTTTTTACAAAGTCTCTTTCTAATACTTTGCACGAAGTATAACTCCCTCCTTGTCTAGCGTAACGAGCAGGTAGGCCGTCTGAACTAGGGATGACCGTAGAGTATGTTTGTTTACTATCGATAAGGTAACTAAAGATAAATTAAAATCTTTATTCTCAATCGTACCAAGCAACAGACTCTGCGGTGGAGTCTCCGTATCCGAACTAGTGATGTCTATGCCTGCAGTCTGTTTACTATCGATAAGATATTACGATTGTATTCAATTATCCTCAAATAAATTCTGGTTTAGTGTAAAGTGTAGAAGTATAATTTTCAAAAATACTATTATGTTAAATAATATTGTGTATCTTCTCTAAATGCCCAAACATGAAAGAAATGTGGATGAACGCTACAAAACGGTCACATGATTGGTTTCCTGCTCCTAGCAGTGTGATATGTTCTCGACACTTTAAACCGGAATATTTCAAATTAACAAAAACGAATAATAGACGAATTTTATATACAACGTATTTTAATGGTAGTTTTTTGGTAACTTTGTAACTACGAGTTAATGATTGTACAAATAAAAGTATATTTTATAAAAATATTTTATTTATTGTCTCAGAAAAGATATATTGTGATATTAATATTTGACCGCAACGTTGTCTGCGTGGATGATGATGATAAAATAACTATATTTTGTCCTTTCCCGGGTCTTAAACTATCTCCATTCCACATTTCATCTAAACCGGTTTAAATGTGTAGATGAAGACACAGCAGACAGACGGTACAAATATTTTTTTATATAAAATGTATTTTATTTTTCACACCAGAAGTTGCGGGTAGAAGCTAGTATCATAATATATCTTCATCTACGGGGATGATGATGATAATGATGATGATGAATGAAATATCGTATGTCCTTTCCCGGGTCTTAAATAATCTCCATTCAAAATTTCATCTAAATTGGTTCAGCGATTTAAGCGTGTAGACTCAGTAAACTGACAGACATACTTTCGCATTTATGGTATGCATTAGTACGGATATGGATTTACGGTTTTGTCGGTAAGTCACTGACAAATGTCGAATTGTAAAAGCGATAGACATTGTGACCATCGATACTTTTATCGACATTCGGAAATCACTAGCGACCGGCGGACATTTTTGTTTTACACCCCATTGACCTTGAAACGACGAATCACAACACAGTTAGCTCATGTTACGCCGCCCGCACCTCAGCATTTTTGGCAGCATCGGTTTAAATGAAATAATTGTCTAAAGCTACGTCTTTAGGTTATGTTGTCTGTGCTAAAACCAAAAGAATTACCAAAAAAGTTTGGTTCAACATTCGAAAAAAAATGTAGTTGGTTCAATTTCCGGGTGAAGCAAGTAAATTTTTGAAAAACTTTGAATGCACTATTACTAAATTTTCAAAATAACGTCTTCTTTCAGCAAAATACACTATCTACGATATTTAAGGTACTTTTCCTTCATGTCCCATAACTTTGGGACGCCCTGTATAGCATGTCGTAAAATTCTATATTTATCTGTAATTTCACTGTTTTAGCACGAGTAATTTTGTTGTTTTTACCACTGCGTTACTATCTTCAACCAAGGATTTATTAGCATATTTTTATGAAATAAAAACCGGCCAAGTGCGAGTCAGACTCGCGCGCGAAGGGTTCCGTACTATTATCAATTTACTATTAAAAAAATACAGTTAAATTAACCTACCTCAAAATCTATAGGAGATAATTTAATCAAACCAAAAATCGTTGATAGAGTTTATTAATGTGCATAACATATATATTTTTTAGAATTTTATATCGCGTAGTTTCAAAAATAGAGGGGGGGGGACACATTTTTCAGACTTTGAGAGCTGATATCTCGGAAACGATTTGCTTAAATAAAAATATGATTTAAAAACTTTGATATTATTTTCAAAGACCTTTCTATTAATACCCCACACGCTTATATACAACTAAAAAAAAATTTCTATCCCTCAGTTACATGTATGGAGGGCCCCCACCCCAATGTTTTTTTTTTACAATTTAGTATCATAATCCTGTAGCGGTTCAAACATCACATATCCTTACCAAATTTCGTTATTGTAGCATTTATAGTTTCCGAGTAAATCGGCTGTGACAGACGGACAGACGGACAGACGGACATGACGAATCTATAAGGGTTCCGTTTTTGCCATTTTGGCTACGGAACCCTAAAAAACGACACCCTCATGTGAAGTTAATTCGATATTGCATTTAGGCACGCCATATTTTAGGCGCTCAATTCGCTTAGGTACCTAAACATTTAAAAAGTATATAAATTTACATATTTTGTAAAATAAACTGGCGCTCCATTCTTTTCAACGTAATTGATTAGCGCTCAGCCCTACGACATTTTTACTTATAAGTGGCTTTAGACGTGGGTTTTAGCTACAAAATTTGTCGATTACATAGATTTTTAAATCGACCTGCATTTAAACCTATTTTTCGATTTTGTCGCTTAGTTTGTTATTCCATAACACAGTCCAACTACATGTGCGAACGCAGCAGGCGCAAATTTTATGTCGATAACCGATGCGAGGCTGCGACTGCTGCGAGGGTATGCAGCGATCATTCAAAGTCGATGGCGGATATTGTTAAGAACGGGACATGGAAACAACCTCAAAGAAATGAGGAGTTTGTTAAGTCTGAAAGGTATCGGTTAAGAAACCAATTTATTGGTAACAGAGGCAAGGCAAACCCGAGTTCATGTGGCAAGTTTAAGACAGCTAAGGTCAAAGTTCCATTCTATAGATAACTATATCTTGAATCTCTCGATTATTACACTAGCTTGATCGCTTATTTTATTCCATAACATTGTGCCTCATTGCGCTTAGAAGTTGGTTCCGGACAGTTCGAAACCGCGGTGGTCGCCTCCATGTGCCCGCTCCCTATAGGTGCGCCTCATCCGACCCGTCTCGCATGCAGCTGAGACGGCGCTAGTGCTCCGCCGCGCGTGGGCGAGTGAGACGGGCGAGCGCAGCCTGTCGCCATGCAGGATCGGCCGCTCACGGGTCAATGACTCCGGCGACGTTGCACGATCAGGTGAGGTAGTTTTATTGTTTGGCGACGTGTGCGCAAGCGAGACGGGAGACTGAGAGTCCTTGGTTGCCCATCGGCCCGCTATTATTTACAAAACTGTTGTCAAAAATACACGCCCTCTTCGATTATTTACATTATTGTGGTCGAGAACCGATTGATCCATGAGTAACGATCGATGCACAATGTCACTACGTATCCATAGCCATTTCAGCATAAGATTCAGGAAGACTACAGTGCTACTTACCCGTCTCACGTCAGAAATCTACGGAAAACAGCATTGGCGGAAATCAATTTCATATTTTTTTTCCAGTTTTGATACATCATCACATAAAGTGAAACCGATTACATTGAAACATTTTTTACTTTATTATAATTCACCATGTTAATGTAAAGAGTAAAGACTAATCTACAGAGTAGTTGGATTGTTCTAGAACCTAATAGTGGGTAATAATTAGAATGATTATGACGTCAATGGATGGAAAAGAACTGCGGCGCCAGCGTCGATCGATACTGACCCCGGCACAGGCACCCACTACCCAGTGCTGCAGCCGGCCAACAAGGCGATGTCGTTTTGACGAGGAGTTACTTTATTTGCTTGTGGTTTCTCATTAATATAAAGTTCTCCTCACAAAACTTGAACAATTTACTCAAATAATTATTTTCATGCTAACTTGTTGCAGCGGCTGGGCTGCTTGCTACGAGTACTAGGAGTGAATCAGGTAAGTAAGTGCCATCCATGTCCTATGTTGCAATGTTTCATATGTCTATTTTCTAGATTGGCTGAAAAGAAAAGAAAAGAAAATATTTATTAGTAACGTTCGTTACAGGTCATCAGTTAATACATACCGATTATTAATACATGTCAATGTCAATATATTACGTATTATTCTACTAGAATAACTATTACATTTTGTAAATATTTAAAATTCCATACATTAATTTATACATTTTATAGGTACTTATAACGGTATATTGTAACACATTATTATGTATTATATAACAATTCATTTAGATCATAAAATTGCGCCTGCAGTAGCCATTGTTTAAGTTTCCCTTTAAATACACGAGCGGAAGGTGCACCCCTGATACTGTCCGGAAGCTTGCTGTATATGAGAGGGCCGAGGACGTACACGGACCGTTTCGATTTCGCGAGTTTGTGCGGCACTGGGGCAAAATGGCCCGCGTTTTTATTACTACGCAGATTATAGTTTGATTTGTTGATTTTGTTTTAAAGTCTTGGCAATTATTATAGGTAAATATCGCTACTTGTTGGATTAACAAAGAGGGTAATGTTAGTATGCGCAATTGTCGAAAGTACTCGCGTGCAGGTGTATCATTAGGGACACCTGCTATCGCCCGGACTGCTCGCTTTTGGAGTACAAATACCCTGTGCCATTCTGCTGACGCAGCCCAAAGTTCGGTACCGTATGTGATATAAGCGTGCACTGTGGCAAAGTAGCAGCTCCTGACGACATCCCTGGTCGCAGTACTCGCGAGGCGCTTTAGCGCGTAGCAGGCGCTACCCAGCTTGGCGCACAGCTGATCGATGTGCGCGTCCCACCGTAGTCCGCTATCTATAGTGAAACCCAATAGTTTTGTTTCGGTTACCTGCTGGACAACGTCATCACCGGCGCACACCGTCGAGGGTCGGGTCACGTGACCATTAAGTCTGAAGGTCATCCAGCTAGTTTTTCTTTTGTTAAGGGCTAAACCGTTCGCATTAAACTATTGGCTCAGTCGGTGAAGTGTACTGTTAACGTTTGCCACTAACAGTTCGTGGGACGCCCCTGTGACGACAGCTGTTACGTCATCGGCATACATGTAAATGCTGCAGCCATTTATGACCTGTGGGAGGTCGTCGAGGAGGATACTGAAGAGAGTATTCGAGAGGCACGAACCTTGAGGTACTCCGAGTTGACAGCTCATCTCCCTCGACTGGACGCGACCACCATCGCCTACGACCACTTGGCTTCTGTCGGACATGAAGGACATTAATAATGCCAGTGCTGGTCCGCGAACGCCATAGTGGCAGAGCTTGCGCGCGATGAGGCGGTGATCGGCGGTGTCGAAGGCGCGCGAGAGGTCGCAGCACACCACGGCCACCTGCAGCGCGGCCTCCCGCGCGCGCAGCACCTCCCACGACACCTCACGCACCAGGTCGGTAGTCGATCGCCCGTGACGATATGCGTATTGCCTTTCTGAGAGGGTAAATTGTGGCATCCAAAAAGAAAGTAACCTAGCATTAAGTCCTACTTCCAGTATCTTACTTAGGGCGGGCACCAGTGATATGGGACGATACGAATTTATGGCCGTTTTGGCACCTTTTCCTTTATACAGAGGAGTAATTTTGACTTTCTTTAAACTTACCGGGATTAAGGACTGGCGTATGCAATTGTTAAATAGTTCTGAAAGTACATACGATATAGCTGGGCCTACGGATCGAAGGATATCGGCTGATATCTCGTAAATATCGGTGCTAGTTTTGGGAGCGATGTGAGTGCGAAGTATGGATACCACTTCATCTGGTGAGAATGGTTTAAATCTCAAGGAGCGATCACTTACGGCAATATTGCTCAATATTGCTAACATCGAGCAGTCGGTGTCTGGGGCGGGCGCACCAGATTTGATACCGGCCGATATAAATTCCTCATTTAGCGTATCGACTGCGAGTTGTTTAGAAGCAAACTTTAGCCCGTTATCGTCCCTTACGATTTCCGTGAAATCCATACGTTCGCGGGTCCTACGGCCCAATTCCTTGTTGATGACACCCCACATACTTTTACATTTATTTGAAGCGTTATTTATGAGGTCACTGTAATAATCGGTACGTTTACGCTTTAACATTAAACTGTACTTACATTTCAACTTACACAGCCAATCGGAAATACGTACGTCCACGGGAAATTTATTTTTTAAATCTGATATATCGTGAATCAAGTCCTTAAGGTTTATTATATCCACATCAATCCACGGACATTTGCGCACCCCCTGTTTTAATACCCTTTTTGGAAAACAAATTTCAAAATTATAAGTTAATAAATTTATCAAAGTGGTTGACAGTGTTTCACATTGTCCACGGCTGTTTAAAACGACCTTCGTCCAATCAATTGACTCTAAAGCAGCGAAAAAACATGTTTTGTTGTTTGTGTTTATGTTACGCCTAGGTATAGATACACATTGTGCAGGTGCATTATTCGCAAGCGTTATCTTTTGCGCCGAATGGTCGCTCAGGTGAGTTGTTATGCAATCGCAATGCAGACGGTCGGGGCAAAAATTCGAGTAAACATGGTCTAATAAAGTTGAGCTCTGGTTTTGTGTTCGTGTCGGGAACTCGATGTGTTGACTAAAATTTTGGCATGACAATATATCTAAGACCCGCTTTTTATTTGAAGAGTTTACTAGAAAATCAATGTTAGTATCGCCCATTATAATGGCATTTAACTTTTCTGAATTAATCCTCGATAGTAAATCGTCAAACAAATTTAGGTATACGGAATCATTGGTGCAGTTTGAATGATATATAAGGTCCTAATTTATTAGTTGCAGATATTTTAACACATGATACTTTACATTAAAATAATTAACTTTAAATATAAATTAAGAAATCTTTTCATGTAATTTTTTTGATTTCATTTTCCTAACAAAAAAATTAATTATAATTTCGTCTAAAAAAAATCATCATGTGTGCATTATCACATGTCACAATAACACTGTCTGTCATGTCATCAAACGACACAATCCAACGGAAAATAACATGACATTGACAATCAAGTATTTAACTTATCGACGAGAAGTGGCCAGTTCCAGTTAAGTGGTACGTAAAAGAGGTACTAGAATCTGTTCGATGAGTTTTCATTTAATAATCACATAAACAGGGTGTTTTTACGTAGGAAATTTGTTTTTCCGTTTTCTCCAAAAAAACATCGTAAAAGCTATAATGTTTCACGGTTTAATATACTCCACAGACCGAGTACTATCAGCTGTAAAAATATCTGCATCTAATAAATTAGGACCTTATATAGCTACAATTAAAATATTTAGGTCTATTAGGTGGGTCGCGCATACGTCAAACACTTGTTCCACAGACATACTAGTTATATCTGGCCTATTTACAGCCTTTAATCCGGACCGCACAAAAATACAACTTCCTCCGTGTAAAATAAAGGGACGACAGTAATAAGAAATGAGGTCAAAGTTATGTAAGGTTACACATTCCATTTCATTATCTCGAAGCCAATGTTCGGTGATAACAAGTACGTCACATTTCAATTCATTAGATAATAGTATTTCTAAGTTTTTAGTTTTGTTATTAATACACCTAATGTTCTGGTGACACATTGTCAGTGCTCCGGTCGTGAATGACGGGGTCCGCGTGTGGCGCGGGCAGGCCAGGCCGGCGCTGGGTCCAGGCCGCGGGCGCTGCGGCGCGGGCGCTGCTGCGGTCGGCTGCAGGCGCATGCTCGCGCCCGACGCCCCCTCGAAACCACTCACTGATCTTTGTTCCTTGAGGCCAAGTTTCAGGACGCATAAAAAAGTCAAAACAATTTGCCGGTACTGTGATCGCGAATGAAGCGTAGTACTCATATTTCAATTGCAGTTTCTGAACGTCGTACGCGCCACAATGATTTTTCTTGAGCATGTAAGACTTTATCGTCGCTGCGGAAGTATCGGTTTTGAAAAAACATACGTGGATTTTCTTAGGTCGTTCAGTGGTCTGCAACTCATTATCTACTGGACCAGTCCCAGTGATAACACGTTCATTTTTTTGGTCATAGCGACGGTTGCGTTTTTAAACGGTTTTTATTAACTTCACCGCGTATCAACTGTCGTCGATGCTTCAAATCTTGTGATCGATTTTTCGACCACTTCTACTGCACCGAAATCAATAAAATTTTGAACTCTTATCAAGTCCCCATGACAATGCAATATTATAATATTTGTAACCTTGTATCCTCAAAGCCTGATGCTGCAGATGTACTGCTCACCTTAACCGAGAGTGTTAGACACGTGAAAATGAAAGTATAGCATGTTTGGCATGATCAAATACTAACAGCCTGATCTTGACTTCCAACTCCTCACTCCTGATGCTGCAGTACTGCCTACAATAACCGCAACGTTTATCTTTTATCGATATCTTGATTTTAAAGAAGTTCTTTAGATATTAAGTAGAAACATGCGAATTTAATCCTGACATCCAACTCCTCAAATCTGATACTCCAGTGTTACTGCCTGCCACAACCGCTAGGTTTAGCGATCTGTAGATTTTGCAGTACTGCTTTAGATATTTGGTAAAAACATACGGATTTAATTATCATCATCATCATCATATCAGCTGAAAGACGTTCACTGGTGAATATAGGCCCCCCCAAAGATTGCCACAAGGACCGGCCCTGTGCCACCCGCATCCAGCGACCTTCACCAGGTCACGAGTCCACTTTGTGGGGGCCTACCCACGCTGCGCCTTCTGGTACGTGACCGCCACTCGAGAACCTTACCGCCCCAACGGCCATCGGTTCCACGCAATCCACGCGCGACGAGCCCCGCCCGCTTCAGTTTAGCGATTCGAAGAGCAATATCGGTTACTTTGGTTCTGCTCCGGATGGTCTCATTTTTAATCCGATCTCGCAGAGAGACTCTTAGCATAGGCCTCTCCATTGCCCTTTGGGTGACTTTGAGCCTCCTTATGAGGCCCATTGTAAGCGACCACGGTTTAGTACCGTATGTCATTGCTGCGGCCCTCCGGCTGATAGACTCATAGGGTGACAGCGCGAGTGATTCGCGTAGGGCGAGCCGTCGCGCCTGCGTCCCTCCGGCTGATAGACTGACAGCGTGAGTGGATCGCGTAGGGCGAGCCGTCGGGTCTGCGGCCCTCCAGCTGATAGAGTGACAGCGTAAGTGAATCGCATAGGGCGAGCCGTCGGGCCTGCGGCCCTCCATCTGTTAGAGTGACAGCGTGAGTGGATCGTATAGGGAGAGCCGTCGGGCATGTGGCCCTCCAGCTGATAGAGTGACAGCGTGAGCGAATCGCGAAGGGCGAGCCGTCGGGCCTGCGGCCCTCCAGCTGATAGAGTGACAGCGTGAGTGGTTCGCGTAGGGTGGGCCGTCGGGCCTGCGGCCCTCCAGCTGATAGAGTGACAGTGTGAGTGGTTCGCGTAGGGTGATCCGTCGGGCCTACGGCTCTCCAGCTGATAGAGTGACAGCGTAAGTGAATCGCGTAGGAAGAGCCGTCGGGCATGCGGCCCTCCAGCTGATAGAGTGACAGCGTGAGTGAATCGCGAAGGGCGAGCCGTCGGGCCTGCGGCCCTCCAGCTGATAGAGTGACAGCGTAAGTGAATCGCATAGGGCGAGCCGTCGGGCCTGCGGCCCTCCATCTGTTAGAGTGACAGCGTGAGTGGATCGGGTGTGTAATGATCCGTATAAAAATACTTAATATATTTTCATTCGATATAACAACAAAAAGTATATTTTCGAAGTATATAATCGTTCATTGTATATAATAAACTTTTGGTATAATATTAAAATATCTATTATTGTTTAGTATAATGAATAGTTAATATAACACTTATTTTGAATAACCTTCATACGGTATAATTCTCATTTGATATACAATAATAAACTTTTTTGGGTTGCAAAAAAAAAAAATAACCTCGAAGACTAAGGCGGGAGCAAAGCTCCCGCCTTAGTCTTCTAACCTAACCTATCCGAGTCGGATCTGCCCCGGAACGTTTTGTTCGCTCGCTTCGCTCGCTCACTGCAGATTTAGTCTCCATTCGTTAGTAATTATGATCAAAACCAAATTTTATTTAGGAGCCAATATCTTGGTAATTATCAAGTTTTAAGAAAAGTAGCGTTATACTATAAGATCATTATACGAAATATGAATTAAACTAAAAGTATGTTATATGAAATAACATTATTTCTAATGATTATTATATAAAATAATAATTATAACATTTGTAAATATATTATTTGTTGTTATATGATTCAATAATTATATCAAATGAGCGTTATTGCGACTAATATTATATCAAAAGTTGTTATAACCTTCGTGACGCACCCGAGTGGATCGTATAGGGAGAGCCGTCGGGCATGTGGCCCTCCAGCTGATAGAGTGACAGCGTGAGCGAATCGCGTAGGGCGAGCCGTCGGGCCTACGGCCCTCCAGCTGATAGAGTAACAGCGTGAGTGGTTCGCGTAGGGTGGGCCGTCGGGCCTGCGGCCCTCCAGCTGATAGAGTGACAGTGTGAGTGGTTCGCGTAGGGCGAGCCGTCGGGCCTGCGGCCCTCCAGCTGATAGAGTGACAGCGTAAGTGAATCGCGTAGGGTGATCCGTCGGGCCTACGGCTCTCCAGCTGATAGAGTGACAGCGTAAGTGAATCGCGTAGGGAGAGCCGTCGGGCATGCGGCCCTCCAGCTGATAGAGTGACAGCGTGAGTGAATCGCGAAGGGCGAGCCGTCGGGCCTGCGGCCCTCCAGCTGATAGAGTGACAGCGTGAGTGAATCGCGAAGGGCGAGCCGTCGGGCCTGCGGCCCTCCAGCTGATAGTGACAGCGTGAGTGGTTCGCGTAGGGCGAGCCGTCGGGCCTACGGCCCTCCAGCTGATAGAGTGACAGCATGAGTTGGTTCGCGTAGGGCGAGCCGTCGGGCCTGCGGCCCTCCAGCTGATAGAGTGGCAGTGTGAGTGGTTCGCGAAGGGCGGGCCGTCGGGCCTGCGGCCCTCCAGCTGATAGAGTGACAGCGTGAGTGGTTCACGCAGGGCGAGCCGTCGGGCCTGCGGCCCTCCAGCTGATAGAGTGACAGCGTGAGTGGTTCGCGAAGTGCGGGCCGTCGGGCCTGCGGCCCTCCAGCTGATAGAGTGACAGCGTGAGTGGATCGCGTAGGGCGAGCCGTCGGGTCTGCGGCCCTCCAGCTGATAGAGTGACAGCGTAAGTGAATCGCATAGGGCGAGCCGTCGGGCCTGCGGCCCTCCATCTGTAAGAGTGACAGCGTGAGTGGATCGTATAGGGAGAGCCGTCGGGCATGTGGCCCTCCAGCTGATAGAGTGACAGCGTGAGCGAATTGCGAAGGGCGAGCCGTCGGGCCTGCGGCCCTCCAGCTGATAGAGTGACAGCGTGAGTGGTTCGCGTAGGGTGAGCCGTCGAGCCTACGGCCCTCCAGCTGATAGAGTAACAGCGTGAGTGGTTCGCGTAGGGTGGGCCGTCGGGCCTGCGGCCCTCCAGCTGATAGAGTGACAGCGTGAGTGGTTCGCGTAGGGCGAGCCGTCGGGCCTGCGGCCCTCCAGCTGATAGAGTGACAACGTCAGTGAATCGCGTAGGGTGATCCGTCGGGCCTACGGCTCTCCAGCTGATAGAGTGACAGCGTAAGTGAATCGCGTAGGGAGAGCCGTCGGGCATGCGGCCCTCCAGCTGATAGAGTGACAGCGTGAGTGGTTCGCGTAGGGCGAGCCGTCGGGCCTGCGGCCCTCCAGCTGATAGAGTGACAGTGTGAGTGGTTCGCGTAGGGCGAGCCGTTGGGCCTGCGGCCCTCCAGCTGATAGAGTGACAGCATGAGTGGTTCGCGTAGGGCGAGCCGTCGGGCCTGCGGCCCTCCAGCTGATAGAGTGACAGCGTGAGTGGTTCACGCAGCGCGAGCCGTCCGGCCTGCGGCCCTCCGGTTGATAGGCTGACAGCGCAGGGTGGTTTGCGTGGGACGTGCACTCGGACATGCGGTCCTCCAGTTGATATACAGAGAGTGTGAGTCTCTCGGATTCACGTAGTGCGTGCCATAGTGCCGTCGGGCCTATGGCCCTCCGGTTGATAGATTGCATGGATTGACCCTTTAGGCCCTCGGTTCGCGTCGGACTTTCCGTCAGACCTGCGGTCCTCCGGTTGGTCGACTCAGAGAATGAGTTTATATTTTATAGTCTCGAAATTCGACTTGTATAAAAATTTAAACTTGAAATTCTCAATAAACCAAATTGATTGATATATTCCTTATTGTCAGATCTCTGTTATCTAAGGTACTTATTGTATGAATAACACGTCCATATGAGATACTTCGGGCATTCAACCTTACATTAACCACGCCGAGCCTTTGGTTTATATTTGTCAATCGAGATATTAAATTTAAAAAAATGGTGTCGGATTTCTAAAAATATCAATTCAGCAGGGATTCGCCTCCCGTTACACATAAAATAATGTCCATTACGTTTACATATATGGTGTCGTGATTCGTGATGAAAGCGCGTGAGTATAAACGCTACTTAGCATGCATAATTGTATTACAGTCATATTACAAACAACATCGGTAGAGTATCGGAAATTAACTTAACAATTGCACTAAAAACTTGAAAATAAAATAAGTAAAAAAAGTTTTAAGTTAAACGGTTTTTATTGCACCAACAAACTAGAAAATAAAAATTTGTTATAACTAACCATAGATGCAACTTTCTGTAGATTACTCACGTGAAACTATTATCACTGTAGTTTTCCCAAGTCGGATGCTGAAAGCCACGTTTAGCCTCTATGTCAGTGGATTAAGCGTTACCTAATCGGAAACTTTTACTAAACTAAAATAAAAACGTGGGGCGTTATTATGAAGAAAGAAACATACAAGTTAAAAATATGTAATTGTATCTTTAATTTTGCAATTAATCATCCATCTGTTCCATCACTTCCACAGAGGTAAATAGCTTTTATCAAGGCCAGAACAAAACTTATTACACAATTGCTGTCTTGATTTATATGTGTGTTCTCAAATAACTATAATGACTTAATCACAATTGCGTACGCCCCACGTTTTTATTTCAGTTTGGTAAAAGTTTCCGAGTAGGTAACGCTTAATCCACTGACATAGAGGCTAAACGTGGCTTTCAGCATCCGACTTGGGAAAACTACAGTGATAATAGTTTCACGTGAGTAATCTACAGAAAGTTGCATCTACGGTTAGTTATAACAAATTTTTATTTTCTAGTTTGTTGGTGCAATAAAAACCGTTTAACTTAAAACTTTTTTTACTTATTTTATTTTTTATAGGTTACATTTTGGAAAGGTGTTTCGTCACATTGGTCGTTGTTTTCGATCGGGATTTCATGTTCTTCCAAATCCAAATCATGTTGCTTTAATAGAGATCCGTCATTAGAAGCATTCGTCGGAGTCGAGTTTTGTGTGGCAGAAGAAATTACGATATTTTTGTTCAAGTTGCCTACTGGTTTTGTCACAGTTTCTAAAACATTCGTCGTGGATGGAGACTGGTTGGTATTCCTGACCGAAGATGGAGGATTATAGGATCCGCATGATAATCTGGGTATTTTTTTGTTGCTATGTGGCTGAGGTTTGGCGGTTGGCATCAAATTCTGAGCCGGCGATATCACGGGATTATTTCCTGTGGCGTTAGCACCGGGCGGTCTGTTCGGGTTAATTTTGTGTGACACAACACTGGCACTGTTATCACTGCACTTTGCACACGTATTCGTATGTTCCAGTCTAGATATTTTTAAACGGTTTTTATTAACTTCACCGCGTATCAACTGTCGTCGATGCTTCAAATCTTGTGATCGATTTTTCGACCACTTCTACTGCACCGAAATCAATAAAATTTGGAACTCTTATCAAGTCCCCATGACAATGCAATATTATAATATTTGTGTCCTTGTATCCTCAAAGCCTGATGCTGCAGACGTACTGCTTACCTTAACCGAGAGTGTTAGACACGTGAAAATGAAAGTATAGCATGTTTTGGCATAATCAAATACTAACAGCCTGATCTTGACTTCCAACTCCTCACTCCTGATGCTGCAGTACTGCTTACAATAACCGCAAGGTTTATCTTTTATCGATATCTTGATTTTAAAGAAGTTCTTTAGATATTCAGTAGAAACATGCGAATTTAATAATAACATCCAACTCCTCAAATCTGATACTCCAGTGTTACTGCCTGCCACAACCGCTAGGTTTAGCGATATGTAGATTTTGCAGTACTGCTTTAGATATTTGGTAGAAACATACGGATTTAATGATCATCATCATCATCATATCAGCTGAAAGACGTTCACTGGTGAATATAGGCCCCCCCAAAGATTGCCACAAGGACCGGCCCTGTGCCACCCGCATCCATCGACCTTCACCAGGTCGCGAGTCCACCTTGTGGGGGGCCTACCCACGCTGCGCCTTCCGGTACGTGACTGCCACTCGAAAACCTTACCGCCCCAACGGCCATCGGTTCCACGCAATCCACGCGCGACGATTCCCGTCCACTTCAGTTTAGCGATTCGAAGAGCTATATCGGTTACTTTGGTTCTGCTGCGGATGGTCTCATTTGTAATCCGATCTCGCAGAGAGACTCTTAGCATAGGCCTCTCCATTGCTCTTAGGGTGACTTTGAGCCTACTTATGAGGTCCATTGTAAGCGACCACGGTTTAGTACCGTATGTCATTGCTGCGGCCCTCCGGCTGATAGACTCATAGGGTGACAGCGTGAGTGATTCGCGTAGGGCGAGCCGTCACGCCTGCGTGCCTCCAGCTGATAGGCTGACAGCGTTAGTAGATTGCGTAGGGCGAGCCGTCGCATCTGCGGCCCTCCAGCTAATAGAATGACAGCCTGAGTGGTTCGCGTAGGGCGAGCCGTCGGGCCTGCGCCGCTCCGGCTAATAGACTCACAGCGTGAGTGGTTTGCGTAGGGCGGGTCGTCGGGCCTGCGGCCCTCCAGCTGATAGAGTGACAGCGTGAGTGGTTCGTGTAGGGCGATCCGTCGGGCCTACGGCCCTCCAGCTGATAGAGTGACAGCGTGAGTGAATCGTGAAGGACGAGCCGTTAGGCCTGCGGCCCTCCAGCTGATAGTGAGACAGCGTGAGTGGTTCGCGTAGGGCGAGCCGTCGGGCCTACGGCCCTCCAGCTGATAGAGTGACAGCGTGAGTGGTTCGCGTAGGGCGGGCCGTCGGGCCTGCGGCCCTCGAGATGATAGAGTGACAGTGTGAGCAAATCGCGAAGAGCGAGCCGTCGGGCCTGCGGCCCTCCAGCTATTAGAGTGACAGCGTGAGTGGTTCGCGTAGTGCGAGCCGTCGGGCCTGCGGCCCTCCAGCTAATAGGGTGACAGCGTGAGTGGTTCGAGTAGGGCGAACCGTCGGGCCTGCGGCCCTCCAGCTGATAGATTGACAGCGTGAGTGATTCGCGCAGGGCGAGCCGTCGGACCTGCGGCCCTCCAGCTGATAGAGTGATAGCGTGAGTGGTTCGTGTAGGGCGATCCGTCGGGCCTACGGCCCTCCAGCTGATAGAGTGACAGCGTGAGTGGTTCGCGGAGGGCGGGCCGTCGGGCCTGCGGCCCTCCAGCTGATAGAGTGACAGCGTGAGTGGTTCACGTAGGGCGAGCCGTCGGGCCTGCGGCCCTCCAGCTGATAGAGTGACAGCGTGAGCAAATCGCGAAGAGCGAGCCGTCGGGCCTGCGGCCCTCCAGCTAATAGAGTGACAGCGTGAGTGGTTCGCGAAGGGCGGGCCGTCGGGCTCCGGCCCTCCAGCTGATAGAGTGACAGCGTGAGTGGTTCACGTAGGGCGAGCCGTCGGGCCTGCGGCCCTCCAGCTGATAGAGTGACAGCGTGAGCAAATCGCGAAGAGCGAGCCGTCGGGCCTGCGGCCCTCCAGCTAATAGAGTGACAGCGTGAGTGGTTCGCGAAGGGCGGGCCGTCGGGCCTCCGGCCCTCCAGCTGATAGAGTGACAGCGTGAGTGGTTCACGTAGGGCGAGCCGTCGGGCCTGCGGCCCTCCAGCTGATAGAGTGACAGCGTGAGTGAATCGCGTAGGGCGAGCCGTCGGGCCTGCGGCAGCCCTCCAGCTGATAGAGTGACAGCGTGAGTGAATCGTGTAGGGCCAGCTGTCGGGCCTGCGGCCTTCCGGTTGATAGGCTGACAGCGCAGGTGGTTTGCGTAGGACGTGCACTCGGACCTGCGGTCCTCCAGTTGATATACAGAGAGTGTGAGTTTCTCGGATTCACGTTATGCGTGCCATAGTGCCGTCGGGCTTATGGCCCTCCGGTTGATAGTTTGCATGGATTGACCCTTTAGGATCTCGGTTTGCGTCGGATTGACCGACTCAGAGAATGAGTTTATATTTTATAGTCTCGAAATTCGACTTGTATAACAATTTTAACTTGAAATTCTCAATAAACCAAATTAATTGATATATTCCTTATTGTCAGATCTCTGTTATCTAAGGTACTTATTGTATGAATAACACGTCCATTTGAGATACTTCGGGTATTCAACCTTACATTAACCACGCCGAGCCTTTTGTTTTTATTTATCGATCGAGATATTAAATTTAAAAAAATGGTGTCGGATTTCTAAAAATATCTATTCAGCAGGGATTCGCCTCCTGTTACACATAAAATAATGTTCATTACGTTTACATATGCGTCGTGATTCGTGATGAAAGCGCGAGAGTATAAACGCTACTTAGCATGCATAATTGTATTACATATTACAAACAACATCGGTATAGTATCGGAAATTAACTTGACAATTGCACTAAAAACTTGAAAATAAAATAAGTAAAAAAAGTTTTAAGTTAAACGGTTTTTATTGCACCAAAAACTAGAAAATAAAAATTTGTTATAACTAACCGTAGATGCAACTTTCTGTATATTACTCACGTGAAACTACTATCACTGTAGTTTTCCCAAGTCGGATGCTGAAAGCCACGTTTAGCCTCTATGTCAGTGGATTAAGCGTTACCTAATCGGAAACTTTTACTAAACTAAAATAAAAACGTGGGGCGTTATTATGAAGAAAGAAACATACAAGTTCATAATATGTAATTGAAGCTTTAATTTTGCAATTAATCATCCATCTGTTCCATCACTTCCACAGAGGTAAATAGCTTTTATCAAGGCCAGAACAAAACTTATTACACTATTGCTGTCTTGATTTATATGTGTGTTCTTAAATAACTATAGTGACTTAATCACAATTGCGTACGCCCCACGTTTTATTTCAGTTTGGTAAAAGTTTCCGATTAGGTAACGCTTAATCCACTGACATAGAGGCTAAACGTGGCTTTCAGCATCCGACTTGGGAAAACTACAGTGATAGTAGTTTCACGTGAGTAATATACAGAAAGTTGCATCTACGGTTAGTTATAACAAATTTTTATTTTCTAGTTTTTGGTGCAATAAAAACCGTTTAACTTAAAACTTTTTTTACTTATTTTATCTCTTCTAGCTTCTTAATTTCGTTCAATACACCCGAAATTTTTGATTCGATTGGCAGTAAATACTTCTTTAACACTTTTTCTAAACTGTCTATGGTGGACTTAGCCATAGTATCGGAAATATTAATTATCTCGGCAAGCAACGATGCGAACCGTGCGCGCCCGACGTATCGCCGTTGACCTTACTCATCCATAATAGTAGATTACACACCAAGGGGTTAAAGCACTGTTTTATGTCACGGGCGCGACATTTAATCCTGAACGTAACGAAGGACTCCCAGGTTTACTCCCGAGAGGGAAGCGAGGGAATTAAGACCGAGTCCTGAGTGCAGTGAGGGATTCAAGCGCCCAAGACGCGCTGGGCTTGGCCAACTCGATTTTCGGGCGGTGCTTAAACATTTTGCTAAACGAAGTTAGACGTTATCGTCATAGCAATACAGTGAAATTACATTATAGCCCGACAGGTGATAATGACATTTCATACAATAGTATAACCTGCTTTTTGTCAAGGGATATAATAATGTCTTGCTTTTCGTGAGGTTTATACCTAATAAGTTTTGTTCTGGCCTTGATCAAAGCTATTTACCTCTGTAAGAATAAACGTAATGGACATTATTTTATATGTAACGAAAGGTTAATTACTGCTGAATAGTTATATTTAGAGATCCGACACTGAAACAAAAATATTATTAAATATCTCGATTGACAACTGAAAACCAAAGGCTGGTCGTGGCCCATGTAAACTTGAATGCCCGAAGTGACAACACTAGCGATGGGAGCAAAGATGTACTTTTCACTAGTGCTTAGTTAATGAGAATATTCTGCAACTTGCACATTGCTACTTTGATATAATATAATAAGGCATCATCATTATATCAGCCGAAGGATGTCCACTGCTGAACATAGGCCTCCCCTAAAGATTGCCACAATGACCGGCCCTGCGTCATCTGCATCCAGCGGACTCTTGCGACCTCCACTAGGTTATCAGTCCACCTCGTGAAGGGCCTGCCTTCCGGTATGTGGCCGCCGGTCGAGTACCTTTCCACCCCAACGGCCACCAGTTTTACATACAACATACTTACATCTGATTAAAACTATTATAGTGAGGATGGACTCGCTGCTGCCGGTGGAGAAGACGTCAGTGGGCTGGCTGTCGCTGCGCGGCGTGCTGCGCGCGCGCCTCGCGCTCGGGCTCTACTCGCGCCTCCCCGCGCGCGCCCCGCTCCGCGCCGCCGCGCGCCTCTACTGCCTCGCCCAGCCCGCCGCTGTCCTCCTCCAGATCACCTATCAGTTTACATATAATGGTGGCAACGTAAAGCCCTGGTCGGTCCTACCGAATATTGTTGCATACGTTTCGGCAGGCGTCATCTCGTGGGTGACCGGCGAAATGGATTGCTTTAACTACTGCAAAGTGATTGAGCGAGTAGACAGAGAGTTGGGGCTTTCTCACTTGCCTCTGTTGACCTCGGCCTCTAGACACATATTTATATTGATGGTTTCACATACAACAATTGTTAGTATTATATTCGTAACGACTGGGCCCTTATTGAGTTGGGTATTACTTTTGTCGTACATGATAGTTGGTGCGACGCTGACTGTAGATTGTATCATTAATGTTATTTCGTTGGACCTGCTGCGCTCGCGCCTGGCGCTACTGCGCCGGCGCCTGGACTCCGCCTTCGCGAACGATACCACGCCACGCTCTCAGGCCGAGACCATCAGAAACTGCTTCAAACTATACCAAATCATGATTGATGCTTTCAACGCTTCATTCTTCTGGCCCAAAATTATGGTGAGTAAATAGCAATGGTTACAGTGATTTTATGTATACGTAATTATTATCTATCTACGCGCATAATCATTATTGCTCTAAGGGTCCCTCTCAACTTAGCGTCTTTCACGTGTCATTCATTAACATCATCTATTGAACGCCTATGCAGCGCCGACACCACGTTTACGTTACAACACTCACCAATCCGTGGAGGACTGTCCACCCGCTAAGCTGCGGAAGTTCCTGAAATCGCTCGGAGTGGGGAAATCTCAGCAATGTTCCACAGGTGTTCCTGATTTGGATGCTATGAATTTGCATTTTAGCACCTCTCCGGTTCACCTTGACCCTTCGGTGAAGCAACGCACATTAGCTCTCCTGTCTAACTCCCAAGTTCCGGATATTCCGTTCTTTCATTTTGGCCAAATATCACCTCAAGAGGTCCTTTCTATCCTTAAATCTATCAAGACGAAAGCCGTTGGTGAGGATAGCCTTGGCTTGGATATGATTATGCTCGTGGCGGAAGTCATTTCTCCCTTTCTAGCTCAAATTGTAAACTTTTCTTTCTCTTCGAGTAGTTTCCCATCTTCTTGGAAACTTGCTAATGTTGTTCCTTTACCTAAAGTCTCTAATCCTACGTCCGTTTCCCATTATCGTCCCATTTCAATTCTTCCAATCCTCTCTAAAGTTATCGAACACTTTGTCCACAAACAACTGTCTTCTCTCCTAAATCAATATAAACTATTTAATCCCTGTCAATCTGGCTTCCGCCCCGGGCATAGTACTGTTTCGGCCCTGGTTAAAGTGACTGACGATATTCGGCTTAATATCGAAAATAAAGAGCTTACTATTTTGGTTTTGTTGGATTTCAGTAGTGCGTTCAACACCGTAGATTTTGAAATACTTCTTGCAATATTACGTAATTATAACCTGTCCACCTCGGTTCTTGCGTGGTTTCGAGATTATTTATTGGGAAGGCGTCAACGAATTAAAGTTGATGACCGTTATTCGTCCTGGAGTGATCTGACCGCGGGAGTCCCGCAGGGCGGGGTGTTATCTCCTTTGCTTTTCTCCTTGTTTATTGATGGGATCACAAAATCATTAGTTTCGTCTTACCACCTTTATGCTGACGACTTGCAAATCTATGCAGCGAAAAATAACAAGGCGCCTGGGGAGGACGGAATTACAGCTGAGCTTCTGAAGGCGGGTGGTAAACCGATCCTTACGGCCCTTCAGAAGTTGTTCAATTCCGTCTTATTGGAAGGGAGAACGCCCAGGGCATGGAACAGAGGTGTGGTGGTACTGTTCTTCAAAAAAGGTGACAACGCTTTATTGAAGAACTACCGACCCATCTCACTTCTGAGCCATGTCTATAAGCTGTTTTCAAGAGTCATTACGAATCGTCTTGCACGCAGGCTTGATGACTTCCAGCCTCCCGAACAAGCCTGTTTCCGAAGAGGCTTTAGTACCGTAGACCACATCCATACGCTTCGCCAGGTTATACAGAAGACCAAAGAATATAACCTGCCCCTTTGTTTAGCGTTTGTGGACTACAAGAAAGCCTTCGATTCGATCGAAACATGGGCAGTATTTCAGTCCCTCCAACGGTGCCAAGTCGACTACCGCTATATCGAGGTGTTGAAGTGTTTGTACGAGAGCGCCACAATGTCAGTCCGACTCCAAGACCAGAGCTCGACGCCTATTCTGCTGCAGCGGGAAGTTAGGCAAGGAGATGTCATCTCGCCTAAGCTGCACTAGAGGATGTCTTTAAGACTCTGGACTGGAGAAGGCTGGGTATCAACATAAACGGCGAGTACCTCACTCACCTTCGATTCGCTGACGATATAGAAGTCTTGGCTGAGACCTTGGAGGACTTGAGTACTATGCTCGTTGACCTCAGTAAAGCCTCCGAGCGAGTTGGTCTTAGGATGAACATGGATAAGACGAAAATCATGTCAAATTCCCATGTAGCACCAACTCCCGTAATAATCGGAGACTTTACACTCGAAGTTGTAGACGAATATGTATACCTAGGACAAACTATCCAGTTAGGTAGGTCCAACTTCGAGAAAGAGGTCAATCGTCGAATCCGACTCGGTTGGGCAGCGTTCGGGAAGCTACGACACATATTTTCGTCCAATATTCCGCAGTGTTTGAAGACGAAAGTCTTTAATCAGTGTGTGTTGCCAGTGATGACATACGGTACTGAAACGTGGCCGCTTACAATGGGCCTCATAAGAAGGCTCAAAGTCACCCAAAGGGCAATGGAGAGGGCTATGCTAGGAGTCTCTCTGCGTGATCGGATTAAAACTGAGACCATCCGCAGCAGAACCAAAGTAACCGAAAAAGCTCTCCGAATCGCTAAACTGAAGTGGCAGTGGGCGGGGCACATTGCGCGTAGAACCGATGGCCGTTGGGGCGGGAAGGTTCTTGAGTGGCGGCCACGTACCGGAAGACGTAGCGTGGGTAGGCCCCCCACAAGGTGGACCGATGACCTGGTGAAGGTCGCGGGAGTCCGCTGGATGCGGGTGGCGCAGGACCGGTCATTGTGGCAATCTTTGGGGGAGGCCTATGTTCAGCAGTGGACGTCTTTCGGCTGATGTGATGACCTTTTATTTATTGGCAAAACTATTGAACAAGACGCCAACATTCAGAAAACAAAAACGGTCATGTTTGTTTGGAATGAAAATTGACAATGTGTGTCGACGCGAGATTTGTCGCCGAAAATTGTTTTTCTTGTGTTAAATTGCAGGGTAAGTATTGGACGTTATTTTAAACAAATTAATAAAAGTTAATAAAGGTATGATATCGCTTAAAACAATGAAAATACGTCTCTGTTTGTATTTATTCGCAGTTCAGTGATAATTTGATTTGAGGTGGTGTCGTTTGCTTTTTTCCGTCATGATTGTAACATATGTAACGAAATGTGTAACGTTACGGTCATGACCGATTATAAGGCGGAGATTACACTTTTTCAGAAATTCAATATCTTCTTAAGTAATTTAATTTCCTTAATGATATTACTATTTTGACATGTTTTTTGCCTGAAGTACTACATACACAAAATTTTATATTGTGTTCTGAACTAAGCTTTATGTTGATCATGAATGTAACGTTCAGTCACGTATGTAATACTATGTAACGTACGTTACGATGTCATGAATGTAACTGTACAATTTTTTGCGACCGAACCCTAGTCTATTTTAGCAGCCGCTAAGCCAGGTCGCCGCTAGATAAGCTGACGAAATTATTGTTTTGGCTAAGACAAACAGCAAACATTGTTTTACATTTATCGTCACCATTTTTTTTATATTGACATATTCAATTTATAAATCGTCGGCTGAGAATGCAATTGTGCTATACGCCACTTGCCTTGGTTTACAGGAGAGCGAAATGAAACAAAAAAAAAAATTTCTTGAAATGTCTTATAATTTTGCAATATTTAACTTAACTGACACTTTAGTATATTAATTTACTATTTTTTGTTATATACAATTAATGTTTAACTTATTATAGTCATGAGATATAAGTAGTTTTACAATTGCCATATCCATTTTGGTAAGAAAATGTTTAACTTGCTATGTATGACATGACACAAAGTTATGGATGTGTCACAAAATATTAGTGCAATGTCAAGAAAGGTAGACATTAAAAAGCAATTGTTTATGCAAATAAAAGTTATTTTACGACTAGATTTATTTAAAGTCAAGACGATAATTTATCTCGAATATGAAGACATACTTATTCACGTGAATATGGTACCAATATTGATTCCCAATATTTATGTGAATAATTTTTTTACTTTCTTGTAAATATGTACCATCTAATAGGTGACCTTCTCTATTTTGTGAAATGATAAGCTTTTCAACGATATCTAGTGCTAATGTCGATATGAAAAAATATCGATGAGAACAGCTTATAATACGTTTACTAATAAATGACATATTAACGTTATTATTTCTTATCAACTAATAAAATTACAGTCTAACTACACGCTCTATAAATTAAAAGACATGTCATATAATATGTACCTCAGGAACAGTGACCGAGGCCTCCTGTGGCCAGGACTTAAATAGCATGGCATGGCAGGAAAGCAGGAGGTCGCTGGTTCGATTCCAGTCTTGGTCATTGGGGGTTCGGTCACTTTTTCTGTAGTATATTATGTCATTTCTTACAATTTATGGTTAGGTACTCGTAATTATAAATATTATGTAGGTATTTATACCACCAACTTATTAAGATAAAAGCTTGAAGTATGAATGACACAAATCATTATAAATCAAACCTACCTTCTTTATTGTCATTTATCGAAAGAGAGGGTAGGTAAAAAAAAGTATCGAATATTCGATACAATCAAATCGATTAATGGATTATGTCACAAAAATGTTGATCGGTTAGTCGCTTGGCACGCTGATAATATAGCTGTTAACCGTAAATTTGTGTCATGTCCGGACATGGCACAATATTGTAATCACTATGTATTGCGGTTCGAGGATATGGCACAAAAATATATGTTTTTTTTAAGTATAAAATAAGAATTTTTAAAAATCGATTACTGTTATAAACTACAAAAAAAAAATTCTATCAAGAACCATTAAAAACCGATTTTGCTTAAAAATGGATATGGCACAATTGCATTCTCACCCGACGAAATGCCTGTAATAACTATACAAAATAATGCCTGTTGCAGATATACTAAAAAAAAATACAAAAAGTTAGGTGTGTCACGAGATTTGAACCAGGAATCTTTTTCTCGGGGGGGGTCACATAATTGTGAAGCTTACTGTACATATTGGGCTTTTTGGAGGTTTTTCTAAAATAACGGTTCCAGTCCCTGCTCTATACCTACCTAAATCTAGAGATACGATTTTTTTACGAGACCGTTTTTATTTTTGATTAATAGTACATATATAATGATCTGAAGTTTTCGTAACTGTGACTGAATTCGTTTTTTTTTTACCGTTTGAGTTTCAAATTTTCGTATTGTCTTGAATGTTTTCTGATGTTTTTTTTGTAAGCATATTTAGTGTAGCATTTAAAAAGCTCAGTGATTTTGACATCGACTGTTTATACAGTGTGTAAGTCTAATACGGGCGATCAATTAAACCAAGCATAGGATTCATTAGTGTAATCATGGATTTCAAGGTTTTTTTTAAGTTATTCTTAATTATGACCCTACAGAATTTTTTTAATATTATCGGAGCAGCAATGTAGGTACGAACATTTGTTATTGTTGATATATGGCAGTTATGTCATCTGCTTTAGAAATTAGCTGTCAACGAGTGTTTAACTTGCGTATGTTGCTCTACATTGCGCGCCGAATTATTTTGTATGGAAAATTTTGTTGTTGTTGTTTTAAGTAAAAGTTATTTGAATGAACTTAATATATCGTAAACTAACACCCGTTAAGAGCTTCGCCTGTATTAGACTTACACCCTGTATCAGATGTACACAACTGACGCGTGACAACCCACCTCATTTCAATCAATAAAATGAAATAGAGACTGGTAGCTGCGACAAGAGACCTATTTCTCGAAAGCTTGTAACCTGTAATACAAGCGGAAGTCATTATCTAATAAATAGTGTTAAAAAGAAACTTCCGCTTGTATAACACGTTACAAGCTTTCGAGAAACAGGCTCTATGTCTCGAGTTGCTAATCGCACACAAGACGTGCTTGGGCCACTGGATTTTGCTATGATTTAGATGTTTTTATATGCATAAAGAAAGATAGGAGTATTTTTGGATAAAATAAATGTAAAAAACTAAACATCATTATAAATATAATTTATTGCAGAATAAAGTCTTAAGTGTACCCTAATGAAAACTGTATTTAACGTCATTCAGTGACAAAAAATCTTTTCATTTAATCGATTTATAAGAAATAAGATGTGCCCTATTTACATCATTTATTTACAGAATATGATTCCCTTTCCCAAACAATTATTTTAAAAACTGTTAAGTTAGCGGATTAGATGTTGACATAGACAACAGCGCCATCTTTCTCTTGTATTGTAAATTGTACAGTAAATAAAACTTTTGACTTTTAGTGAAGTAGGTAATTGTGATTTTATTTTATGATATTTAGTTTATCCAAGGAGGAAGTGGAACGACCTTTATTTAAAATATTGAAATTAGCTTTCGCTGCTACCTGTATAGCTGATACTGGTGCACATACCTTACCAACAAGAATTGTAAGTTGACGCTTTATACCATTTAATTACCTTGGGCTATCAGTAGCTAATACAGACCTACAGGCAGCCGGCCAGTGCGATCAGGAACCTTGAATAGCGTGGATCGAAGTCAACATTGTCAACATGGTTTCGGAAAAAACTAATCTCAAAACCGTGTTCCTTATTTGCAACTCTTTTTGGGTGAGTTTTTTAGGGTTCCGTAGCAAAAATGGCAAAAACGGAACCCTTATAGATTCGTCATGTCCGTCTGTCCGTCTGTCCGTCTGTCACAGCCAATTTACTCGGAAACTATAAATGCTACAGTAACGAAATTTGGTAAGGATATGTGTTATATAAACCGCTACAGGAATGTGATACTAAATTGTAAAAAAAATCATTGGGGTGGGGGCCCTCCATACATGTAACTGAGGGATAGATTTTTTTTTTTAGTTGTACATAAGCGTGTGGGGTATTAATAGAAAGGTCTTTTGAAATTGAAAATGATATGTAGGTTTATACGTCACATTTTTATTTAAGCAAATCGTTTTCGAGATATCAGGTCTCAAAGTCTGAAAAATGTGTCCCCCCCCCCCTCTATTTTTTAAACTACGCAATATAAAATTCTGAAAAAAATATATGTTATGCACATTAATAAACTCTATCAACGATTTTTGGTTTGATAAAATTATCTCCTATAGTTTTTGAGGTAGGTTGATTTAACTGTATTTTTTTTAATAATAAATTGATAATGGTACGGAACCCTTTGCGCGCGAGTCCGGCTCGCACTTGGTACTGTGTGTAACTTTTAAAATAATCAGGTGAATATAACCGTGAGTATACAAAATAAATATTTAACTTCATAATTATCGTGATACGAAGTTACATTTTGTATAACAATTTTTAACAGTGAATAAAGGCGGCAAATTTTCTATGATCGATCAAACTGTCATCAAATTTAACCGCAGTCATTTCTCACAAACATTTTTTTCTGTAGCAAAAATGCCCTCTGAACCTTGATAGAGTTGCCCCAGAGCAAAAGTCCGTAATTGAGAGTGAACGACACGTACCCATGGTAAGCAGCCAGTGCGGCCCGAACAGAAATACAATTTCTTAGACTCGTTAAAGCGAAAACAAACCTAGATAACTTAGAACAAACCATATCTATATAAATAAATATCTTGGGACATCTCACACAAATCGACCTAGTCCAACGGTAAGCTCAATTAAGGCTTGTGATGTGGGTACCAGGCAACGATATATATGTATAATAGATAGATACATATAGATACTTAAATACATAGACAGCCATGACTAAGGAACAAATATTTGTGATAAATAAATATACAAATAATGCCCTCGCCAGGATTCAAACCCGGAACCTCCAGCTTCGTAGGCAGGGTCACTACCAACTAGGCTGCGGAGGCTAACAAACTTTTCCAACTTAAATTTTGGTCGATGAGTGCCAAAGAAGATTTAGAACAAAGTACCGAAAAGCTCAGCGCAAAAGGTGGACTGAATGACCTGGCGAATGTCGCAGGAGTCCGCCGGATGCGGGTGACACAGGACCGGTCATTGTGGCAATCTTGGCTGATATAACGATGATGATGATGATGTGTCAGTCACGGCGCGAGACAGAGACTTCGCTATCGATAGGTGGCAGATTTTTTGAGTTTCAAGCGATCGATTTTGGAACTCAATTATCTTCAACAACAAAGAAATGGTGCACGACTGAGTACTCAGGTTATAAAACGTTTTCGAGAACGTTCTCATAACATTCTCGAAGATATTTACCAACACGTTTTAGGAATAATCTGCAACTTACAACTCTTATTAACCCCGGCTTCGCATGGGTACAATACTGATATGTACTAAAACCTTTCTCTTGAATATACAATTGTCTCTTGTGTATCTATTTAAAAAACCGTTCCTCATCAAATCCATTGCGTAGTTTTAAAGATTTAATACATAGGGGTATAGGGACAGAGAAAGCGACTTTGTTTTATAATATGTATTTAGTGACTAACCCTCTGATTCATAAACTTTTGTTCCCTTAACAAGCCGCTAATGATTGTTTGTCCCTTTCGGTCTTAACAATGTGTCTATAAGAGCAAAAGGGTCAAACAATATTATTAGCGGCTTGTTAATTTAGCAGACGTTTATGAATAAGGGGGTTATTTAGTTAATCACATTTTTGGTTCCGAAACTACTAACTTTTACTTTTTAAAAGTCAAGATTTATAAAGTTGTTATTTGTTATCAATTATCAATAGGTATAGTTATTTTTCAAATATATTATTTATGAAAAAGAAAGTAAATTACCATTGATAGTGAGAGTACGGTCATGATTGTAACAAGCACTTTTGTAAAACATAATTTTGCAATAGATGTTCAGCATAATGAATTAAATTATTGATAATCATATCAAAAATAGCTAACAAAGTAAGGAGCTTAACTGGGTACTCCATGATGAGGATCCTTTAAATGGATCGAAACATGTTGGCAATTATCGACTTAAATGTTTGTATGGTAGTTTGATAAATATTTAAAAAATATATATAATTTTTCTAAATAAAATGAAATAAAATCAGCACCCGTTCTAAAAACCTTGAAACATGCACTATACGTAAATCAGTTAATGTGCTTTTGATTTATGTTTCAGTTCGCAGTGGGTTGGTTTGTCTTTGCGACCGGAGTAGGCAGTGCGGCCGTCCAGGGGTGCTCGTGGTGGGATGTCGCGTCGATAGTTGCGGGATTACTGGTCATTTTCGTGGCCTTAGGCGGTTATGGTGCTGCCACCTCGAAGAGTTATAAAGCGATGAATTCTGTAAGTATAAAGCATACTCTCTCTCCCTTTCAGATCTCATCTGTCTTCTCTCTCCATCTGTCTTCCCTTTCAGATCTCAGACTTTGCCTTGCCTTACCGCCTAACTTCAATTCTCTCACCATGCCCATGGCAAATCTTTCTCGCCATGCCAAATGACAAATTACTTACCTAACAATTGTACCTATACAATTGTAGGGTATCCTTTCCGTCCATGGCAAGAATGTATAGGTAACGTTTGCAATATGTAACTAGTAATATACGGATAAATGGTAAATCAATTAAAATTAAAATTCGATAAATAGTTACATTATGATTGAATAAAAAATATTAAGTTTGATACTATGACAAACAACATTCTATGAATATTCAGTTTTTAAAACGACTGTAGACACTAAATACTATACGGATTAATAATATTTGATTGAATACGCTATGATGAAATGAAATTCTAAGAACTACATATCTGAACAATAAAAAATATACAAAACCAGATTATACAATATAAGAGCTCTGTAAAATGATCGTTCTATGAAATGAAAATACGAGAAACATTTTCTATGAACCAATATTCTGCGAAAATGTTGTGTATGAAACAACGTACAACCGTTTATACAAAAAGTATGAAGGACCTCAGATGAAGTTGTACCGCTGCAACCGATCTCCTCGGAGGTCGAACTTGTAGGAGAGTAGTGATAACAACCTGTCGTATCCCTTATTATTCCCCGCCTGAACTGAATGCGTCCTGGATTCACCCCATGTAACCAATACATCGAATGTACGATCGATGTTTTAACGCTCCCGGTAGAATAAATATTAACTATATCCTAAGCCAGGTCAAAAACTTCAACTTCACCAGGTCAATATCTTATAATATCTTATATCTTATATCATGTCGGGCCTTGCTCAGTGTAGGGTTCCGTACTTTCCGTGGTCATTGAAGAACGGCTGGACCTATTAATATACTCAAATTAGTTTTATTTTAAAGTATTCTATAATTTCAATTACAAATTGATTTAATCAATTACAATTATATCTTACAGCTAACGCCACAGAGCGATACCCACATTGGGAAATATTAAGAAACTAAATTAACAATAATTACATTATGATGGTATTTTAAGGCATCAAACTTTCTAGGTAGCGCTTTCTGGCACTCTAGCATAATTTGCCTAATCAATAACCACACTAGCAAACAGATGACACGCAGGCTGCGCCTTGAGCACGGAGTTGAGCACTGCGTGCGCGTGCGCCGCGCGGTCCGCCAGTAAGTTGCGAAGGCCGTCGCGCGCGGGTGTACTGGCCTGCCAGCGTGAACATCGTTCTCAAATTTCGGGGATTTTTCTCTATCACACTAATGACACCTTCCTTGGAGTGACAGAGACAAATCTCCAAAATTTACGAACTTCGGTGTTCGTGGTAGCAGGCACACAATTGAAGGTTTTTTTTATATTTTTTAGATACTTTGACTAAAACTTAGAGGGAGTGTTAAAAGCACTTTTTTTATTCTGAATAGGTTATCTCCGATAACATAGCCTTAAAAAAAACTTTCTTTGAGGACTATTCTTTTTAAAATAGGTCCCTATTCTACACCACTTTACGTGTAGATGAGGTACCCGAAAAAAAATCTTTATTTTATTCTACCGCTTTATCGGTGTGATTAATATGTATATCTGTACCAAATTGTAAATTCCTAGTATACCTATCGAAACTATTTATAAGGGTTTCTACCACAAAACCCTAAAAAAGATAAAGTACTTACCTAGTTTTAAAACGATACAAACGTATTTTAGTGCTTAAGAGCCTTAAACTTTAAGTATCAAAATCCAATTAAAATTAGATTTCAAAATCTTGCAGAGTGATTATAGACAATATACCATACTATTACAGGGATTTATAATGTGGAAACATGATTGTATAGTTCGGGAAATATTATTTGACCGACTGTTATCTTACTTACGACCTTTTGTTTTGCGTTAACACTTACAAGACAATCAGCAGTCTAGCACTTTTCTATTGTCAATGATGCAAAACAAAAGGTCGTAAGTAAGATAAGAGTCGGTCATTTGACTATAAATCAAAACATTTATCACAAACATCAAATTTTCTCGATTTAATGATTGTTCAATGTTCAGTCAGGTCTTATTCAATCACTAAAATTAATCGTGTGGCTCAAAATTGCGGAATATGAGCGTAATTTACAAATAAACTTAGGTAATAAAGTCATTCACTAATTTTAGGGCTCACCGATTTTCAATTACTTAAAAATGTACAATATTCTCGTATTTTTCATGATTTGTTCAAAAAATTAAATCCGAAAGAACATTACATTCCTTTCTTTCATGTACATATGAGAGCAATAAATGTATCTCTGTCTAGTGAGTGTAGATCAAAGTAAAGCAGGTATCGCCTTCATTCGTAACTCTCAACGGTTTTGCCAAGACAGTCGCGCTAATAAACGCCGTACACACTTTTGCGGCTAACATTGTTGCCTAAACTAAATTAACATTGTATACATTTTACACCTAGGAATATAATTAATGCATCATTTAATTATTATTTACGCTGAACCTCCTCGCCATGGTGTACCTACAGCAAGAAATTCAGTCTTAAAAAAATACAAAAAGTGGGTCAATGACTATGTATATTGTGATGTACATTGCCATTAAAGGTTAAAAAAAGTATTTATGTTTGCAGTACACGACGATAGCGATGATATTTACAGTAAATGGGATCATAAGCTTAGTGAGAAGCAAGCCTGCGCCGCGTCCGGTAAACTACATGGCGGCGGCCCGCGACCAGGACAAGATGACCGCTGATGAGGCAGCGTTCATTGCTCTTATCTTCATCGTCATTATATCGGTAAGAACTGTAGATATCATGGTACAACCAACCGATTACATATTGGTATTGACAGTAATGTAACATTGAGCAGCAGCCGTCGTACACTAACGAACCTTTTATAATCCAATCCAATGTGCTCCACCTTACCTAATAAATCATTATAATCATAATCAAATAAAAAACTCACGAGTTGAACAACAGTAACTACGTACTTTGCAAGTATTAGTAGCGTTAGGTTTTACTCGATAATATCTAATTTTATGTTGGTGGCAAACAAGCACATAGACCGTCCGACAGTAAGCGGTAGCCGTAGCCTACGGAGGCCTGTGACGTCAGTAACAGTGATATTTTACAATTGTTATTATGGTGAAATAGGCCACAGTAGGCCAGTAAAGTTTATGGTAGTGTTTACTTGAGATGTAAAGTAATCTATTACACAGGCTCAACTTGGTGTTATGAATAAATTATTTGTATTTGTATCTATACAACATTATGAGCGTGACAGGCTGCTTTACGTATCGAGTAGGACGTTACTTGCCAACTTGAGGTACTGCTTCTGTCATTAATTACTTCATTCATTTTTATGACAAAACTTTCATTCAGTTTCGACCACTTATTATCCTTTTTCACGGTACCTACATTGTTCCTACATTGGCATTTCAAAACCGTTTGTAGGTCCTACAAACGGTTTTGAAATGCTCGTAAACCAGATCAGTGCAAACGGTACAAAATAATAAAAAAGGTTCGACGACACCACAGTTTAAACTCCCCATACATCCACAATAATCTGTCGTATGAGACACTCGTGACATCACGTCACGGCGTAGGTGACGGCATATTTTGGGCATCGGTGTGGAGTACTGACTAACAAACATTGTTTAGCAGAGATTTATAGTAATCAACAATAATCCAAGAATAGGATAATGGAATGGTGTTATTTTTCTTCTCTGCTATTCTCATAGAAAAATGATTTACTTGTACATATATTCATAATCAGTCTTGTTATATCTTATACAAAAAAGCAATTGCAACTTTTAATTTGAGTGATTAAACAATAAACGCAAATGGGAATGGGAACAAAACAGCCCGAAATGTCTCATTCCATGCCAATAAATACACTGGTTAAAATTTATATGAAATTTGTCAGAAAATTTTGTAACAAATAAAACATTAAAAACTATCAACGACTAACCTAGTCTGTATTGCTGTAATTTTGAACAGGAATACTTACATTTTACTCTACGGTCTCAACTTACTTACAACTTATACAATAGGGCAATAGGGTGGAGCGAATTTCAAAATTCTCGAATATAATATGACAACCCCGCTGAAACGATGTCTTATTTTTTATTATATACTGGAAAAATAATAAAAAAAATCTAGGTACATACTTTTAGCCCTCTACTTATCGATTTATAACGGTAATATGTAGGTATATTAAAAAAAAAATTCTATATTTTCTTTTCAAAACCAAATGTATTAATTAAATAACACCTTTTTGCAATAGATATAATCAATTCCAGTGCTCATTTTTGTTCATAACATGTTTTTTTATGACACGGTAAAAACACGTAAATTGGATTTTTGTCGAAAAAGCCCTGGATCGAATATATTGTACAAAAATCAATGTTTTCAACTTGTAACACGATTATGAAAACTACTGCGAATTCGGTTAGATAATAAAATAATACCAGTTAAAGCAAATGTATGCTCAAAAATACACGTAAATAGGGCCCGAAAAGGGCGTAAGCGACGCCGACAGCTTACCTTCCATGCTTGTTTTAATTCGTAAATTAATATTTTCTTGCAAGTATATGATATTTTTTGTAATCAGAAATATCGTTTCTTTAGCACAAGTATGTCAAAAAAATATATGTCATGTATATTTTTTCACTAGGTATGGCATTTTCCTTGTCGTGCATGAAATTGCTGTTTTAATTAAAATGTTGGTAATTTTATTATTTCACCATCATCATCATCATCATCATATCAGCCGAAAGACGTCCACTGCTGAACATAGGCCTCCCCCAAAGATTGCCACAATGACCGGTCCTGCGCCACCCGCATCCAGCGGACTCCTGCGACCTTCACCAGGTCATCGGTCCACCTTGTGGGGGGCCTACCCACGCTACGCCTTCCGGTACGTGGCCGCCACTCAAGAACCTTCCCGCCCCAACGGCCATCGGTTCTACGCGCAATGTGCCCCGCCCACTGCCACTTCAGTTTAGCGATTCGGAGAGCTATTTCGGCTTCTTTAGTTCTGCTGTGGATGGTCTCATTTTTAATCCGATCACGCAGAGAGACTCCTAGCATAGCCCTCTCCATAGCCATTTGGGTGAGCCTTCTTATGAGGCCCATTGTAAGCGGCCACGTTTCAGTACCGTGTGTCATCACTGGCAACACACACTGATTAAAGACTTTCGTCTTCAAACACTGCGGAATATTGGACGAAAATATGTGTCGTAGCTTCCCGAACGCTGCCCAACCGAGTCGGATTCGACGATTGACCTCTTTCTCGAAGTTGGACCTACCTAACTGAATAGTTTGCCCTAGGTATATTGAAATAGGCACAGTGTCAAGGAGGGGGAGTGACATATGAAAACACTATGATAAGTTTAAACCATTGTATTACTCAGTAAGATCCCTTTATTCTAATGAACCGTACTCTTATATACATAATTTGTACGTGTTGTAAGAGGCAATCCTTTATCGTCATGGAGAGGTGTTTAATCTACATTTAATCTCTACTACGTTGTCTACGTGACGAACGTGTAGGATTGTGCTAGCCTATCACACCTCCCCTGAAAAGGTAAGGGATTCCCTCCCCTGAAAAAGAAACACATACCAAAAACATACCATACAAAACCAAAATTACACAACTACAAAAAATACAAGCTATACACAGACAAAAAAATACACTTTAGATTTAAAATTAATTTTAAAAAATTTTTAAAAATCAGTATAAGTAAACTCCGTATGCATAATAGTCACGTTAATCAGTTCCCGTTTAGTAAACAAATTGTCATATCCAAGTCCTTGTGTCTTAGACACTAGCTAGGTACATCCTCAATCCTAAATCAGTTTCAATCCAGTTATATACAGCTTTCAACTTCTGCAGAGCATAATCAGATTTCGTAATGCTGCGTCTTCGGCGCGCCTTCATCCTTGAAAATTCTGATATGCGTTCTGCGAAAGTAAAGCGAGTCAAAAAAACAACACTTTAAGCGGGCGTTTTCTACGCTTCACTTCAGCTAAGGGATACACACGCGTTCAACAACTCGGTCAGCAGACCACAATACAAAAAAAAATCGCTCAAGATACAAGGAAAAACAAAAATCCACGCGCACACACTACTTAGCTCAGGCATTTCTATTTAACATGACCATGTCCAAGAGCATCCGCAACTGATGTAATTATTTACATCTATAGCCGAAGTCTCAAGGATGAATATACCTGCCTTGTATCTTGGGTACCCTTGCTATTATAATTCTAGATGCCTCTCGGGCCATCATAGATAACTAAATCATAAATAATCAATAACCAAATAAGTAAGAAAACAATCCAAATCTATATAAAGCCAAACATTCCAATGAAAACCTCAACATTTAAGAATTTCCAAGAATTCTTAGTTGATCAGGCTAATTGTTCTATGAAAAACTTATTTGTTTTAGTTTTCGCCATCATTACCTAAGCTATTCAACCCTCTTATATCCACATTCCTTACAATACATCAAGTCTTAACTTGTCAATTTCTTAAAAGTCGTATACCACGTACATTTCTCCAGTTGCCTTATCCACTACCTACTTAGGTACATCAATGTCAAATCCGAGGAAACAAAAATAAACTTGAGTCACTTGGCTTACTAACTGCAACATAAAATTATACATCAAACGTGATTAAACCATCAAATCAAATACAATACTCCGTTTTCTGTAATTCAAATATACCACATTGTTATACACCACTACTTTCTTTTAACCCTACATAATATTTCATATCCATTATCACATTCATTATTTACGTGATCTTAATACAAGAAAATAAAATAATCATACAATATTTATCTGACGCGGAATAAAAAAAATGCATACTACTACATATTATTAAATCACGTAACTCACGTAATACAATGATGACAATGAAAACATTGACATTGAAACAATATCATTGTTTCGTAGTAAAATTAATATTTAAAGCAGATATATTTAAAACATGCGGAAAAAATGTTTTTACCTAATACAGTATGTTATGATAATTACATTTATACATTATTTACGAAAGTAAGCAACCAACAATTACGAATTACTTTTATAATAATTTTATTAATACCTGTGTCTGTTTTTTCTTCCATAAACAAAATAAAATAACAAATCTACTATACATACATCAATCGTTGATTTAAACTTTCACAAATGCTTGTTGTTAAAATATATGTATACCAATTGTTCATAAAGCTAATTCATAATGAAAAACATACCGTTAAATTGAGAACCTCTTTTTTTAAAGTCGGTTGATAATTAAATAACTAAAGTAATTAGTCTGACCTAAAGACAGTATAGGTAAACAAAACATAATATTTTCGCTTAGTCAAGAGCCTTCGTTCTCTGACCTTGCTGAACATGCATTGAATGAGCGAATATATGTTTACTATTATACCTATAATTTAATAATTTGCTGGTATAGATATTTTTTAACGTACACAAAATGTAAAACGAAGAAAAAATTCAATTAACACCGGATTTGAAAAACAATATACAAAGAAATCTCTCCTACAACTTTTACAATAATCAACAAACCAAAATTGATCAAATGCGAGTACGCAAGTTCCTAAATAATATCTCAATTAATGATTTAAAGATCTATTCTTACCTGTTACCGAACACATCACAAAATATAATTATATAGTCCAACAAAATCAACAAAAAAAAATACCTAAACATATCCACGTTGTTGGAGCGATCTCGTCGTTGCTGAACTGCTGGGCTGAGCCGGGTGCTTGCTGACGGCACGGTGCTTGCCATACATCCTAGTTCAGTCGACGGCGGCCAATGCGACGCCGGAGCCGGAGGAAAGTCAGTCGGTGCAGCTTCCGAGGAGACGACATGATGGAGACGGCAGCCCTTTTCAGCTGACACAATTAGAGGCAGCCTTCGTCGATCCAAACCCCTGTTCCTCGACGCCATATTACTCGTAAGGCTTCTGCAGAAGATGGGTGGCGTCCGGGCGGGCGTTCACGTTCTTGGTGTAGATTTCACGTATTTGCGTCGTTTTAATTGCTCAAAAAAAAAAATGTTCTTAACTTGTCACTCCGCAACACTTATCCTGCCACTCCCCAACCCTGTCCTGTCCTGTCACAGTCGCCATGAAATAGGCACAGTGTCAAGGAGGGGGAGTGACATATGAAAACACTATGATAAGTTTAAACCATTGTATTACTCAGTAAGATCCCTTTATTCTAATGAACCGTACTCTTATATACATAATTTGTACGTGTTGTAAGAGGCAATCCTTTATCGTCATGGAGAGGTGTTTAATCTACATTTAATCTCTACTACGTTGTCTACGTGACGAACGTGTAGGATTGTGCTAGCCTATCACAATATATATTCGTCTACAACTTCGAGTGCAAATTCTCCGATTATTACGGGAGTTGGTGCTACATGGGAATTCGACATGATTTTCGTCTTATCCATGTTCATCCTAAGACCAACTCGCTCGGAGGCTTTACTGAGGTCACCGAGCATAGTACTTAAGTCCTCCAAGGTCTCAGCCAAGACTACTATATCGTCAGCGAATCGAAGGTGAGTGAAGTACTCGCCGTTTATGTTGATACCCAGCCTTCTCCAGTCCAGAGTCTTAAAGACATCCTCCAGTGCAGCGGTAAACAGCTTAGGGGAGATGACATCTCCTTGCCTAACTCCCCGCTGCAGCAGAATAGGCTTCGAGCTCTGGTCTTGGAGTCGGACTGACATTGTGGCGTTCTCGTATAAACACTTCAACACCTCGATATAGCGGTAGTCGACTTGGCACCGTTGGAGAGACTGTAGTACTGCCCAGGTTTCGATCGAATCGAAGGCTTTCTCGTAGTCCACAAACGCTAAACAGAGGGGCAGGTTATATTCTTCGGTCTTCTGTATAACCTGGCGAAGCGTATGGATGTGGTCTACGGTACTAAAGCCTCTTCGGAAACCGGCTTGTTCGGGAGGCTGGAAGTCATCAAGCCTGCGTGCAAGACGATTCGTAATGACTCTTGAAAACAGCTTATAGATATGGCTCAGAAGTGAGATGGGTCGGTAGTTCTTCAATAAAGCGTTGTCACCTTTTTTGAAGAACAGTACCACCACACCTCTGTTCCATGCCTTTGGCGTTCTCCCTTCCAGTAAGACGGAATTGAACAACTTCTGAAGGGCCGTAAGGATCGATTTACCACCCGCCTTCAGAAGCTCAGCTGTAATTCCGTCCTCCCCAGGCGTCTTGTTATTTTTGAGCTGTTCAAGAGCCATTCTAATCTCGCACAGGCTGATGTCCGGGATGTCTTCTGTATAGTGTCGGGTCAGTCTAGCTCTGAGGTCTTCCGCTAGATCAACTTTGGGTCTGCTAGTTGACGTGTACAGCTGTCCATAAAAATCCTCTATCTCACTCAGCAGCTCAGATCTGGATGTGACGATTCTAGGAGAAGAAGGAGTCTTTAATTGGGCGAGCTGGCTTTGCCCAACAGACAGATCCCTTGCAAAAACTTTAGAGCCCTTGTTCCGCTCGATGGCTTCTTCTATACACTTGGTACGGAATTGGCGCATATCGCGTTTGAGGGACGTAGAGATCTGTCTGTTGAGCTGCCGGTATAAAGTCGCATCAACTGAGGATTGTAGAACCAGTTCACTCCTTTTTTCCATTAGTTTCTGAGTGGAGTCTGAGAGCTCTCTGGACTTATTTGTCCGCTGGGCCTTAAAAAACTTAGTCCCAGCGCTATGGACAGCTTCCACAAACCCGTCGTTGAATACGTCCACATCATCGCCTAGGCAATCGAAACGGTTTTGGAGTTCCAGCTGAAAGCTCCCGGGGTTTTGGAGATGGAGTGCAGGACGGAGCGTAGATTTCATCAGTCGCGAGCGTTCTAGCTTAGGACATATATTCAACGTGCCTCTTACCAGGCGGTGATTGCTTCCGGTTTTAACCGTACTGATCACAGAAACATCGTTGAATATATGTCTCTTCGTCGACATGATGAAGTCGATCTCGTTTTTAGTTGCACCGTCGGGACTCATCCAAGTCCATTTTCTGTGCTCGCGTTTCTTAAAGAAGGAGTTCATCATGTAGAGTCCCTCCTTCTCCATCAAGAAACCAGCCAGCAGATGGCCCCGGTGGTTCCGACGTCCAACCCCAGATTGCCCCACCCTCAGCTCGTCACCATCTCTCTTGCCCAGTTTCGCGTTGAAGTCCCCCATAACAACGGTGAAGTAGGTTCTGGAGCTATGCATGGCTTTTGAGATATCGTCATACATAGCCTCCGCCTCGTCGTCGGAGTGTGTCGAAGTCGGCGCGTACACCTGTATGACCTTCAGCGAGTATCTCTCAGTTACTCTGAGTATAAGGTATGCCACCCTAGCCGACACACTCTCGATCTTCAGCACGTTGTTTACGAGGGACTTGTGGACTTTTTATCCTTGATAAGTGTGATTATTAAGGTACCTTATGTTACTTATTAAAATACAAACATCATTCGTATTTTCTTATGCTGTAATTTTTAATTAGTTTTTTTATTAACTTTTTGATATAATATGTAACTGAAGGGATGCATAGAATAATTTGTGCATTTTTTAGCATGACAATACATTTATAAATACAACTTTAATGATAAATCTGCGTGTTATGTTATAAGTATCAAAAATAAACCTATATTTGTGATAGGCATATTTTCGTATTTACCGTAAAAAGATCACATATTTTACTTAAAAATGAACTAACTTCCTTTCAGCTGGTGACAGTATTGCTGGGAATCGCATTAGCAGAAGCTTTCCGTCCGATCGCTCCGCACTCTAACAAGCCCAAGTCGATCGCAGTGTAGGTCCACACGGATCTTTTCCAAAATGGATGCCGCTTGACCCAGACCTAACAATTTATTAGAGTTACATTGATATTTGTAAGTAGATATATGCCTAATCGTAGCCTAAGTACCTATATCAATATTTATTTTTAACTAGAAGCATCATCTATTGCTTGAAGTCCGTTCAAGTCTAGCTACGCCTTACTTCTTGAGAAGATCCAAAAGGCTTTCTTGATTCTTGACCAATAAAAGCTTTGGCTATTAACATCATAACCGGATTGGCGATCGCAGTAACGTGTCCACTATGATGACGCTGCTGCTCATCATCAATCAAATCAAAGAATGGGTGGTGACACTTCAATCCCTTAGTCGAATCTTACGACAAATGTATTCTTACTGTCGTCACCACATGGCTGTTTGGCTGCTATTATCCATTCTTATATCCTATAAAATTCACACTGTGAAGGTTGGGATACAACACTCAAGAAGTAAGGAGCAACTACAACTTGTTGTGCACCGTTTCTCGCATTTTACGTGGACATTCAGACTGACCGGAACTTGTAGAGAGAGTCCTAAGATTATAATGTAAAAATTGTACATCACATATTATGTATCTGGACACATTGACGATTATGGGTGAAGACACATTTATCAGCATGTGTACGCATTTTGTAAATAGAAAATGTCAGTTTAGTATGAAACCGCGTCCAGCATTCCGCACGCGTACGCATGGTTACACGTTTCATACTAAACGACAATTTCATTAGACAAAATGCGTGTACGCATGCTGATAAAATGTGTCTTTACCCTATGGCTTATGGTTTATATATCGACAAAGTGGTCCCTTTGCCCAGATAGAATCACACAACACACATGTTCCGGACATCTCTAGCATCAGTCTGAGAACGTGACACAAAACTCGCCACGCCCTCGAGCTGATGCCTACTCATACTCAATGCACTTCTGACATCAGCACCTAACGTGGACCTTTTTGTATCTAACTGGTCTATGGTGTCCCGTGAATTCTTAAGTATTAGTGAGGTGTTAGACAGTAGGTTATCCAGTAGGTTCTTTTATTAATTGTATTTTGTATCGCTTTAATTCTTTACCTTTTTAATTATTTGATGTATTGGTGCATGCTGTCATATTTAACGACAAACGAGTCTTCATCGTCATTTGTCGTTAAAATATGAGTGATAATCGTGAATGTTTAAATCAAATGTACCTAAAGCTTGTTCACGAAATAAAGTAGCCATCGTAAAATCAGTCTCTACTGTTACGCAACAGTCCCATGTAGTTCTAACAGCCATGGGACTGTAAATTGATTCTTCTGTTTTATGTTTAACAATACAATCTCCTAAAGCATTCTCTGAAAAGTCGTCAAAATCAAAATAACTTCAGATAATGTTTAATGCAAAAGTTCACTCCCAAGAAAGTGCGAACTTCCGAGACGATTTCAACAATGCTAGTCTTGAAATAATTAATAAAAATTGTAGACACGAGATTCACAGTTTATTATAGTATCGCTATTGTAATTTAGTTAAAACCCATTGGGAAACTAAATGACCCAAAATGGTAAATTATACAGCAATGGCTACTTTATTTCGTGAACAAGCCTTATGCTGTAATACCTTGTAATATTATTGTAGTAAATAAATGAATATTTTTTTTGTGGAACCACACAACGTTTTATTAAACATCTTTGATGTCTCGTTTTGAATAGTAGCACTATGTACATACAAATCATTAATGGGCCGATTCAAAAAAATCAATACCATGCACATTACCATGAGTAGAGCTACTTGAGCTTAACTCTTTACATTAGGTACCTAATCCAAGTAACTCAAATTCTCGTTGAATTAAAGATTTTGCCTGTAGCTCAAAACCATCCAATGTACTGTATTGGATGGAAAACTTATTCAGATAACTCGGATTTCGGTATTTTATATTTAGGTATATTAAAATAAACAAACATCGGAAAATGAAATCAAACTTGTTAGAAATTAATTCCACGAGACGTTTCATAGGTATTGATCTAATTTTCTTACCCTATTTTCTGAGTTGTTTGAGTTTGAGTTAACTATCAAAAGTCAAAGTCAAAGTTTTTTATTTGCTAGAATTGTGGTAATTTTTTTTTTCGAGTTCGACTAAAAGCTATATACATACCAGGTAGCTCAAATTAACATACCAAGCAGCTTGTTAAATTTAACGAAATTAAAAAAAAACACGGTGTATAGTATTACTTTTAATATAATGTCATCGTTTTCAAATATGTCCCAAATTATTGCAAAATATATCTACATAATAATGCATCAATTAAAATTATAAAAAATAAAATTTACAATCATTAAATAATTAAATATAAAAATTACAATAAAAACAATAATCTTTTCACCTATAAAATCGCTTCTCTCCCAGCCAAAATCGAAGTTTAGTCAAAAATAAATTAGTGGGTAACATTCTCAATTTTATTGGAAGATGATTATACATCGTGGTCTCTAATAACCCGAAAGATTTTAACCACCCATTTTTGATGTAAAACCAAACAAAAAATATTACATGACTATTGTCATTTTTGGCGAAAAAAACAATTTTTTTAATTTTTTTTTTCAATTGTTATTTAATTTTTGAATGTATTTTAACATAAAAAGTAAAAGTTATTCATAAAACTAGCACTTACAATGAGTATTAAGGTTTTCTTTTTACAAAAACCTCATTTTTAAAAGATTTTATTTCTCACTTTTTGACATCTATTAATGAGGTTGGTGAGACTATTCTCTATAATGGCACCAACGCCGTTAAAAATACCTTTTGTACCGAGTTACAATAGGCTACTTGACTCATATCAAATTTAGTGCAAAAAAATATTATTTTCTGTAGTATTTATTGAAATGATTACGGTGTATTAAAAGTGTTTGATGGGTAGGTACATATTTTTTTATTGAAAAAATTGTTTTAATTTTTTTTTATTTCGTACTCTGAAAAAGGTGTCGGCCATGATGTGACGTCATAGGATCTTAAACTAACTTCATTATACGAGTGAAATTCGCCATGAACATGTTGGCATGTAGCTTTGCTGTGACATTGACATAACATAAGTGACATGTCAAATGTTTGTTTTAGGTTTGAGTGACGTCACACCACAGATAATCTAAGCATTAACATGGCTAGTATCGTTTTCGCGAGGTAACGAAAGTTAATATTAAGTTATAATTTTGCGGTTTTCTAGGTCGTGAAAAAATATATTTATAATAAACGTATTTTCTTCGGTTACCGCGAGGATTACTCGTGAAATAAAACTATGAAAACGGATAAACTTGCGTATAATTATTAACTAATTTTAACTTCATTCCGACGTTTCGAACACTTTACAGGGTTCGTGGTCTGCGGATGACTGGATGTCGGAATGAAGTTAAAATTAGTTAATATACGCGAGTTTATCCGTTTTCATAGTTTTATTTCAAATATATTTATCAGATATTGATTAATAATATAAGACAAACTTTAAAATGGGTCAAGCAGCCTATTAGAAAATATGTTTTTTTTGTTGGTAATAATTCTGAAACTAGGCGATATCCAGAAAAGTTTATACGATATTATAGTTTCTAAATGTGGTCAGGAACACACTGTTAAATTAAAATCTTTCGGGTTATTAGAGACCACGGTGTATATGCGAATTGATATTTTTAAACAATTATTTATAAATAAAGCTGTTTTAGATACTGGTTGCTTTGGGGGGTACATATCTCTATCACGTAAATTCGGATTATAAATAGGCCTATCAAATAAATCAGGATTTTGCCTTACAAACTTAGCGTGTTCAAAAATATGCATGGCTGTGAGTGTCATTACATTTAATTTATCAAATAAAGGCCTACATGATTCAAATGGATGAAATCCACATACCGCACGAATACATCTCTTTCGTATTAAGAAAACTTTGTTAACAACTGTTGAGTTTCCCCAAATTAAGATACCATATCGAAGCACAGATGATACATAACCGAGATAAGCAAGTAAAGCAGATTGCTCCCCTGCTATGCTTCTTAACCGTTTCAATGCAAAAACAAATTTATTAAGTTTGTTACATATATTTGTGATCTGTGTTTTCCAGTTGCAAAATTTATCAAAATCAATAGTTATTCCTAAGACTGTTATTAAGATATTGGTCCTTTTAGTGTACTTTTATTTGTCATGTCAATATTAATTTTCGATTTATTGTTTTCTATCCACGTGCCTATATCGTCAACCGCTTTATTAATAATTGCTTCGTGTGATCTGGATCTGTCATCGTCTGTGATCATAATTGACAAATCATCTGCGAACATGACCATGTGATGTTCGGTAACCAAGGGTATGTCGTTTATGTAAAATATAAAGAGCAAAGGTCCTAAAACACTTCCTTGTGGTACTCCTTTCGGGTTATTTTTGAAGGTCGATCGATACTTCACTAGTTCCTTATGCTCATTTAGTCTTTTAATTTTAACGCATTGACTACGACCGGACAGATAACTTTCAAGCCATCTGGATGCGCAACCCCTGATTCCGTAATGTTCACATTTTCTCAATAAGATCGAGTGATCTACAAGATCAAAAGCTTTTGACATGTCAAAGAAAACTGCCGCTTTGGGAACTTTCTTGTCTATGCTTTCGGTTACACCATGAATAAGTCGATATGCGGCATGAGAGGTAGATCTATCCTTTACAAAACCGTTTTGTGTCTTTGAAATGATTTGGTATTTTTCAGCAAAATCAACCAATCGTGATTTCATGGCCTTTTCAAAAATTTTGGACAGTGTAGGTACAAGCGTTATTGGTCTATAGTTATTTAAGTGGGATCGGTCATTTTTTTTAATAAGCGCTTCTATCTAATATCTAGATTATTTTCTACTGAAAATAGTAACCTTACATTATTTTATTTTACGCCTTAGGCACTGGTCTCACCGCGAGCTACTAAGCTTAAGCTATGAACTATCGGCTATAAACACGAACAAAAGATACGCACTCCCGTGTAAAAAAACGAGACACGGCGATACTCGCCCGGCGGTGATAGCTGATAGCTGGGCGAGTGTCGCCGTGTCTCTTTTATTTACACGGGAGTGCGTATCTTTTGTTCGTGTTTATAGCCGATAGTTCATAGCTTAGTAGCTCGCGGTGAGACCAGTGCCTTATGCTAGAACACAGTTGCATTTCTTTTGACTCGTAATGTTTTCGAACAAACTGAAATCAACTTTATTTCCTGCTGAGTACAAATTTCAATGTAATAGATATACTTCATTTCAAATACCATGGGCCGATACCACTGCAAAGTTTTATGTGTCATCGGGCCATGGTATTTGAAATGGAGTATACGCGCACAGTCAAGAAAATTTATTCATGTAAGTACTTTGTCATAGGTAGTGACATCAATATAAGGTTTTTATCAATTTTCATACTGATTGTCATTGTCACAAAGTCAAAAATGGTACCTACGTCATAAGTAAATCCATTTTCTTTACTGTACAACGAAAAACGAGTAAATACTGTTAAGATTTAGGAACACAACAGTATATCTACAGTTAAAAACTAAAGCTCGTGCAAATAGACTAAAGCTAGGTAAAATTAAATAGCTATGAACGACATGGGACATGGGACTCGAACCCAGTACCCCTGCCTTGCCGTTTCAACATGCTACCAATGATGTAGACCAACCAACCGTGTTTGTTCTCAGCGAATCCTGTCATTGAAACTGGATGGTCCATATTATAGCAACAATATTAGTTGCAAATGGACTGTAAAGGGCCTGTGTGTATGTAGAGGATATTCTAGACGAGTCCGGTGATCTGCACGAGCACGACGAGGTAGGAGGTGACGAGGCCGACGAAGGCGAGCACGAGCGGCGCGCCCAGCGGCAGCGCGCGCGTCAGGCTGATGCGGAAGGGCCGCTGCAGCAGGAACTCCGCCGCCTGCGTCAGCGCAGTCGCCAGCGCTGGCTCTGTGGACCATATGCCACTTTACCTTCGACGAACTCCTTAGCTCAGGCGGTCGCGACCCTGCCTACGAAGCTGGAGGCCCGGGTGCGAGTCTCGGTGAAAGCATTTATTTGTGTTTAGCAGAAATGTTTGTGACTTAGTCACGAGTATATACTTTACTATTTGTATTAATCTATTTAATACAAAATATGGCCCATAAATAAGTGCTTTCTCGTTGCCAGTGAGGTTTTTAGACACAGAATAGGCCCCCTAGGTGTTTTTTTTTCAGAATAAAATGATAAAAATTAAAATAAAGTTATTTATAAAAATATTTATTATTATATAGTTTTTGCAAAAAAGATCCTGTGAATGATTTGGAGTTTTCAATGTTTTTTTTAGTTTTACAATAATTTTATAAGTTTATTATTGGTACCTACATTATGAGCATCTATTAACTTGTAGTAGTTAATATATTATTATGGAAAGTTCTCGTGGTTGTTGTACCTTCGGCTTCGAGCAGCAGGTCGGCGACGGCGGCGCGGATCCTCTCGGCCTCGCGCGCGGCCAGCTCGGCCTCCAGCGCCGGCAGCGAGGCCGAAGAGAACGCCGTCATGCAACCCAGCGATGCCATCACAACATGCAATACGCGGCCTCGCACAAAAAACCCCTCCTTACAAATAAAACGTAAATATTTATTTAATGTAGCAGACGGTGATCATATTTGGGTTTGCGACTATTAGGGTTGCCAACTGTACAGTCAAGGGCATTAATATATATACACTTCTCCATACTGATCCCTTACAAATGTGTCTATATATTAATGCCCTCGACTGTACACTTAGTACATTATTTTAGTAATAGGCTAAATATACTTAGACTGAAGAAATATGAAGTAAGCAAAAATACTTTATTTTGAGGGTTTTTAATTTCTTAGAAAATTCATATAGGTACCTACCTAAGATTAAGGAGTACTATGCATATTTTTATCTACAAAATACTACAGTCGACTCTCGTTATTTCAAACCTGCGATAATTCGAACCTCTCTATAATGTATGTCATGGTTTTTAAAAGTTGGCAACCCTATTAATTAGGAATGTAACAACATGAAACACAATTTCACAAATCACAAAATTTTTACCTCGTGTTTGTATGTCCAAAACACGTCGCGGCCATGAATCATCAAGTATACAAAACCACAAGCAAATCTTACAATTATCTGGAAGAAAATTTGTAAACAATAAACATTGCACGTAAAGTATTTAGATACGCACAATCGGCACAATTAAATTTACATATAAATCTTTCGAATATCCAAATGTGCTTAACTCAAAGGCGAGGCGTGTACTACAACGATACCAGTCAAAGTACAATACCCTGGCAGTGAAAATAAAATTTTAACCAACAGTTAGCGTACTTTTTAGGTAGGTATCTTAGGGTGCATTCAGACCAAAGGAGCAGTCGCTATTCTATCCTCCACTCTACGAAATCAACGATTCACGTTTTTTGTAACGATCGAATTTCGTAGAGTAAGGGGTTAGAATAGCGAATGCTCGTTTGGTCTGAATGGACCTTAAGTTGCGTTCAAACCAAAAGAGCATTCGCTGTTCTATCCCCCGTTCTACGAAATCAACCAATCACGTTTTGTGTAAAGATCGAATTTCGTAGAGTGGGGGGTTAGAATAGCGAATGCTCTTTTGGTTTGAACGCACCTTTAAGAGAACAATTGGACTCAACGAAGGAAGAATACCACCAAAAACATAGATTTTGATTTTTAACACAATCAAGCTCGAAAGTGGAGCAAAGTTACCCAGAGGAGAGCAAAGTTACCCAGAGGAAAGCAAAGTAGACTCGTTTTACGGTAGTGTTGGCACATGGTGCGACAGTAAAGTCGCCGCGACATTGAATATGGGCCCTCGCTCACTTAGCGTCTTCCGAGCGTCGCCTCGATGACCACCCACCGACATGGCCACTGTAGCCGGCGCCCACGCCGCGTCACACTCTCCCGTTGCTCAAAACCCCCGCCGTCTCACTCCCACACCCTCAATATCAGTCAACTCAAATGTCTCAATGTCTTCTAGCCGAATTGTTCCCAATTCTACAGATTTCTTTTACAGAATTCCATGTCTACACATTGCCAAGTGTACAGATTCCCAATTTTACAGAATTCTATGTCTACATATTCCCAATTCTACAGAATTCCATGTCTACACATTTCTAAGTGTACAGATTCCCAATTTTACAGATTTCCATGTCTACATAATTCCAATTGTACAAATTTCTGTGTCTACATATTCCCAATTCTACAGATTTTCATGTCAACACATTCTTTACTGTACAGATTTCCATGTCTACATATTCCCAATTCTACAGATTTTCAAGTCCACAGATTGCTAATCACATTTTAACAAACTTTCTGTTTTGAATTATTAAACGGTTCTTGGGACTGGGCCGGGCATGTTTGCCGTATGCACCCAGCAAAGTGGGCCAAAATGGTTTCAGACTGGGACCCACGGGAAACCTTCGATGGTGCTGGCCGGGGCGTTGGCAGACCGAGAAGGAGATGGCGGGACGACCTGGACGCGTTTTATCCGAATTGGCGGGAGAAATGTGACGACCGGGCCGAATCATATTTATGCATATTCTGTAGATTTGGAATTCTGTAGAATTGGGAATCTGTTGACATGTTCATAATTCTTCTAGCCGAAATATTGACAAGGCGAATCATATTTATGCATATTTTTTTACGCATAATATTATTTAAAAGCATACACATTAAAGGCTGTAACACTTTGGACCGTGTGTCTAGACATCTTAATGGATATAATTTATACTGAGCATTTCATCAAGTTTTCGTTGGTTTAGCAGGGATGAATTTAACGTGTAGTATGCCCTAGACTCGGGCAATATCATGGGAAAATAGAATAGAGGTGGAGACTTGTCTTGTGATAGCTTTTTGTAAGTAAGAATTTACCTTGTGTGTGATAGTGGTGTCCTCATGCATTCCATTGTTTAATACCGTTCTGCCTGTGTTGCACTGCCAGTTTAGGTTAATCACAACACTACGCACATTCAGACTATATGTCTTCTTAATAATTAACTTGAAGGGACATTATAAATGCGATTTGTTTCCGTTGTTTACGTTCTTTTGCTAGGTTATGTTCCTGATACATTGATTTGGCATTTGACGTTTGACAGGTGTGCTTGTCTATGGTCCAAAATCCGTTCCACACGGCCGGTTTTAGAAAACATGTTAGATTTTTATTGTCAAGACGTTTTATTTACAATTTACCTTTAAAATGGTTTATCTCAATTTCTAAGAACATATTTCTATAAAATTTTAATTGTTGGTAAGGATCGATTTGTGTCCAAGTCATTCGCACGAGCACAAAAGGTGGCGCTGCGATCGCCGACGCGGTTCTCTCTGGTTCTGCCAAAATGTCGCCATTGGGAATCCGGCATACGATATGTGAGCATCTAAAATTTAACCATTGGATCCCAATCACGTGGAAATGGTAAGTATTTTGTTAGTACAAGTACAGGGATGCATAATCATCCCTCTAAAATCTCTTTCATAAGTTGATCAATGTAATTTTTGTTTCAGCCGCGCCCGGTATTTCTCTCAACTTAGCAACATGAATATATAGTCCTGTTCGTTCTAGTATAATAAGGATTCGTTAACACCAATTCAACATTTGGTAAGTAGTACAAGGAGGTGTTCCTCACTATAATGCCTAGGATGGCTTTCGATATTGTGAATTGTCAATTTCATAAGATAAATTTCTTTTTCAGCAAACGCCATTTTGACCTGCACGCACATGGACCGCTAACCTTATTTCAATAAAGAAAAAAAAAACCAGCTTATAAACTGGTAAGTGTTTTATTAAACCCGTGGTTCACGTGTTTAATTACATATAAAAGCTCTTGATAGATAGGTATGAATAATTTCCTAGAATTTAACCAAATATTGTCTCCATTGTTCCAGGTTTTTTTATTTTTATTGCTAGTTACATATTTACATCTACTTATTTCATCTTTCTAAATCTTCGGTCCTATGGATAGTGTCATTTTATGGCGTCGATCTTTTCATCATCCTGGAGTCCTGAGTCTGCACTACGGGTCACCGGCGGTAAACTCGGAGGTCTGGTCCTGTTCACTGCTCCGGCCCACCCATGTCTGGCAGCGGAGAAGTATTCATGAGAGTCTAGTGAAGAGCACCAACCACAAACCACGGTTTCTATTTAAATCCACCGGTACCTAGTAGAGTAGACAGGTATTTATAAATTTCCTATATAAGGTTTGCTGCCAAATTAAACCTCGGATGGTATGTCTCTTATGCCCCGAGCCATTACTGTTTTGTAAACTACTATATTAAGGGATTCCCTCAAGCTAAAACATAAAATAGCATATAAATTCTGGTTCCTAAATTTTCCCCTGTGAATAGCATTTAACTCACGCTACAACATAAGACTTGTTTACTATTGTCAATATTAATTAGTTCACCGAGTGTGTTACAAACTGCTAGACCATATGTGAATACACGTTATAAACCTAGTGTTATCTTTTATTGCTTGAACCTGACATACGATAGACGGAGGTTGGATCAAAGGGCGTCCATTATTTCTTAAATTCTAGATCCAGACTCTGCTCCATTAGGAGGTGGCCGATCCACGATCCTGAGTTAGTCTTTTACTTAATCTAGCCGTGAGCATTCCTACTTTCTTTATAGTTGAATGGCCCCTGACCATTTATGCTTCAGTGGCGCCCAACGTGGGGCCTTTTGGTGTATGACAGGTTCATGCAATTAATATTTTGGATATAAGGTGTTAATATAAAACTTTCTGCGAATGTTGAATTGATGCTTAGTTCTTAAGTAACTGTTTTAATTTTACTCAAACGTCTATACTATACGTTTAAGAATACAAACTTAAATACGTACTAGCTTATTCTGATATATTGACTTATGCTATATTTTAAACAAGTTCCACTATAGAACTTTTCACTTTCTAAATAATAACTATTATCATAAGTGACTTTATCACGTTATTGTGAAGTAGTAAACCTTATAAAGTTGAAACTATCTTTGAAACTTAAACTGATTTAACATATATTAAAATAAAACAAACATGGACTTCTTAATAGCTGGTTGCAAAATAACACACCTTCACAAGGACGAGATCTCACATGAATTGTCGATTCGTAAACTTCCAGTCAATCCAATCTCACGTAGGTCGAGTCTTTCTATGGCGTTGAAGCAAACTGCTCAATTAGCTGAAAAGGGTGGTCTGAAGTTAGTAGAAGTGGTTCGAAGCAATCCAGCATCTGAAATTGAAATTTGTCAACGGAAAGCAGAGGAAATCGAGCAGGAGGTTCAGGACGATTTATCAGCCGCTGCTACCGAAAGACTGTCATCCCGTTGCAAATACTTGCTGTGTCGCCTTTCTCGTTTACAGGATGAATCTGAAGAAATACAGCTGTTGAAGGCGATGATCAACACCATGTTAGATAAACTGAATAAGGATGATAACTCGTCAATATCATCAAACTCGGATAGCGATGATCCTTCTGTTAAGGAGTCTTGTGTTGTTAAAAAGGTTATCTATCAACCTGATCGAACGTTTAATATCAATTCTTTGAATTTAAAGTTTAGAGGCGACTCTTGTATTCGCATCTTTCTCACCAGATTGGAAGAACTTCGTGTCGCACGTAGGATTTCCGAGGATAGGATTTACCGAGGTTTTCCTGAAATTTTAGAAGGACCTGTTCTGTCGTGGTTCCGTGCCCAGCGCACCATTCTGCGCACCTATAAAGAAGTTGTTTCAGCTTTGCAGGAGGAGTTCGACATACCTGACCTTGATCATATTCTTGTACAGGAGATTCGGAGTAGGACTCAAGCTAGAACGGAGACCATTGTATACTTCGTATCCACGGTTCTAGGAATGTATGAACGGCTTAACCGCCAAGTATCAGAAGAAGAAAAACTTGATACGATGTTGAGAAACATCAGGCCAGAATTTTCGAAAGTCCTTGCTCTGCATGATGTTAAGTCCATCCAGCAATTGAAAACTCTGTGCAAGCGGATTGAGTTATCTCAAGTTAAGGCTAATCATTTTCGGGAACCGGTTTTGCCAAAACAAGATGGCCAGTCCTCATCTTTCGTCATAGGGAAGGGTAAAGAGTTTCCATATAAGTCGACTCCACCTCATCCTCACAATTCTTCCAAAACGTTTGTGGCCGCTGTAGCCCAGACGCCTTTCAATTCTAATCCTCAACTTAAGTGTTTCCGTTGTGGTAGAACCAATCACTCCACTAGATCTTGTAGGTTATCTAGAGATATAGTCTGTTTTAAATGTGGAGAAAAAGGAGTTCGCACTCCGGACTGCCCCAAATGTAAGGAGTCAAAAAACTAAATAACTTTGTCTTTTCTAATAAAAACAACTATAATCCTTCTGCTCCCTTTCACGCAGAAAAGACAATATATTTTAATCCTCCACAGGGAGATGACAGAGTATACGCACTTTTAAATATAATGAATCTTAACTTTCGTGGTCTTTTGGACTCGGGTGCCAGCACTAGCTTCTTAGGTAGTGATAGCCATCGTATATTTTCTACGGGTGGGGGTATTCCCATTCAGAAACATAAGAAACCGATAATTATTCGCGTAGCTAATGACAATCGTTTGTTATGTACGGAATATATGGTCTTGCCCATTAATTATAAAGGGGAAGTTAAACTTGTACACTTTAATATTCATTCTCAAATTGCGCAACCTATGGTTCTTGGCTTAAACTTCTGGAGAGCTTATAACTTAGCCCCAGGTCTAATTACTAACATACCTAAAGAAGACAGCCATTATCTGGCTAGCCTTGATTTTGTACCTACTGACACAGGCTTAATAACTTACGATTCGTTAACTCAGGAACAGAAATGTCAGCTCGAAGCTACTAAAAAGTTTTACGATCAAATTGATACGGATAAAGTTGGCCTAGGTAAAACTCACTTAATTGAACATGTTATTGACACGGGGGATTCACCTCCTATCAAACAAAAGTACTACAGACTTAGTCCTAATAAACAAGCAGCGTTAGAAGATGAAGTAAGTCGTATGTTACAAGCGGGAATAGTAGAACCTTCCCACTCGCCTTGGAACTCACCAGTCGTTATGGTCGAAAAACCTAACGGGGATTTAAGATTATGCTTGGACAGTAGGAAGTTGAACTCGGTATCCAAATCTGACGCTTACCCGGTACCTTACGTTCATTACATTCTAGATAACTTACGTGATGCAAAATTTCTAACATCTCTTGACTTAAGTGCTGCGTATCATCAAATACCTCTAAGTGAACAGTCCAAAGAAAAAACTAGCTTCACCGTGCCTGGTAAAGGTCTTTTTCATTATAAACGCATGTGTTTCGGTTTAGTCAGAGCGAGTGCAACTATGCAACGCCTAATGGATACTCTTTTTACGGCTGAATTTGATAACAAGGTGTTTTGTTACATTGATGACATAATTATCTGTACTTCAGACTTTCAAGAACATCTTCGGTTACTAAAGGCCGTTTTTGAAAAACTAAAATCGGCAAACTTAACTATTAATATGAGGAAATCACTTTTCTGTAGGAGTGAACTCAAGTATTTAGGATATCTTATTGACAAACACGGTCTCAGAACCGACCCCTCTAAAGTGGAGGTTATAGTAAATTTCCCAACTCCAGATGACGCTAAAGCTGTCAAACGTTTTCTTGGTATGTGCGGTTGGTACCGCCGTTTTATAAATAACTTTGCAAAAATAGCTCGTCCGTTATCACGACTTACCAGCAAAAAGATAAAATTTGTCTGGTCAAATGAAGCTAATGATTCTTTTAACTTACTTAAGTCTGCCTTAGTATCAGCACCTATTCTTAAATGTCCTAATTTCAATGAAGAATTCTTTATACATACTGATGCATCCTCTTTCGCCATTGGAGCGGTTCTCACTCAGAAATACGACGGCGTGGACCATCCTATCGCGTATTGCAGCCGTACGCTGAATCAACAAGAGACTAATTATTCAGCTACCGAGAGGGAACTCTTAGCAGTGCTCTATGGGTTAGAACAATACAGAGCCTATGTAGAGGGTAGAAAGTGTTTTATTGTGACAGACCACGCATCGCTGAAATGGTTCTCTAATTTGAAAAATCCGACGGGACGTTTGAACCGTTGGGCTTGTAGACTAAGTCAATTTAACTTTGGGATTATTCACCGTAAAGGAAAAGAACACGTCATACCGGATTGTTTATCGCGTGTTCACATTAGTTCCATTGATGTTCCATCATCACAAGATCCATGGTACCTAGATTTATATAATAAGGTTATCGAAAAACCTTCTCTTTTTCCAAATTTTAAAATAGAAAATAATCAACTGTACCGTTTCTCTAAGAATAAATATCGTCTGACAGATCAATTTGACTGGAAGCTGGTAGTTCCTTATGAGAAGCGGAAAGATGTGTTAAATAAGTATCATGATGATCCTACTGCTGGACATTTTGGTGTGTCCAAGACTCATTCTAAAATAGCCGATGTCTATTATTGGCCTACCTTGTTTCAAGATGTAAAAGAATACGTAGACTCTTGTGAAATTTGCAAGACCTATAAACCTGTTAATTTGGCTCGACCTGGTCTTATGGGATCTCCCAGACGTGTATCGTCACCAGGCGAAGCAATTTCCTGTGATATTCTTGGTCCATTTCCTCCATCTTATATGAGAAATCAATATATCTTCGTATGTACTGATTATTTCAGTAAATATGTAACTTTATTTCCTTTGCGCACTGTAACGGCGAAAGCAATCGTTAAGTGCATGGAAAAAGGAATCTTTCTAGTACATGGGGTACCCAAATATCTCTTCTGTGACAATGGTGTTCAATTTACCTCCAAAGATTTTAGAGACCTGATGAATAAATACAGTGTCCCTCATATTTTCTATAACCCTAGATATCATCCTCAAACTAACCAGACGGAACGCGTAAACCGCGAGCTGGTAAGAACCATTGCATCTTACGTGCGTTCTGATCACCGTAACTGGGACAAGAACCTTGCGGAGATCCAATGTGCTCTCAATAATGCCAAACACGAGGTCACCAAACACACGCCGTATTTCTTGACGCACGGTCGTCAGATGATTCTAGAAGGTTCTCTATATAACGATGATGGTCCTATAGATCAAAATTCCATCCATCTGGATACTAGTGATAACCTTTCTGAAAAATTGAAAGAACTCAAAGTAGTTTTCCAGAAGGTTAAAAACTCGTTGCTTGCCTCCCATGATCGTAACGCTAAGCATTATAACATGAGGAAGCGTAACGTAGAACTCGAAGAGGGCCAAATGGCTTATAAGAAATGTTTTCCATTGTCGAATGCCGCTAAATACTTTTCAGCAAAATTAGCACCCCGGTACGAAAAATGTGTTGTACACAAAAAATTAGGACCACTTGTCTATACTCTAAAGTCCTTAGAAGGGAAACTTCTAGGAAACTTTCACATAAAGGATATAGTCCGCCCTGGCGAAGCCGAGCCGTCATCCTAACGGTACTCGTCTTTCGTTCTGAGACCTAGATATATCCAATACTTATTATATAAGGAATGAGACTCTGTCTACATTAACCTTACTATACGGTTCCGGATGCATACGGAAACCAACAAAATTCCCTATTCTGTCCTTATAAAGACTCATAGAGGAACCTTAATCCTTCAACACTAATATCTTTGCTGAGATTCATCTGACTAGTTAGTCATAAAAAAAAAATACATTTTAACGATTTATTCTCCTAAGTAGGGAAACTTTATCATAGTGATTGAGTTATCTCCAACCAAGAGGAATTCTGTTGAAGGAAGTGCAGTTAAAAACTATCTTTCTGTGATTTTGACTTGGCCAAAATACCCTTTCGAGATCTAGTAACAGTGAATCAGCTAGTCGTTCTAGCATTCCCTTTGCTACCTCGTGTGTAAATAAATAGGCATTTTCTTTAATAAAGTAAAAGACACAAACGCCTAGATATTAGGTAGTCCTATTAAGCATTTCTATTATTTATTAGCGGTTAAGTCTCGTGGGTAGAAGCTGCAGATTCACCACGATATAATTGTAGTGTAAGAGTAATCGATAAGTTTCGTTGAGTCTCAGGTTGTCCTGGATTTTATTATTAAGTTCTGACATCGTCCTCGATGGTCTACCAAGTAGATTTTCTTGTTTAGTCGTATATCATTTAGCCCTATAGCTAGTTTTTATGGTACATGCCTGATCAGCATTCGTACTCCCTCTTTAGGTTTAGGTTTTGTTTAGAATAAATTTATATTCCTAAGTGTTACCGTACATTTAGCAGTTTACTTCCACTCTTAAAACCGTGAACGATAATTTTACTTTATTCCTTACTAACTACTAAACACCCTTACTTTCGCTTATTAATGCTTAATTCGCAATCAACTAACTTAATCAAGCTTATGCCACCCTTTTGCACTTATATCCCCTCATCAACTCCTAACTAATACTTAACATACTCTGATACCTGCTTACTAACGGCTTTACGCAATTAACCTATCCTGCTTAAGCCATGCATTAACCTGTCTCCTGCGGGTTTTTTTTTCCTTCTCACCTACTTTCTTTCTCTTCAAAAAAAAAAAAAATTAAATTTTTAATTTAATTTTTTTTTAACCCAACTAAAGATGAACTGTAACACTTTGGACCGTGTGTCTAGACATCTTAATGGATATAATTTATACTGAGCATTTCATCAAGTTTTCGTTGGTTTAGCAGGGATGAATTTAACGTGTAGTATGCCCTAGACTCGGGCAATATCATGGGAAAATAGAATAGAGGTGGAGACTTGTCTTGTGATAGCTTTTTGTAAGTAAGAATTTACCTTGTGTGTGATAGTGGTGTCCTCATGCATTCCATTGTTTAATACCGTTCTGCCTGTGTTGCACTGCCAGTTTAGGTTAATCACAACACTACGCACATTCAGACTATATGTCTTCTTAATAATTAACTTGAAGGGACATTATAAATGCGATTTGTTTCCGTTGTTTACGTTCTTTTGCTAGGTTATGTTCCTGATACATTGATTTGGCATTTGACGTTTGACAGGTGTGCTTGTCTATGGTCCAAAATCCGTTCCACACGGCCGGTTTTAGAAAACATGTTAGATTTTTATTGTCAAGACGTTTTATTTACAATTTACCTTTAAAATGGTTTATCTCAATTTCTAAGAACATATTTCTATAAAATTTTAATTGTTGGTAAGGATCGATTTGTGTCCAAGTCATTCGCACGAGCACAAAAGGTGGCGCTGCGATCGCCGACGCGGTTCTCTCTGGTTCTGCCAAAATGTCGCCATTGGGAATCCGGCATACGATATGTGAGCATCTAAAATTTAACCATTGGATCCCAATCACGTGGAAATGGTAAGTATTTTGTTAGTACAAGTACAGGGATGCATAATCATCCCTCTAAAATCTCTTTCATAAGTTGATCAATGTAATTTTTGTTTCAGCCGCGCCCGGTATTTCTCTCAACTTAGCAACATGAATATATAGTCCTGTTCGTTCTAGTATAATAAGGATTCGTTAACACCAATTCAACATTTGGTAAGTAGTACAAGGAGGTGTTCCTCACTATAATGCCTAGGATGGCTTTCGATATTGTGAATTGTCAATTTCATAAGATAAATTTCTTTTTCAGCAAACGCCATTTTGACCTGCACGCACATGGACCGCTAACCTTATTTCAATAAAGAAAAAAAAAACCAGCTTATAAACTGGTAAGTGTTTTATTAAACCCGTGGTTCACGTGTTTAATTACATATAAAAGCTCTTGATAGATAGGTATGAATAATTTCCTAGAATTTAACCAAATATTGTCTCCATTGTTCCAGGTTTTTTTATTTTTATTGCTAGTTACATATTTACATCTACTTATTTCATCTTTCTAAATCTTCGGTCCTATGGATAGTGTCATTTTATGGCGTCGATCTTTTCATCATCCTGGAGTCCTGAGTCTGCACTACGGGTCACCGGCGGTAAACTCGGAGGTCTGGTCCTGTTCACTGCTCCGGCCCACCCATGTCTGGCAGCGGAGAAGTATTCATGAGAGTCTAGTGAAGAGCACCAACCACAAACCACGGTTTCTATTTAAATCCACCGGTACCTAGTAGAGTAGACAGGTATTTATAAATTTCCTATATAAGGTTTGCTGCCAAATTAAACCTCGGATGGTATGTCTCTTATGCCCCGAGCCATTACTGTTTTGTAAACTACTATATTAAGGGATTCCCTCAAGCTAAAACATAAAATAGCATATAAATTCTGGTTCCTAAATTTTCCCCTGTGAATAGCATTTAACTCACGCTACAACATAAGACTTGTTTACTATTGTCAATATTAATTAGTTCACCGAGTGTGTTACAAACTGCTAGACCATATGTGAATACACGTTATAAACCTAGTGTTATCTTTTATTGCTTGAACCTGACATACGATAGACGGAGGTTGGATCAAAGGGCGTCCATTATTTCTTAAATTCTAGATCCAGACTCTGCTCCATTAGGAGGTGGCCGATCCACGATCCTGAGTTAGTCTTTTACTTAATCTAGCCGTGAGCATTCCTACTTTCTTTATAGTTGAATGGCCCCTGACCATTTATGCTTCAAGGCATACCCGTCATAATAACTAATATCACACAGTATAAATACAAAATTGCATAGTAATTATTACGCATCATTTCACGATGCATACAAATAGTTAATCCTAAAATTATACTACCAACCGGCATGATTGACATGCTATTACAAAAACTACAGACATTCTACAGTATACAGACAATGACGGTATATTCACATTTAGTTTTATGAATAAAAGTGACGGTGAGTAATAAAAAAATGTAAGCGATTAAGGAAAACCGATTGTTTCAACATGGCAAATCAAGTGTGTATATGTATAATCTGTATTATACAGGGTTACTTTTTCACCGGTACAATAAATTTTCCCACGTATTTGATATCGATAATAGATTACATTTATCAAATAAAATTGACATATTTTTTTTTTCATTTATTATTAATTTATCCTTCATGCAAATGTAAAATAATGGGCTTACTAATGACAAAACGTCAACGGGGTGCGGGACGCAGAGGGCGGCGGAAAGGGGTGAGCGACCTGCCGGCCGGCGCACGAATTGGCAACATAGCAGTTACCTTAATCTCGGTGACTAGGTCACGGTCAGTCCCGCCCTTGACGTAGGTGTGTGCGCGTGCGGCGCATCGTACTACCTTCAGTCGGAAATTGCTCGTACGAAATGGTTCGTAGTTATTTTCTCATTGGGGAAAATATATAATATAATGATAAGACGTCAACGGGGTGCGGGACGCAGAGGGCGGCGGAAAGGGGTGAGCGACCTGCGCACGAGTTGGCAACATAGCAGTTACCTCAATCTCGGTGACTAGGTCAGGGACGGTCAGTGTCACGGTTGACGTAGGTATGTGCGCACGCGACGCATCGTACTACCTTCAGTCGGAAATTGCTCGTACGAAATGTTTCGTAGTTATTTTCTCATTGGGGAAAATGCAGTGGCAGCCCAGCGGCTATACGCTGAAGAAAGTGTGTCCCGCCTGGAAAATACCAGTGTTATAGCCATGGCCAGCCAGGTCAACAGATTTGACCCCGTGTGACTGTTTTTGTGGGGTGAAGTGAAACGGCGGGTGGGCCCAAAATTAAAAAAACTTAAAAAATCTAATAATAAGTGCATTTTATGAACTTAAAAGTGAGAACTACAGACTTGTGTTGGGAAATATCGAAGAAAACATTCAAAAATGGGCAAGAATATGTTTAGATAACCACAGCCAACATTTTGAACACTTGCTTAAGTATGTGAATTAATAAATTAGTATGAGAAATGGACTCCATTACTTAGGTATGTTTTTTTGATTCAAATCATTGTGCATAAAGTTGATTTCAAATTTTTAAATACGCCTCAATGAAGAAAGTTTCTGTCCTACTTTGTCATTTTATCACGTTTCCCAGACATAATTTAAAACATTCGACAAACTTCACACACAGAAAAATTCTTTATTTTGACGGTCCTAAGCCCGTGCTGTAGTGAAAGTATGAAGGAAGATTTGGGATCAAGTAAGATTTTTTTGCCAAGTCATAATCATAAGTTAATACCAAGTCCACATTACGCCACCGCGCCGTTTTTCCAACCCGTCATGCCGCGGGCGATGACGTTGTAAACAAAGAGTTGCCAGTTCGTGTGTTTTGCTAGTTATGTACATTGATAATGCGTAATGCGTCCAATTTTCTTGTTAGGTTTGCGGATAAGTTCAAACATTGGTATTTTAGTTTTTTTGTTCTAAAGGGGTGGTAACAAAAAATGCTAGTATTCTGTATTTTGGACTACTATTACGTATGTAGATTTTTTGTACTGGTGAAAAAGTAACCTAGGAAGGAATAGGGGGTCTGCGACGCAGACCCCCTATTCTGGGTAGTTTAGGCGCTTCGCGCCTGGACAACACGCTAACCTAACCTAACATAACCTAATTTATCTATACTTTGAAATTAGATATTAAAGCATTTTAATATTTTAGATTCAAGAGACCCGCAACAAAATAAAAGAACATTCTAAAATATGAACAATACTGAATATGTAAAATGCATGTTAATTGTTTTAAAATTCAAGTTAAACAAAGAAAAAGTGTTTTATTCAAATAGGGAACTAAAATTATGGTTTCCGAAATATATATGACTAGTAACCATTAGTCCAAACAGTAATATGCGTAGTATACATTAGGCAAATATAAATTAGTCCAAGTTAAATTATTACAAAACTTTAATATGCGAACAAAGTAGTATGCCGAAATAATTACTATGCGACAGTACATTTATGCTAATACAAATTATGCGAAGAAATGTATGCCAAAATAGAATAGTCTGAAAAAGATTATGCGACCGGAAGGTATACCGTTTTCAACAGTACTCAACTTTATTTGTACGAAAAGTTTTTCTTCGGCAGAATCCATTTTCACGGAATTTAATATACGTGTATTCTGTTTGAAGCTACTGAGCCTGTAGAAAGACATTGTCGTTGTGCTAGCGCCGACGTTTGACAGATGTTAACGAGATACGGACATTCGAAAGAAGCCATTGACGTTCCGGCGTCGTAAGTGTTGTAACGTAAACGTGGTGTCGGCGCTGCATAGGCGTTCAATAGATCATGAATGACACGTGAAAGACGCTAAGTTGAGAAGGACCCTTAGAGCAATAATGATTATTTGCGTAGATAGATAATAATTACGTATACATATAATCACTGTAACCATTGCTATTTACTCACCATAATTTTGGGCCAGAAGAATGAAGCGTTGAAAGCATCAATCATGATTTGGTATAGTTTGAAGCAGTTTCTGATGGTCTCGACCTGAGAGCGTGGCGTGGTATCGTTCGCGAAGGCGGAGTCCAGGCGCCGGCGCAGTAGCGCCAGGCGCGAGCGCAGCAGGTCCAACGAAATAACATTAATGATGCAATCTACAGTCAGCGTCGCACCAACTATCATGTACGACAAAAGTAATACCCAACTCAATAAGGGCCCAGTCGTTACGAATATAATACTAACAATTGTTGTATGTGAAACCATCAATATAAATATGTGTCTAGAGGCCGAGGTCAACAGAGGCAAGTGAGAAAGCCCCAACTCTCTGTCTACTCGCTCAATCACTTTGCAGTAGTTAAAGAAATCCATTTCGCCGGTCACCCACGATATGACGACTGCCGAAATGTAAGTAATAATATTGGGTACGATTGCCCACAACTTTGCGCGGTGGGACCAATCTTCTACATATAGATAGGATATCTGGAGGAGGACAGCGGCGGGCACGGCGAGGCAGTAGAGGCGCGCGGCGGCGCGGAGCGGGGCGCGCGCGGGGAGGCGCGAGTAGAGCCCGAGCGCGAGGCGCGCGCGCAGCACGCCGCGCAGCGACAGCCACCCCACTGACGTCTTCTCCACCGGCAGCAGCGAGTCCATCCTCACTATAATAGTTTTTATCAGATGTAAGTATGTTGTATGTAGAACGTAGTTGTTGGACCGACGAAAAGTTAGTGGAACTGGAGGAAGGATTGAGCAAGTTGCGTTGGGACATTGTGGGATTATCAGAAGTCCGAAGAGAGGGCGAGGACACGATAATCCTAAAGTCCGGCAACTTGCTCTATTTCCGGGAGGGCGACCAACAGTCCCAGGGAGGTGTCGGGTTCATCGTCCACAAGTCCCTCGTAAACAACGTGGTGAAGATCGAGAGTGTGTCGGCTAGGGTGGCGTACCTTATACTCAGAGTATCTGAGAGATACTCGCTGAAGGTCATACAGGTGTACGCGCCGACTTCGACACACTCCGACGACGAGGTGGAGGCTATGTATGATGATATCTCAAAAGCCATGCATAGCTCCAGAACCTACTTCACCGTTGTTATGGGGGACTTCAACGCGAAACTGGGCAAGAGAGATGGTGACGAACTGAGGGTGGGGCAATTTGGGGTTGGACGTCGGAACCACCGGGGCCATCTGCTGGCTGGTTTCTTGGAGAAGGAAGGACTCTACATGATGAACTCCTTCTTTAAGAAACGCGAGCACAGAAAATGGACTTGGATGAGTCCCGACGGTGCAACTAAAAACGAGATCGACTTCATCATGTCGACGAAGAGACATATATTCAACGATGTTTCTGTGATCAGTACGGTTAAAACCGGTAGCGATCACCGCCTGGTAAGAGGCACGTTGAATATATGTCCTAAGCTAGAACGCTCGCGACTGATGAAGTCTACGTTCCGTCCTGCACTCCATCTCCAAAACCCCGAGAGCTTTCAGCTGGAACTCCAAAACCGTTTCGATTGCCTAGGCGATGACGTGGACGTATTCAACGACGGGTTTGTGGAAGCTGTCCATAGCGCTGGGTCTAAGTTTTTTAAGGCCCAGCGGACAAATAAGACCAGAAAGCTCTCAGACTCCACTCAGAAGCTAATGGAAAAAAGGAGTGAACTGGTTCTACAATCCTCAGTTGATGCGACTTTATACCGGCAGCTCAACAGACAGATATCTAAGTCCCTCAAACGCGATATGCGCCAATTCCGTACCAAGTGTATAGAAGAAGCCATCGAGTGGAACAAGGGCTCTAAAGTTTTTGCAAGGGATCTGTCTGTTGGGCAAAGCCAGCTCGCCAAATTAAAGACTGGTAAAATCGTCACATCCAGATCTGAGCTGCTGAGCGAGATAGAGGGTTTTTATGGACAGCTGTACACGTCAACTAGCAGACCCGAAGTTGATCTATCGGAAGACCTCAGAGCTAGACTGACCCGACACTATACAGAAGACATCCCGGACATCAGCCTGTGCGAGATTAGAATGGCTCTTGAACAGCTCAAAAATAACAAGGCGCCTGGGGAGGACGGAATTACAGCTGAGCTTCTGAAGGCGGGTGGTAAACCGATCCTTACGGCCCTTCAGAAGTTGTTCAATTCCGTCTTACTGGAAGGGAGAACGCCAAAGGCATGGAACAGAGGTGTGGTGGTACTGTTCTTCAAAAAAGGTGACAACGCGTTATTGAAGAACTACCGACCTATCTCACTTCTGAGCCATGTCTATAAGCTGTTTTTAAGAGTCATTACGAATCGTCTTGCACGCAGGATTGATGACTTCCAGCCTCCCGAACAAGCCGGTTATTCCCGATACGAAAGATCCTAATGCACTGTACAAGGAGCTTTCGAATGTCATACAAACTGTACACAAAAATATTTTTAAGCTCAAAATATTGAAGCAAGACTCAGTAAAAACAAGGTTTGGCGATTAGGCTACTGTTGGCATCCATAAAAGCAGGAATATGGTGCTGATAGATCGATCGCAACGCTACTTGTAATTTGAGTAAGTATTTAAATTGTTCAAGTTTTTTGAGAAATTTATATTAATGAGAAACCAACAAGCAAATAAAGTAATTCTTCGTCAAAACGACATCGCCTTGTTGGCCGCCCGCAGCATTGGGTAGTGGGTACCTGTGACGGGTACAGTATCGATCAACGCCGCGGCCCGCGCCGGCGCCGCAGTTCTTTTCATTGGCATTGAATAATTCTAATTATTATGACGTCAATGGATGTTCCACTATTAGCTTCTAGAACAATCCAACTATTCTGTAGATTAGTCTTTACATTAACATGGTGAATTATAATAAGTAAAAAATGTTTCAAGTTAATCGGTTTTACTTTATGTGATGTGATGATGTATCAAAACTGGAAAAAAATATGAAATTGATTTCCGCAAATGCTGTTTTTCGTAGATTACTGACGTGAGACGGGTAAGAAGTCTTCCTGAATCTTATGCTGAAATGGCTATGGATACGTAGTGACATTGTGCATCGATGATGTAAATAATCGAAGAGGGCGTGTATTTTTGACAACAGTTTTGTAAATAATAGCGAGCCGATGGGCAACCAAGGACTCTCAGTCTCCCGTCTCGCTTGCGCACACGCCGCCAAACAATAAAACTAATCGTGCAACGTCGCCGGAGTCATTGACCCGTGAGCGGCCGATCCTGCATGGCGGCAGGCTGCGCTCGCCCGTCTCACTCGCCCACGCGCGGCGGAGCACTAGCGCCGTCTCAGCTGCATGCGAGACGGGTCGGATGAGGCGCACCTCGGGAGCGGGCACATGGAGGCGACCACCGCGGTTTCGAACTGTCCGGAACCAACTTCTAAGCGCAATGAGGCACAATGTTATGGAATAAAATAAGCGATCAAGCTAGTGTAATAATCGAGAGATTCAAGATATAGGTATCTATAGAATGGAACTTTGACCTTAGCTGTCTTAAACTTGCCACATGAACTCGGGTTTGCCTTGCCTCTGTTACCAATAAATTGGTTTCTTAACCGATACCTTTCAGACTTAACAAACTCCTCATTTCTTTGAGGTTGTTTCCATGTCCCGTTCTTAACAATATCCGCCATCGACTTTGAATGATCGCTGCATACCCTCGCAGCAGTCGCAGCCTCGCATCGGTTATCGACATAAAATTTGCGCCTGCTGCGTTCGCACATGTAGTTGGACTGTGTTATGGAATAACAAACTAAGCGACAAAATCGAAAAATAGGTTTAAATGCAGGTCGATTTAAAAAATCTATGTAATCGACAAATTTTGTAGCTAAAACCCACGTCTAAAGCCACTTATAAGTAAAAATGTCGTAGGGCTGAGCGCTAATCAATTACGTTGAAAAGAATGGAGCGCCAGTTTATTTTACAAAATATGTAAATTTATATACTTTTTAAATGTATAGGTACCTAAGCGAATTGAGCGCCTAAAATATGGCGTGCCTAAATGCAATATCGAATTAACTCCACATGAGGGTGTCGTTTTTTTATTTCATAAAAATATGCTAATAAATCCTTGGGTGAAGACAGTAACGCAGTGGTAAAAACAACAAAATTACTCGTGCTAAAACAGTGAAATTACAGATAAATATAGAATTTTTCGACATGCTATACAGGGCGTCCCAAAGTTATGGGACATGAAGGAAAAGTACCTTAAATATCGAAGATAGTGTATTTTGCTGAAAGAAGACGTTATTTTTAAAATTTAGTAGTAGTGCATTCAAAGTTTTTCAAAAATTTACTTGCTTCACCCGGAAATTGAACCAACTACAATTTTTTTCGAATGTTGAACCAAACTTGTTTGGTAATTCTTTTGGTTTTAGATACTATGTTTCTTAAGAAAATTTGTTATTTTGTTATCCATTCTTTCGAATAACATCATAAAATTACGATAAAAAATTTTAACCTACTTTAAAGGTTCAATGCCTAAAAAAAGGTTTTTTTTTTTAATGCAGTATTATTTAATTTTCAAAATAAAATAAAGTCTTCTTTCAGCAAAATATCCTATCTACGAATTTAAGGTACCTACTTCCCCCTTCATGTCTCATAATTTTGGGACATGAAGGGGAAGTAAAGCTTGTTCACGAAATAAAGTCGTAAAATCAGTCTCTACTGTTACGCAACAGTCCCATGTAGTTCTAACAGCCATGGGACTGTAAATTGATTCTTCTGTTTTATGTTTAACAATACAATCTCTAAAAGCATTCGCTGAAAAGTCGTCAAAATCAAATAACTTCAGATAATGTTTAATGCAAAAGTTCACTCCCAAGAAAGTGCGAACTTCCGAGACGATTTCAACAATGCTAGTCTTGAAATAATTAATAAAAATTGTAGACACGAGATTCACAGTTTATTATAGTATCGCTATTGTAATTTAGGGGAGTAAGGGGTGAACGGAAATATGATCGTAACCGACCCAAATGTCAACCTCACCTGCACGCGCCGGACGGCGGCGGAGTGGCGTGTTACCGCTCCGTGGTGCTCCCTGCTAGACAACAGACGAGGCTCTGGCGACCGAGTAAATGGCGGGATAACCATGCACCTAATCGGGCAACCGATCGGAAGAGGCTGCAGCGGCCTTGAAGTCTAAATAACTTCTCAAATGTCTGGTGCAGAAGGCAACGGGAAACCACTGCACTACTCTTCCCAAGAAAGCCATTATGACAGAAGAAACAGATATAGTACGTCAGCCATACGACCCGATTAGCAACCGGCGCCGTGCTGCGTCCGGGGCAGGCGGTGTGAAATGTGCGACCGGCCATGTGTTCGTAGGAAACCAGGCAGTGCATGGAAAATATGCTACTGGAATGAGGATGAAACTGCGACAAATCCAGAAGATAGGTACGTGGAATGTTCGTGGTCTACTGCAACCTGGAAAGCTCAATATCTTGGAAAACGAAATGACCAGAAATTGCCTGAACATATGTGGCCTAAGTGAAACTCACTGGAAGGGAAATGGTCACTTTCTCACCAATGACCATGCTATCTATTTTTCCGGCAACGACGACATCAGCCGGAATGGAGTTGCATTTATCGTTCCTAAGAGACTACAGAACTGCGTTTTGGGGTATGAACCAATCAGTGATCGCGTGATAACCATCAAAATCAAAGCACAACCAATAAACCTGAACATCATCCAGGCCTACGCTCCCACAAGCACCGCAGACCACGATGCTGTGGAGGATTTCTATGCCACGTTAGAGACCGCCATGTCTAAGATACCCAATAGAGAGATGTTGCTCCTCTTAGGAGATTTTAACGCCAAAATAGGCTCCGACTCTCACCTGTTGAGTTCGTCTGTTGGAAAGTTCGGACTGGGACAACACAATGAACGGGGAGAGCGATTAACACAATTTGCTGCTGACAATAATCTGATAGTGGCAAATAGCCATTTCCAACATCATCCGAGGAGACTATACACATGGGTATCTCCTGATGGAAAATACAAAAATCAGATCGATTACATCTTGATTGGGTCGCGCTGGAAAACTTCTATCAGGAACTGCCATACTCTACCTGGTGCGGACTGTGGATCAGACCACCAATTACTTATAGCTAAGGTACAGTTGAAACTCCAAGCTGCCAGAAAACCTGAGAGACACAAAAGAATAGAAGTCAAGGACAGCGACAAGTTCTTAACAGCGATACAAACGAGATGGAACGAATGGACTCTAACAGATCCCACCTCTGAATCCCCTGATCAACTGTGGAATCGAGCAAAATCATTAATAACCGACGCGGCTTATGAATCTAAACTAACTGTAGATGTAAAAAAACGGCAACATTGGATGAGTGACGATACTTTGAAGCTTGTTGAAGAGAGACGTTACTTGAAAGGGAAGGGCGCCGAGGTAAATACCCTGAATAAACTGTCCGCTCGTATACAGGCTGCCTGTAGGAAAGATCACAATACTCACCTCCGACAAGTATGTGAAGAGATCGAAGTGCATGCTAACAGACACGAATCCAGGGACTTATTTCAAAAAATTCGGTCTATCACGAAATCACTCAGTTCAAAGACCTGGGCGATAGAGAACAGTCAAGGGGAGGTGGTTACTGAACTGCAAGACATATCCGAAGTGTGGAAGACATATTGTCAGTCGCTTTTTCAGGACCCGTTATCGAAGAACTTTCCTGAAGTACAGCCAAACACAGACGAGATGGAACCAGACATTCTCAAATCAGAAATCAGGGCCGCTATCAAGCATTTAAAAAGTGGTAAAGCCGTAGGTGGAGATGCCATCCCGATCGAAACTATAAAAATCATGGGGGAGCAGGGAGTGTCTATGTTTCATACAATATGCAATAGGATCTGGTTATCGGGTGAATGGCCTAAGGAATGGGCTAACACAATTTTTGTCCCACTGCACAAAAAAGGCTCGACAAAGATATGCAGCAATTACCGCCTTATTGCTCTCATATCACACGCAAGTAAGATCTTACTGCACATACTAAATGAGAGGCTGAAGACCTTCCTTTCTAAAGAGATCGCTCCGGAGCAAGCAGGCTTTGTAAAAGGAAAGGGCACCCGGGAGCAGATTCTTATAGTGCGTCAAGTAGTCGAAAAGGCCAGGGAATTCAACAAGCCAACATACATATGCTTCGTGGATTTCTCAAAAGCATTCGACTCCGTAAAATGGCCAAAACTGTGGAAAACCCTCTTTGATATGGGAGCGCCAAAACACCTTATCTACATCTTGCAACGTCTGTACGAAGAAGGAACAGCAGCAGTGAGAACTGACGAAGTAGTCTCAACTACCTTTCATCCCAGTGCAGGAGTACGTCAGGGTTGCATAATTTCGCCTCTCCTATTCAATATTTATACCGAGCTCATCATGAGAATTACCTTAGAAGATTGGACGGACGGTATCTCAATTGGTGGGCTGAGGATCTCAAACCTGCGTTATGCGGACGACACCACATTGTTTGCAAGCAGTGCCACCCATATAGAAAACCTATTGTATAGGATGGAGAGCGTCAGCTCAGAATTTGGTCTCAAAATCAACCGCAGTAAAACTAAAATGATGGTAGTAGATCGCGCCAAAAGCAATTTGCCCGAGGTTGTCCATATTGCGAATTGTGAAGTAGTGCATTCATACACTTATCTAGGTGCACTAATCACCAATAATGGAGGTTGTGTGGCAGAGATCAAGCGGCGAATGGCGATAACCAGGTCTGCTATGGACAAAATGAAGAGGGTTTGGAGAAACCGCAACATAACGAAGGCTACCAAAACCCGGCTCGTTAAATCACTAATATTTCCCATTTTTCTTTATGCGGCGGAAACCTGGACGCTCAGGGAAGTCGAGAAGAAAAAAGTTAATGCATTGGAGATGTGGTGCTGGAGACGAATGTTGGGAATTTCGTGGACTGAGTTTCGCACTAACGCCTCGATCCTTAAAGAACTCGGGATTAAACAACGTCTGCTGTCTACGGTGCAGGCTCGGATCCTCGGTTTCTTTGGCCACATATCCCGACGAGGTGGAGAGTCTATAGAGCGTCTGGTTGTGCAAGGGAGAGTGGAGGGCACCAGACCTAGAGGAAGATCTCCAATGAGGTGGACTGACCAGATCAAAGCCAGTATTTCAACAAGCATAAACGAATGCTCTCGTAAAGCTGCCCTGCGAGAGGAATGGCGACGTATTGTGAAGCGGGTCACTCAGAAACCTGCATAATGGCCACGACCACTCTGGCAAGAGTGTACCGATGAAGAAGAAGAATTGTAATTTAGTTAAAACCCATTGGGAAACTAAATGACCCAAAATGGTAAAATAAGTAAGAAACACTGCTTAAATCCAGAAGTTTAAATAATAGTCCATAATTATGGAGAAATTGATATAAATATCAACCACAGCATCCGAGAAGATAGACTAAGAGTCCTTCTTTGTAATAACACCCATAAGAAGGTATGGTCTCATACAAAAAAAAAGAATTATACAGCAATGGCTACTTTATTTCGTGAACAAGCCTTACCTTAAATTCTATATTACATTAAATGCTAATTCTATTATTTTAGCAAAATAGTGTAATTTTCTCATCAGTTTCCTAATTTTTCTGCGGTATAACTCGATTTTTAATGTGAGATGGGACAAGTTTATAGTCATTAATAAAGTATTTTGGCCCACATTATATCTACAATGTGGATGAATGTGTAGCGGTTTGTGACGTCGCCTAGTTCGTACTTAACAAAACAGCAGTGAGAATTATACTGCAAAAAATTACAATAAAACAAAAAAAGGGTTATGACACTTAGCTACCCGTTTTTATGACTGAAGACTTATGGTCAAGTAAAAAAAGCTGGAGGCGGGGGTAGAGCTTCGCTGGTGGACAGAGTGAGAAAAAGCCCCAACACCGTACTAAGGGTTTTTGCGGAGAGATGGGATGTTGAGGAGATAAAAATAAGGCAGGTTTTTTTTATTCCAACTTTTTAAATGGCTAAGTTTAATTACTTATCATTAGGCTTAGGACTTTTCATAGCATATCGTGGTTCTAAAATCCTTGGAGCCGCTATGTGTAAAGTTTTCGAAGTCAAAGTCAAAGTATATTGCAATATAAAATATAATGATTTATACCTACTGTCACATTGTTACTGAGTTAATTTAAATTGAACGTAATTAATTTTAATAATCGAACTTGATTTCATAAAAAGTGCAACCGAAATTTAGTTACCTTACAAAAAGATATACATTTATTATCACTAACTTTTACCTGTGTGATGTACGTGATAAAAAAATCAAGCTTTCAATATAAATTTACTATTTTTAACTTGCACTATTTTTTTTCCAAGATAATTGAAAAACCTTCTTGGCTTATGATCGGACTAGTATCTCATTTCAACTTTAAAGTAAGGAGAAGAAGGTGCTTAGCTTCCTGTTAAAGATGGAATCTTCAAAAATTCTCGAAAAAAAACCAACGACACAATTTTTTTAAACGTTCGTAGCTCACGACTGATGCGGCTGAGCGGTTGCTGCATACTAGCGAGAGGGGCGGGGTGAAATGGCGTCATGCATAATACAGCCAGTGAGCAAAAAAATACTACTATTCCAGTAGTTATTGCGGTCATCCGATCTTAGCTTATCTTAAGTCGTATAAGTCGACAAACGTTTTTGTTTTTTGTTCGGAAGTTACATGTAATTTATACGAAAGATTCGAAACTTTCGAGAAAAACAACATGATACTTTCGCCATTTTCATCGCTATTTCCTATCTAAGACTTTTTCTAGTTTGTCTTGAACCTAATGGTCTAGTTTTTTTATGGTTTCTGATATAACTAATTTCGTATGCACTTTTTATGAAATCAAGTTCGATTTTTAAAATTGATTACGTTCGATGAAAATTAACTCAGTAACGATGTGACAGTAGGTATAAATCATTATATTTAATATTACAATATACTTTGACTTTGACTTCGAAAATTTTACACATAGCGGCTCCAAGGATTTTAGAACCACGATATGCTATGAAAAGTCCTAAGCCTACTTATCATCCTGTTCCTGCACTTCCAAACTGTCATAGATGATCTATATGTGATGTTTTTCAAGCAAAGTACTATCTTGAGGTGGGTCCACACTTGTGACATTATGCCGAACATTATTCCGTGACCGTAACAGTAACACGTGTCAGTACCGTTAATGTCGTTAAAAGTATTTTGTACGCGAACAATTTGTTACAAGTTGCAGTACGGCACAATCCATTCCGAACACTCAAAGAACTGTTTTGACACAGACCATGTATGACCAGTCTGCAGGACAATGTATGGAGTTACGATCTACTAACCGGGCCTAGTGTGGACGCTGGTCTGTGTACTGTCACGCATCGAAGTCACGTGTTACGGGCCGATCTATCTCTAGTCGGTTTTCTTCAAAGCATGCCACCATCGCCGCCTTCTTTTTTCTTTCTTCTTTTTAATCAATACTAATATAAAGGCTGCACTAGCACACGCCAAATAAAAATTCACTTCCGCGATTGCAGATGCTTCTGCAGACGACATGTTGAGTCACTAGGTAGTCGGTAAATGACAACCAACGACCGACTCTTGTACCACCGATGTTATGCCACGCAGTCTGGTTCGCCAACGTGCGTCTACACTTGTGACATTTCATCGTACACGGTGTGTAAGGCCACGGTCGTACTGCACACGCCGCACGCAGCCGACAACGTCCCATCGCACGCAGCCGGTGAATGGTGTGTTCGGGAATGCTCGGGAGTGGTCGTTTTCGCCCGCTGCGTGCGGCGTCCCCCCGCCATACATCATTCAGACGCTGCGTCCGACGGGACGTTGTCGGTTGCGTGCGGCGTGTGCAGTACGACCGCGGCCTAACCGTGTCGGCACGATCACGGAGCGTCCACATTGAGCGTAACATGTTCTGTTGCAATGTCACGTAGTCCGGTCCGTCGTATTGTTACAAGTGTGGACCCACCTTTGAGCGCTTTTCAATTAGGTTGCATTTTAACGTAGGTCAAACGCCGTTAAACTCATGGTAGGCAGCATTTAAAAGTCTATTACACAGTTCTGCCCCGCCATCTATCGGTGCGCCGCGCCAATGTTACATGCTGGCGCTGTGTAGTGCGCTGCAAGTAACGCTCTGTCTCGGGGAACGTGGTGCAGATGATGTAGTCCCGTGCCTCAACGATAGATGGTGCGGACTGTTAGTAACGTCCTGTCTCGATATACCGCCATCTCATCGTCTTTGCCCAAACTAATAAGCTAACTGGGTAATTGTCGTGTTTTTTGTGACAGTTGTAATTTACTGCTGATTTATTAAGGTTCCTGCACTACATTTTATGTTAGTGGCAAACAAACGTACGGGCCTTCCGATGGTATAGGTACGGTAACTATAGCCTATATGTTTGTATAGATGCCCCAGATTGGAGAAACAGTAAATTTACAATTGTAGCACTTGTCAATGTGGTGAAATTGGGGCCAGGAGAACTATACCACTAATTGGAGTTCGAGGCCAATGAACCTACGACAGATGCGTTACTGTCAAATCTGTCAGTCATTTATGTCATTGTCAAATAAAGTTTTCAGGTATCGACAACCTTTTTGTTATTTCATTTATTTATTTAAAATAATTCCTAATATAAACATTACATACCTCTGTAATGTTTGTACACCTTTTTGTTTAATATGGCGGGGACAACTAGGATTTTCTCAAAAACATGTAAATACCTAAAAACTTTTCTTTTTTCTAAACTATGTTATGACAAAATTTAATTGTAAAGAACTTAAAATGATAAGAGCCTACGTTTCAAGGCCTATTTTTAAAAAAAGTTGAATTACCTGGAAATGTAAAATGAAAGCATTTTTTTTAACATGGCTGGACCAAGTGGGTTGCCTTGTCGACAACCCACGGAAGAAAACAAAACGTGAGATCTGTAGGTATGATAATTTAGAAAGAGAACTAATAGTACTGCCAAAGAAATTTGTAGGTCAAAGGAATTTTACGAATACGAAATGTGAACATAAAGCATGCTACAAAGTATTTTTCATTACACTTGCTGTCTAAGCGCACCATTGCTTGCGTATAGCGGGAGTAATAGAAAAGTGAAATTCCTGATAGAAATGTTGGTACGTGATTTAATAATATTTTGTCATAAAACTGATTTTTTTGTTGGCAAGTGTGATGAAAACCATTGTATGCATCACGGTCGGTAAGTGGAGTGGAATACTAACTCGAGTCATTAGAAGCCCTCCGCCTACGGTGTCATGCTTCTAACACTCTCGTTAGTAATTCCGTACTTACATCCCTTGTTGCACAATGTACTAATTCCGCAATTTTATAAACGTATGCAGAAATAGGGTTTTAATTTATGTGTAGTTAAATTGCTGTACCAAATGTTATTAACACCTGACATATGTACAAGCGCAATATCAAATTTGTTACTAATAATTGCGGATAATTAAGCTTTAATTAAAATATCTTATATTTACGTGAAAATAAGTAAATAATAAGCCGTGTGGTGACAGCAGTAAGAATACATTTGTCACCACCTCAACTCCTCCTGCGGGTGTCGTAAGAGTCGACTAAGGGATTTAAGTGTCACTGACCATTCTACAAGATAGATGATGGGCAGCAGCGTCATCATAGTGGACACATTACTGCGATCGCCAATCCGCTTGCCCAGCGTGGCGATTATGGGCATTTACCTCCTAATGCGTCTATACGCATAGTTAATAGGAGAGGCCTATGTCCAGCAGTGGACTAACATAGGCTGATGATGAAGTAAATAATATTGTTTCTATAAATTAAAGAATTAAGTAAAATTACCAATAAATAAGATATCTCAACGTCTGTTTTTAGAACATAAGGATTTACTATTGTAAGAACGTTTCATTATTGTGGCAATATTTTCGTAGTTTCTTTGGCCTCGAACTTCAATTAGTTAACTGTTAACTGTTCTTTAACCTCCTGCCGCCCAGAAAAAATCTGTTCTATTTCCTACACAGTAAATTCAAAATTCACTGGCAAATTTTATTGTCTAGATGGCAGGAGGATACGTGTCAGTTGAAAGTTAAAAAAAGTAAGCAAACCTGCAAACTTGCATTATTTCGTAATCACGCTCTTTCAGAACACAATATTGGCTTTATCACCAATTTAAAACCTTAAACCTGTGGCCTATTTCACCATAATTACAAGTGTGACAGTCCAATAGTGAAATATCACTGTTACTGACGTCACAGGCCTCCGTAGGCTACGGCTACAGCTTACTATTGGATAGTCCATGTGCTTGTTTGCCACCAACATAATATTATTACTAATAACGTTATTACATCGTTGATGAACTATTTTTTATTTTCCGAAACCCGTGACAATTGTAGTTAAGGCTTAGTACAATTTTCATGAAATCTTGACACAAGGTTCGGCTTATGTCGGAATTTCGCTACTTAATTGTCGTGTTTTTGTGACAATTGTAACTGGAGCTTATACGCCCCCGATTGGAGAAACAGTAAATTTACAATTTACACTTGTGAGCATGGTGAAATTGGTGCCTGAAGTTCACATACATTTTATGTTAAAATTATTGATGCGACGGTGTTTCACGATTTGTGTCAATGCTAAAAGTCAGCCATATTTGTTTACTTTTTTTGCGTTCAACTGAAGGATGGTATGCTTGTTTTAACAATAGCCTCCGTAGCTCAATCGGTAGTGAAGTGATCCGCCTGCCTACGAAGCTGGAGGCTCCGGGTTCGACTCCCGGCGAGATTTAATTGTGTGTTTATCACAAATATTAGCGACTTGGTCATTGGTTGGACATGTAGGTATCTATATAATAAAATTGAAAATGCCAGAAAAGGAAAAAAATGAGGCAAAAAACGAGATGGCGCCTTACCAAATTTTAAAAACTTTCTTGACACGTTTCTCGAATACAACGCACGTATCGAAAGAAAAACTATTAAAATCTTTTGTCTAGGCATGAGAATAGAACAAGAGCATAAAATTTATCATTAACCGACTTCAAAAAAAGGAGGAGGTTCTCAATTCGACTGATTTTTTTTTTTGTTGTATGTATGTTACCTGATATCTCCGAGAATAGTGAACCGATTCTAAAATTTCTTTTTGTGATCGAACGTGTATTACCCCGAGATGGTCCCATTGGCACCAAGTTGGGGTCTGATCATGGGATCCTGGAGAAATCGAGGGATCTCTTCAAATGTTATAGGTACATGTATGGCGCTTTTGGTAATTTTCATTCATTTACAAGAATTTGCATTCAGAAAGTAGGATTTGAGGAAACCAATGATGGAAACAAATCGGGAATCTTGGAGAAACCGGTTGAAGTCGGTTTTTTAAATTTTTAATTTGGTGATTATTTTCGTTTTGTATTTAACTCACAATCAGCTAAAGAAATTTTCATAAAAGTTTTTCAATTCTCGCTTTCGGTAATCTTTGGCAAACACTCGGCAGCTCTCGGTTCGTTCGAGACGAAAGGTCATTAGGTATCTATGTTTTATGTTTTTGTTGCATTGGTACAACGTACAACTGCAATTAGATCGGTGTTTAATTCATTTGAAGTAAAAAAAAAAACATTTCGTTGTCGTTGTATCGGAAAGTGCTGTCAACTACAGCTACAGTGCTTAGACAAGTTGCCCATCGCTAACGCTTAATCGTCAATCGTAAGCGAAAGGCAGCTAACTGTCTTTGTCGCACTAAAATGAAAGAGTGACAGAGAGAGAAAACTACGATATGCTACTAAGCGTTAGCGATTGGCAGCTTGGCTAAGCATCCAGGTGACTTATGAAAACGCAGTTGGGTGAATATCTGAGCGTTTCAACCGACTAATGGTGGCATCATTTTTGCCGAAGTTTCTTAACGTCTCAAATGTCTCAATGTTATACTTTGTCATTTGTATAAGGTACCGTGCCTCCTTCAAATGACAAAGTAGCACATTGTAACGAATAGAAACTTCGGCAAAAAATATGCCACCAAAATTAGGCGGTTGAAACGCTCAGATATTCACCCAGTTTCATTCTATATTTTCAACACAATAAAATTCAATGGTGATGCCTACAATTGTGAGTATTTTGTGTGTTAAATTGTGATTAAGTTTTATTTAAATAAGTATAAGTTTATTTTTATGATTAGTCGTTATTTATTTTATGATTAGTCTCGGGGTAGCCTCAATCCCTAGAGACCGCGTCCACGGGTGGCGGATAGTGGAATGCTCGCTGTTGGATTAATATCCCTCAGAGGGTAGGAGGGAAATTAAATACCTCCCGCGGACCACAAGGCCGGAGATGGAAACTCCGTTATCAAACCCCGTCGGTAGGCTTCTCCGACATATTTCGGAGGCGAGGCTGCAGGCGTGCTGGATGTTGGGTTGGAATATCCAGAAGGGGAGGCGGCGGAAGAACCTTCGGGTCAACGGCGGCCCCCAAGCCCTCCACGAGGGTCACACCTTGGCGTCAGGTGGCAACCGGCCGTAAAAGAACAAAGCCAAATTTTACTCCTGATATGAAAGCACAGCCAGTAACGAGAATAAAAAAAGTTAGGGCGTCCCCCGCAAGCGACGGTCCTGAGATGCTACAAATGAACTCGAAAAAGATATTAAATGCTAAGGCGTCCCCTGGAAGCGACGGCAACCGACGTACCGTAGTCAATCTGCGCATTGGAACTTGGAACCTAGGTTCCTTGACTGGGCGAAGTAATGAACTAGCCGAAACGCTGCATAGACGGAATATAGACATTTGTTGTATCCAAGAACTTCGTTGGAAGGGGTCCAAATCCAGGGACATAGGTCACAATTATCAGCTTGTGTAGAACATCAAATACCAGAAATGGCGTAGGCATCGTCCTCAATAGGTACATGAAGCAACGCTTGATAAAAGTAGATAGAGTGAATGACCGCATCATACATGTAAAACTAGCGCTAGACAACCAACCATGCCTCAACATACTATCAATCTATGCCCCACAAACAGGATGTAGCAGTGAGGAAAAAACTCAATTCTGGGAGGAACTGCAAGAAGTCGTGCAAAGTTTACCAGACTCAGAAAGGAAAATTATTGCAGGGGATCTGAATGGCCATGTGGGTAGAGTAGCCCCACGGAATTCCAAAGTGCACGGAGGGTTCGGATACGGCACACTTAATGACCAGGGAAAAGACATCTTAGACCTAGCGACGAATTTTCACATGCCAATTATTAACACCTTTTTTCAGAAAAAAAATGAGCATCTCATTACCTATAAAAGTGGTAAGTCCGCTACACAGATAGATTATTTCCTGTGCGACTCCGATACCAGAAAACTCTGCAAGGATTGTAAAGTGATCCCAGGCGAACCACTTACAGCACAACACCGCCTCCTAGTAACATGTCTTGGCATGCCAACATGGAAAAAGAAAAGAAATGTCAAGCAAATACCGCGGATTAAGTGGTATAACATCCACAAGCCTGAGGGCGCAATACTTACAGCTAAAGTGGCGGAATACATGGAGGAATCACGTAACCGAACTGAGGACGTAAATTCTATATGGGACGACTTCCACAAAACAGTCACCGAGTTGGCTAAACAAAATCTTGGAATATCAAAGGGACTACTGAATATTGGCAAAGATGCTGCTTGGTGGAATACCGATGTGAAGGAGAAACTTCAAGAAAAAAAGGAAACCTTTAAAGTCTGGCAGAGCACTCAAGACGAAACGGACAAGCTCGAAAACAAGGAAAAATATAAAACTGCAAAGAAAGCTGCAAGAAGATCTGTAGCGATTTCCAAGGCTTGTGCTCAGAAAACCTTCATCGAACGACTAGAGCAATGCGAATCGGATATGGAAATATTCAAAGTTGCCAAGCAGCGAAACAGGAATACGCTAGATTTCAAGCAAAACAGATATATAAATGATGATGCTGGTCAACTGCTCACTGATGATACAAAAATCTTAGAAAGGTGGCAAACATACTTTAAAACTCTACTTAACGAAGAATTCGATCAAGAGCCGTTGATGCCGCTACCACTCACTTACGGGCCCATAGATGTAATTAATTCAAGAGAAGTAAAATATGCTTTGTCTGGTATGAAAAATCGAAAAGCCCCAGGATCAGATGAAATTCCAGTGGAGATATGGAAAAGTACTGGAGAAGCCGGAATTGCATGGCTAACACATCTCTTTAATTGCATCTTAGTAGAGGGGAAGATTCCTGATATGTGGCGGCAAAGTAAACTCATCCCATTTTACAAAAATAAAGGGGATGTTTCGGACTGTGGCAATTATAGAGCCATAAAGCTAACGTCGCACTGTCTTAAAATATGGGAAAGAATTCTCGCTAAGCGGCTCAAAAACGTAACTACCATTACCCCAAATCAATGCGGTTTTACAAGTGGCGTGGGAACGACTGACGCAATTCATACAGTTCGTATACTATCTGAGAAGTATAAACTTCGTAAAAAGGACCTGCATTTCATCTTTATAGACCTGGAGAAAGCGTTTGACCGGGTCCCCCGGAGACTAATATGGCAGGCCCTTAGAGACCAACAAATTCCAGAGTTGTACATCCACCTGATACAAGATATGTACCATAACGTAACTACGCGCGTGGTTACGCCAGCAGGTATCGGCTCTAGTTTTGAAGTGAATGTCGGAGTACATCAGGGCTCAGCCCTCAGCCCTCTACTATTTAACTTGTGCATGAACTACGTCACCAAAAATCTACAAAAGAGTCCTCCCTGGTGCCTACTATACGCCGATGATGTAGTTCTGATCGCGGAAGAGCAATCAGAAATCCAAGAAGACCTGGATGCATGGAAGGACGCTCTTGAACGACGAGGGCTCAGGGTTAACCGGAAGAAGACTGAATACATGCGGTGCAATTTCTCAGGCATCAATCTAGACTGGGCACCAACTATAGACGGCACGAAATTAAATCAAGTCTCTGAGTTCAAATATCTTGGCTCAGTGCTAGACTCAAGTGGTGATACTGTGAAAGACATAGAGAACAGAGTGAGAGCTGGATGGATGAAGTGGCGAGCTCTTACTGGTGTCCTATGTGACCAGAAAATCCCAATCAGAACAAAGGGCACAGTGTACAAACGGGCAGTAAGACCCGCATTACTCTACAGGTCGGAGTGCTGGGCAATGAGAAAAGCTGATGAACAAAAGCTTCACGTAGCGGAGATGAAGATGTTGCGCTGGTCCGGTGGTGTCACCCGAATGGATAAAATCACAAACGACCACATAAGGGGTACATTTAAAGTCGCCGACATTACAGCCAAACTACAAGAGAGCCGCCTACGTTGGTATGGGCACGTAATGCGCCGCGAAGAAGGTCACTTAACGCGAACAGTGATGAGTATCAATGAAGGCAAGAGAGGACGAGGACGCCCACCTATGACCTGGATGAAGACCGTAAACAACGACCTAAAGACGACGGGCCTCACACCCGAAATGACGAAACAACGCCCTGAATGGCGGAAACATATCAGGAGAGCCGACCCCAAATAATGGGATAGAGCGAGGATGATGATGATGATAAGTTTATTTTTATGACATTGATACTTATAATATTTATATGATATCTCTCAACTTCATATACGTATCTGTTTATAAGTCTATTGGCAGGGTGCAAAGCGGGTGGAGGGGGTAGCCGAAACGATCGCCGCGCTCGCTGCGGCTAAAATTGACATTATGGTCGCCGACTTCAGCCGTCAAATCCATACTGCAGCAAATATTTTCTCATCGTTTTCAGATAAATATTTAATATGGGCCCAGTAAGGTGTGTTATTGTTAATTGCAATAACACCATGAAGAACAGTGACTGTAAATTTTACCGATTTAACTGTTTTCATTATTTATGAAGTATATAAGTGCTGCAATGTGCTTGCATTTCCCACTCTTATTATAAACGCAGTCGCACGATACACTCTCTACATGAGAATTGGTGTTTAGCTGTAAGTAAATTGATTTGTTAGAGAATAGAAAAAACTTTTATTGAACGGTATCGAAACACAAAAATCGGCTTACATAATACTTACAAACAAAGTTGTCTTGTACGCCGTTGCTGTCACTGAAGCTTGGCGAACCACTCGGGATTTGATAATACGGGACATGTCTTCTTGACGAATATCTTCAACCTCGAGAACATGCCCAGCTTGCACCAATTTCATCCCTTTATTCATCGTCTCCGGTTGGAAAACGATGTCGTGCGTGATGGCACGAAACCCCGTTTTAGTTATGAGTAGGCTAATTTCTAACTGAAAACAACAATATTAATGTTATTACCAATAATGTTACTGATTGCAATTGTCCGAAATTGCCTTATATATTAAAATAACACAAAATTTAATTAATATTTTTCAAAATATTTACTTACTTCCCGCTTGAAAGCGGCGACTATAATGTCTAAAATGGCCACCTGTTAATGGCGCTGTCATCGCGCACGGTGCCAATAATAACGTATTTAAATTCCAATACACGTCAAAAAACTACTAAAGATTCCTAAGGTGTTCTCCTTAAGGTGGATTCGACCCTATCCCTGCCGCTTATCTGCTAAAAGATGGCGCTACAATTGCACAAACACCATATTTTCGTCATTTTCTGCTAAACCGAAGATCAGAGTTAACATGTTTTGAGATACGCGCAAGGAGCAAAAAATCTAATGTACAAATTGATGGCAACCTGCACAAAATACTGTTCTTCTAAATCGCAATAATGCAAAAACTAGAAAATTATGTAATTTTACCCTGTAACGCACACTACTACACCTCCCGTCAGTACCCAATGTCAGTTGTACAATCATTACTCATCAATAAACTAGATGGCGCCAGTTAAAAGAACAGCTTTTCTAAATGGTCTAAGTTCTAACTAGAGGACGCTAATTAGGAAATGACTTTATATTGTATTGTATATTTGTGAAGCAAAACCAACTGTTGGTTTGGTATTAAAATCCCTACTTTTAACTGTACAGATATAACAACAGCTGTAGTAAACAAGTTATTCCCGTACTCTTCGGGTAATACCTATCCGTCGCCGTTATGTACAACTCTTTAGAGTATTATATTTTTTGGTACAGCTACTTACTGGTAAATAAAATAGTTATCAAAGAAAGTTACTTATGTCCCAAAACACTAGTATTTACCGCAGCGGGTCTCTATTCGCTAGGAACAATGTGGCAATATAATTACGAGTATAGATTGACCTAAGAAATTCATAGTATTATACTTGATCAACGGCACTAGCACATATCGTGCATGACAGGAACCTTGTCGCGGCTACCCGTCCCTTTTTGATTACATTGATTCAAAAGAGATGAGAAGTTGCGAGTAGGTCACAAATTGCTGCCAATATTGTTGTACAAGATGTGCTAGGGCCTCAAGTATAATAAGTAATAAAATGTGTAGGTATTTTGGGTAGTTCTATGGAGTTAGAAGATTGAAGAAATATATACATTAGACACGTAGTATTAGACCAAATTGAATGATCTGATGGACATTTGCCGACTTGCTTTATTACCAACTACGATACTGATGATGTACTAGTGGTTTATCGGACATTTAGATTTTAGACCTTGTTGGAGTAACATTTATATTACTAAATGTTAGCCTACATACCTACTATGTTAGTCTCCAACTACCATTTTACATTACATAATATGTAAGGATAGTGTTATCCTGTCTAAGTTTACCTACATTTTCGCCTACCATCCCATAAGATGCTAATTAGATTGTCCGATATCAATTAACCCATTCAATGCCGAAGACGCGAATTCGCGTCCTATGTATGCGTAAACGTGATGCCGAGGACGCAAATTCGCGTCCTCGAGTTATTTCTTTTTTTTTGCTAGAAATCAACTGTACTTAAAAGCTGATACCAAAATGTTATTTTATTTATGGAGGATAATATTATACCGTCGCTGGTTTCTGGATTCAATGCATTTGTAATTTTCATAATTCTTATCTCGGATGCCAAAGACGCGAATTCGCGTCCTGTGTATGCGTAAACAAGATGCCGAGGACGCGAATTAGCGTCCTTCAAGTGTGAAATAACCTAATGCCGTAGACGCGAATTCGCGTCCTTGAAGTGTGATAATATAACCTAATGCCGCGGACGCGAATTCGCGTCCATTGAAATGTTAACGTGATGCCGTGGACGCGAATGAGGGTTTTTGATACTTTTTCTGCCGCTATGGGGAGGTGAGATGGCAGCACTGAGCCGACCGTATAACGAACTGTCAAAATAAATACGCGCATTTAATTTTCAACATATTTATAGGTTTATTTATTCTGAAAACCATTACTTTAGTCATATTGTTACCTAAAATAAATAAATAAAATAGTTCCAAGTCAATTCTCATGAAATTAACAAAGTTATAGTAATTATTTTGAATACCAGTGACTTTGAGCGCCTGTTTTAGAGTTCAATCTTCAGTTCGACGACCATGTATTAGTCGTAATCCATTACAAAATCAATTCTCTTCCAAATAAAATAGAATTTCAATATTTTAGGCCCAGGTGCCTATGAATAGTATGAATCTGACAGCTGTCGAGACCAGGTGCGTACGAAGCGCCGCCTGGTGGCAGAAAAATTATCGAAAACCCTCATTCGCGTCGTCGCGTAGAAGGCGGCGGCGCTGCGTGATAATTAAAAATATGGGGCGTCAGCAATGAATGGGTTAAAAGCTGATACCAAAATGTTATTTTATTTATGGAGGATAATATTATACCGTCGCTGGTTTCTGGATTCAATGCATTTGTAATTTTCATAATTCTTATCTCGGATGCCGAAGACGCGAATTCGCGTCCTGTGTATGCGTAAACAAGATGCCGAGGACGCGAATTAGCGTCCTTCAAGTGTGAAATAACCTAATGCCGCAGACGCGAATTCGCGTCCTTGAAGTGTGATAATATAACCTAATGCCGCGGACGCGAATTCGCGTCCATTGAAATGTTAACGTGATGCCGTGGACGCGAATTCGCGTCGTCGCGTAGAAGGCGGCGGCGCTGCGTGATAATTAAAAATATGGGGCGTCAGCAATGAATGGGTTAAAAGTAGGTTAGGTACGAGTACTTACTTAAATACAAACGCAACGAAGATTTTCCAGACACAGGCGAACAGCTGGACGCTCAATTTTCGGATGCTTTATACCATATAAACAAGGTACTGTATTTCCGTTGTCAGAGAGGTTTCAGGAGTATTAGGATGCAGTGTAGTTAGACCCCCTAGAGTTTAGTTCATGTTTCAGAAGTACCTACTACCTAGGCATGTTACAGTAGCTAGCTAATACCTACTATTTTACGCGGTTTCAACATTTTTCATCACATTTGCTTTCTAAGCGCGCCATTGCTTGTGCATATTGCAGTGGGAGTAATAGAAAAGTGAAATTCCTTAGGGAATACCAATATTTCGTCTCATAACATATTCTTTGTCTGCAAGTGTTATAAAAAACAGTGTATGCATCACAATCGGTAAGAGGCATACCTACTAACTCGAGTCATCAAAAGCCCTCCGCCTACGGCGTCGGGCTTCTAACACTCTCGTTAGTGTACTTACCTCCCTAGATGCACAATGTACTATTATCGACCGCTCTGAAACATTTAAAAACCTTCTAGAGGGACTCTGTATTCCAACCTCACGGGAATGTAGGTATTTGTTTCTTGGCCACCTATTTAGTATAGCCGACGGCAATGGTCAAATGGTTGATAGTGGCTGTTTTCCTAGCTGTAGATGTTTGTCTGATAGCATTGCAACAGAATGTATTATTATAAATTTTTGAAGGTAGGTAGATAGGTACTTCTTGAACCTAGTATCTACAAAACGTACTAGAGAGGGAAAGGATACTTTCAGGCACTGTGTGCTTACCATAAGCTGCCGCTGCGTTTTTAACGCGGACTTACTTTCCATCCCGCCCGTAATCGCGTCTTGGGGCGAGCCAGCCGTATAGAAAGCACCTATGTAAGTCCGCCTTAATAACGCAGGGGCAGCTCATGGTACGGCTACTGGTTCCACAGGAGGCGAGTAAGGGATGATTTGTCGACTTCTTTCTCGGTCAATAAACAAAGAGAAGACAGATCCTATGTCAGTAAAACTAACAAATATACCTATATACACGGTGTTACGCGAGCATTGCGAAAGATTTTAACTATGCATTCTAGACATCAAAATAAACAAAAAATATTATGAGATCTAATGTCAAATTACACCAAAAAAAAAAAAAAAAATTTTTTTTAGGCCGATTTGAATACTTTTTAACATTTCCAGTACCTTTTATCATAACAACAATTTATTTAAATTATTTATTTCAATTGTTTTTTTAAGGTAGAGGTTTTTTCGTCAAGTCTATTCGTATTTTTTGATTGTCAGGCAAAAGGTGTGGTAATATTAGAACACATTGTGGTAGCATTGTAATCCAAAAGAAGTTAAATGACGAGTTACGTCGAAAAACTTATTTCGAAAAAAGGTTGATTATCTCTGAAACCAAGCCGAATCCAGGAAATTTTATATAACATTAAAGACTCTAAATATGGTCAGGAATCCAGCATTAAAATCTTTCGGAATGCTGACGTAACACCGTGTATATGTAGATGATCGTTGGATGTTCACACTGCCGCTTCCTCAGTGAGGGTTTTTAATATTTTTTCTGACACTGGGGCGGTGATATGGCGTAAGGACCAACAAACTGTCAAAATAAATACGTGAATTGAATTTTCTATATATTTTGTGGTTTATTTATTCTTAAAACCATTACATTAGGAATGATGTTTTCTAAAATAAATAAACTTTTCCAAATCAATTCCCATGAAATGACTTTAGTACCTACCGTTTGGTATTCGGATTTGATAGCTGGCTGCCAAATGGGAAATATAGTTTCCCGTCTGGTAGGATGAAATGGGACTAACTTTCCCATCTCGTATCTGGATTTGGTACAAACCTGGATACAAACCGGTAATGATAAGTCCCGATTTAAAGCCAGTTACCTATTGGGATTTTAATCCCATTTCGAAGCTGGTTTGGTAGCCAATCTACTAAAGGATGAAATGAACAAAGTTCTAGTAATTTTGTTTAGTGTCAGTCATTTTGAGTTCCTGTTTAGGGCCCAATCTTCAGTTCGGCGACCTTTTTCTAGTCGTCATACATTTATAAAATTAATAAACTCCAAATGTAACCGTTATAATAGCGGGACCAGATCCTGACTTCGATCGAGTCGTATTACATTATTTAGTACTGAATTTGTATTATTTGTTACCTGTTGTAAAAAAATTGTACCTCTTCTATTTCAAAGTTACATTCAATCAGTCTGGTCCGGCCATTATAACGTTATGATGGCGGAACCAGGTTCTGAATTCGATCGATTCATATTGCACTATTTAGTACTGAATTTGTACTATTTGGCCTGTTGTAAAAAAAATTGTACGTATTCCATTTCGAAATTATACTTCAAATAGTCTGGTCCCGACATTATAGCGTTATAATGGCGGAACCAGATCCTGAATTCTGTCCATATTCTGTCGATTCATATTGCATTATTTAGTACTGAATTTGTACTATTTGGTACCAATTGTAAAAAAAATTGTACCTCTTCCATTTCGAAATTATACTTCAAATAGTCTGGTCCCGCCATTATAACGTTATAATCGCGGAACCAGGTCCTGAATTCTGTCCATATTCTGTCAATTCATATTGCATTATTTAGTACTGAATTTGTACTATTTGGTACCTGTTGTAATTGAATTTTTTTTACTAGAGGTACCAAATAGTACTAATTCAGTACTAAATAATGCAATATGAATCGACAGAATATGGACAGAATTCAGGACCTGGTTCCGCCATTATAACGTTGTAAGTGCGGGACCAGACTATTTGAAGTATAATTTTGAAATGGAAAAGGTATTTTTTTTTACATCAGGTACCAAATAGTACAAATTCAGTACTAAATAATGCAATATGAACCGATCGAATTCAGGACCTGGTTCCGCCATTATAACGTTATAATGGCGGGACCAGACTGTTTGAAGTATAATTTTAAAATGGAAGAGGTACTAATTTTTTTACAACAAGTACCAAATAGTACAAATTCAGTACTAAATAATGCAATATGAATCGATCGAATTCAGGATCCGGTCCCGCCATTATAACGGGTACCTCCAAATACCATTAGAATTTCGATATTTTATGTTCAGTGCCTATGAATCTGACAGCTGTTTGGACCACACGCCTATATAGCGTCGCCTGCAAAAGATCCAAAACCCTAACTTACTCGCCAACGATACAGTTAATATAATGAACAGTAGCCGTACCATGACTTTGCAAGTATCGGTAACATTAGGTTTTACTAAATACTTTAAGCAGGCTATCGCGCTCGCTCCTATTTGTAAGCGCGATACATGCACATATCGAGTAAAACCTTACGTAATTACGTATCCTTTACTTTCCAGCTCATGGCACGGCTACAGTACCTACCTACTCTTCTGTACTCTTCTGCTGAGAACGAATATTCGGTAAATCGAAATATTTGTGGCCCAAATATATGCATAGCCAAAACATAGGTTTCAATCTGCTGAGTATCGAAAGTTCATCGGCTCGTCTGTTCTTGTATCAACGTCTGTGCTAGGTACAAATTGTTTTATATCCATGTAGGAATACTTCAGTAAATAGATGACGAATAGTACCTAATACCAAAGTTTGGAGCTACTATTAACGATGTAATCACGATAATGGGTTGCTGAATGGTTGACACATACATATTATAGTTTTTATATACATAATATATTCTTGCTCTATATTCTATACTCTGTTTGGTTAGATATTTAAAAAAGGTAAACAATCTTGCAGTATCTTTTTATTGAAAACTACAAGTAGAAAATAAGTTTTACCATATATACATAATATAACAAGGGAATAAAGTGATTTACATTGTTTTGATTCATTAGTACCTAGTTTGGATTTTTAGATGCATTTTTCAATAAAAAGATAGTGCAAGATTTTATACCTTTTTAAAACACCTAACCAGAGTATAAGTAAGACAATTTTACATTTTGTTTACAAGTGTGATGTTTGTGCCGGTGATCAATTACAATTGTGGCCTCGTTTGTACGCTTTTCGACCCAGCGAATATTCGATCCGGTAGCAGTCGAGCCATCCCATAATCTCGGTCACAAATATACGTCGATTGTCCAATCGAAACATTAATTTTTATTTTAGGATATATTATTATTTCTACGATTTTCTACACAACGAATATTCGATCCATAATAGCCACTCAATAGCTTTTGTTAACTGTGGTTACCAGCTGTCACTCTTATTTTACATAGGAATAAAAGTAGCAGTTGAGCCAACGGACTGCAAGATACTCCGATAGTGCGTACGTATCTCAGTTCCGATTCAATAGTGACATACGAGGTTACTAAGAGTGGTGACAGTTTTCATAAGAACTCTACCTGAACTTCACTCCACAGAATGTGATACTTTTCTGCGCAAATGCAAGACTGAATTTTCATAGTAGGGGAGAGTGGGGTATAGTGGATCCCTTTTTTTTACAAATGTTGTTGTGGTGTTATTTTTATTTGTAATTTTCTAGATACCTTATAGTCCCACCTATTTTTAGAGGACACATTTCCCAGCACAAGTATATAATTTACATATCGCTTTAAAACCATTTTCATTACAAAAAGTGAACTAAAGTTACCTCTTCAATCAAAAATCACAGAACAGTCTCTAGTTTGAGGTAAAAAAACTAGGAACAAGACTTTTCAGGTATGATTGAAAGTATCTTCCGTTATTTAGTTACTCCAATATTAGTATCACACAGACGAGCAAATTCGTAAAAAAAGAATACCGGTCTATTAAAGCGATAAATAAAGCTAATGCAAAATATTCACCGTGCACCATTATTCACTGTACCCCACTCTCCCCTATTTTTCTGCACAGTCTGGTTGGTACTGTATGCAGATATTTTCTCGCATAATGCATTCGCATAATATAGTTTGATGTTGGTGTTGAAATATAGACCTTTTCTTTAACTCTTGTCGGTTTCGATCACCGACACTCATGTAGAAAATGCTCACTTTCATCACTTGTATTCAGTAACAATATTTATTCGGCAAAACACAGCTCAAATTATAATTACCACATTGCAGGCTGTGAAGTAATACAAAGTCTAATGACTTTGTATTACTTACCTTCAAAAATTTTGTAAGCAATCTTGACATGTGTTACTATTAAAAAAATACTATTGAATAATAAGTCACAGCAGCAAATACGTACCATTTACATTATTTTAGATGAACACCAGCATAATGTATGCTATCATTTATACCCTGTTGCATTCATAATTAAACATTTTGACGCCACGTTCAAACCAAAAACTTTCACTCAGACGCCATGTCGCCAAAATGTAAAAACTAAATATGAACTTTACGCAAGTGACTGTAGGTATGTATTGCTCTGTGGATGGTAACTTATATATCGGTCGGCGTTGAACCTGCAATGTCATAGTAATTGGCGTCCTAAAGGATAATGGTTGTTAATGAACAGTGATATAAGAAAGAGTTCGAAGTTACAAAACGAGAAGTTTGTCGTTTATAATATGAAGGATCCACGGAAAAAACATGTCCAGTACTTTAAAAAATCAGGACAAATTCACACCTTATCCTCTTAAAAGTAAGATAGTTTTTCCTTGAATTGACCCCTTTTTGAATTGACTAGACATGTTCTTTCCGTGGACCCTTCATATAATAATAAATGAATCCGACAAAAACAATTGAGCTGTGGCAGAATGTGGTCATCGTTTGCCTACTTAGAAATAATAAAAAACAGTTTTATAATTATTGAATGAAAAGCCTAATTTGGAATACTAACACTAACAACGCTAAAATGTATACTTGTGTCTTAATATATCTATCAGTCAATTATTGCGATTACCAGAGGAAAAATATTCTTAGTAGAAGTCTTTTACGCAATGTATACCTTCCTTCTAAAATATATTATAAGGGCGGATTTTTGTTTTGATGTCGTATTTTTAAATTTTCCAAATTCGGACTTTTTTTATTTTTTCTACTCAGTATCACGAACTCTTTCGATCTTTACAGAAATAAAAAGTCTCCCAAAAAAAATTCCATCGAGTTACTATTTTTCATACACTTTTTTCGACTGTAACTCAGTGGAAAAAATGTATGTAATTTTCAGGACACTTTTTTCTGCTAATGAGGATCGTAAAGGCTCGTTATTCTGAGTAGAAAAAAAATCCAAACTTAGAAATTTAGAACTAAATAAAAATCCGCCTATGATTGACTTTACTTTGAACTTGACAAATGATTTTTTGCATTTGATTTCAATCTTGTTACGTTGTCACTCTTCGTAATATAATTTTCTTATAATACATAATTATTATAATAATGTCGAAAATTAAACAGTATATTTCCACTAACATTGTACTTAATTAAAAACATATGAATGTTTCTTGTCACCAAGTTCAATACCATTTTCTTGAAACGTGTTCCGTTACATTTTCATTAGGTTCTTTCCGCTGAAGTATCTTCCCAATCTTCAACTGCATTTCAATATTCAACTGAAAAAATATGATTGTATAAATGTAAGTATGGTTGCGAGATTTACTCGAATGTCACTTTAACATTGACTTTATAATGTCATGTCATTGTCATAGATTATTTACATTTTTGATCTCGAATTCTATTTCAGAGCTTAGGGTCGCCGTCGCCTATTACGGCGTGGATAACTAACTATACAGGGTTACTTTATCACCGGTACAATACATTTTCCCACATAATTGGTATCGATAATATTATCAAATAGAATTGACATATTCTTTTTCATTTATTATTAATTTATCCTTCATGCAAATGTAAAATAATGGGCTCACTAATGACAAGACGTAGAGGGCGGCGGAAAGGGGTGAGCGACCTGCAGGCCGGCGCACGAGTTGGCAACATAGCAGTTATCTTTCGAGTATCTCGGTGACTAGGTAACGGTCAGTCCCACGGTTGACGTAGGTGTGGGCCCGCGCGCCGTATCGTACTACTTTCAGTCGGAAATTGCTCGTACGAAATGGTTCGTAGTTATTTTCTCATTGGGGAAAATACAATGGCAGCTCAGCGGCTATACGCTGAACAAAGTGTGCCCCACCTGAAAAATGCCAGTGTTATGACCAGCCAGGTCAACAGATTTGACCCCGTGTGACTTTTTTTGTGGGGTGAGGTGAAACGGCGGGTATACGTTGAAGGGGCCCAAAATTACGAAGTCAAATAAAAAGTGCATTTTGATGAACTCAAAAGTGAAAACTACAGACTTGTGATGGGAAATATCGAAGGAAACATTCATGTAAATTAATTAATAAGTATTAGGAATGGACTCCATTAATTAGGTATGTTTTTTTGATTCCAATCATTGTACATAAAGTTGATTTCAAATTTTGAAATACGCCTCAATGAAGAAAGTTTCTGTCCTACTTTGTAATTTCATCACGTTTCCCAGACATAATTTAAAACATTCGACAAACTTCACACACAGAAAATTCTTTATTTTAACGGTCCTAAGCCTGTGCAAGTATGAAGGAGGATTTGGGATCTAGTAATATATTTTTGCCAAGTCATAATTATAAGTTGATACCCGGTGCACATTAACGCCGCCGCTTTTCCAACCCGCCATGCCGCGTGCGATGACGTTTTAAACAAACAGTTGCCAGTTCATGTGTTTTGCTAGTTATGCACATTGATAATGCGCAATGCGTCCAAATTTCCTGTTAGGTTTGCGGATAAGTTCAAACATTGGTATTTCAGATTTTTGTTCTAACAAAAAATGCTAGTATTCTGTAACTTGGACTACTATATATTACGTATGTTGATTTTTTGATTATATATCGACGGCGAAAAGCAAACACGTAGTAACCCACAAAAATGAAATTGTTCACCAGAGCCGAAAAACCTCCCGAGTTTTGAAAAAAAAATCATAACTTTCGTATTTATGGACACATCTTATTAAAAATTGGACACAATATCCACATTTTTTTTGTCTTTAATTTAATTTAAATAAATTTCACCATAAGTTATTACAAGTGGAGTTATGTGGGTTACTACGTTTTGGTTGTTTTTTTACAGTTAGCAAACACGTAGTAACCGACGTCAACAAATGTATGAAATAGCATTTTTCTATCGTTTTTGTTGATAGCAAAAACGCAGTAACCCACTTTAAGTTTACTAAAAGTAACAGTAATAAAGTGTTAAACCACATGCTTTAGATAATTTCAATGAGCCCAGTGCTGTAACACTATTTGTTTTCGTATTGTAAGTATTTTCAAATGCATTAAATGTATTGCCAACATTTATAGGATGACTTTTAAAGTGGCTTTAATGGAATCGCGAAACAAAACACACGACGTTTCAAATGTTTCGTTAAAAATGAGAAGAGACTTAAGGGAATTAAATATGAAAATCAAACCACTTGAAGTGTAATAATCAAAAAAGAAATAATTAAATTAAAAACGAAACGTATAAGTATACCTTTATCTTGAAAAATCATAATTAGACTTTTATAAAATGTATAGTTTTAGCAAAGTATAACATAATTGAGCCCAGTTTAAACAAGATAAACAACTAAAAAATCTATAAGTACTTCTATCTCACACGTTTGAGTCTGATAATATTTTTTTGTTGTTTATCTTGTATCTAAAGTATCAATCATTTATTCATAACCATGAAGATAAATTATTATAATATTTATAATAAAATAAACGCAATATGAACTTGGTTCCTACATATAGAAAACATAATGAGATCCTATTAAATAATAAAGAAACGTCCACGCTGGACAGAAGAAACGACTAGAAAAGTATGTCATTCTATCTTTATACTACTTTTACTCAGTCTATATCTGCAGTATCAGTTATCTTCATTAATAATCATGTAGTTAATTATTATAATATAAACACAACGTTAACTTTGTATAATATACCTATACTAACAAAAGAAAAGCCTACTTTGAATATGTCCAAATAAAAAAATAAAAAGTTAAACATTGTTAATGAAATTAATCACTTTAATATTTTCTTCGGCTACCGAGATGATTGCTCATGAAATAAAAGTATAGAAACGGATAGTATATTAATTTAATTGAACTTCATCCCGATGTTTCGAACAAACAAAATAAGAAAGATAAGTACAAAAACTACCCACAAAGAAAAATTTACTTAACCACAGACAATATTATATTTTAAGGGTGGATGTATATACATCCACCAACAACATACTAAAATGCAAATTAATCTAGTTATTCATTACAAGTGGTTCTCTGCCTTTTCGTCGAAAATTTTATTGCCGAATCACTTCCCAACCAACTTTTCGCAGAAGTGTCATTTGTTAGTGAATTTCATTTCCCAACTTTACATAATCCAACCTAACCGAACCCAACTAGTGGGTAATTCTCATTTCCCAACTATGGGGTTGGGAAATGGAATGGTTGCGAAATAATTAGTTGCCAAAAGTTATTCGGCCGAATGACACTTCTGCGAAAAGTTGGTTGGGATATGAAATTCGGCAATACAATTTTCGACGAAAACACACCATTACGTGTATTTTCAAAATGAAGACAAGAAACAAAATAAATAATCTACGCCGGTTCTAACCCTACGTATCTGTCCTTCCTTTGTATGATTGTATCGTTAGGAACCTTCCTACCTGGGGTACCTACCCCAATAGACCGGCAAGAAACTCAGGGGGAAAAATCTTTTCAAAAAACATTTGCAGTAAGGCTTTGGTTCTCGCTAAGGAGAAGAAATCCATTCCTAGAATGTTGCGTGAGGTTATTGTGATAATGAAATATTCAAATTTTAATAGGATAGAAACAAGCTTATCTCTATCACCAGCTTGGGATCCTATAGTTCAGTGTTTTTCAAACTTTTTGGTGTCACGGCCCTTTTAGCCACTCAATTTTTTTCGCGACCCCCCATACCGTTTCTACGACAAATACCTATAAGTAGTACAAATTCCTATAGCAAGTATAACAAAGGAACGCACCTTTCTATCATTCACTCAGTTACATATGCGTTTTAGAACGCACCCTATATTTATTTATATGGGTAGGTAGATTCTGTTAATCAACCTACCTATTATTTTTCTTATCACGGGAGCGTATATTCGTAGCTAAGGGTCCTGGATATTATTAAGTAAATAACGAAAATGGATAAGTTTCTGAAGCGGTCGATTCGATGCTTTCTACGTCCGAATTGACATCTGGTAGTAAGCCTAAAAAGAAAAAAAGCTTAAGCGGCCAAATTTTTACCCCCAGATTTAAACGAAGTGCTGAAAGATGTGATAAAAGTTGTCAATTCGATCGAAGTTAAAGCTTTGCAAACCCGTCTGTTTCGAATTGTATGCGAAGATATGGGTGCACTTTATCAAAACCTACTCTATCACACAGAAGTAAGATGGCTTTCGAAAGGAAAGGCTTTGACACGCCTCATTAAGCTTAAATCAGCCCTTAAAGTATTGATCCCGTTTGCTACTTCATATTGCGAGCTTTCAACAATGGTGGAAATAAAAACAAAAAAAGGAATAGATTAAATTTAGAAAATGATTTAATTGTCAGCGCGTCGCGACAGGAACCTCGGTTTGACAAATTAGTCAAAATGAAGCAAGCTCATTTTTCACACTAAATTGTCCTACCTAATTATAAAATAAATACATTGATCTTAAATTATGTGTTTTATGAACAATTTTTAATTTTAAAAACCTCCGACTTTTTAAGTTAGGAAAAATCTAATCAGGCTGTCATAAGTTGCTTTTAAAGCTGAACTTCGTCGCGACCCCCCTGGATAAATGCCGCGACCCCCCTGGGGGTCGCGACCCACAGTTTGAAAAACACTGCTATAGTTCATCTAATAAAGGAGCAGACAGGCTCGCATAGACCGTGAGACTAATGGGTACGACGGGATTGAGCTTTTTAGTACAGGCAATTTTTACAAATAAGAAATACGTATGTATGTAAATAATATGTATGTTTCGGTTTAGTGCATGTGGATCTTAGAAGTACTACAAATGCTTTTTTAATAGATGTGTCCCGCTGAGTTTCTTGCCGGTCCCAAAATTGGGATACCTTCCTAACAATACAATCATACAAAAGAAGGGATTTCTTCTCAGGTCAGAGGTGTAGGGATAGAACCGGCGTAGATTATTTATTTTATTTTTGTCTTCATTTTGAAAATACTTATAATGAATAACTAGCTTCATTTGCAATATTTGTATATCCCTTAAAATGTCTGTGGTTTAGTATATTCTTTGTGGGTAGTTTTGTACTTATCATTCTTATTTTGATGTAAGTAGATCTATCAAATTTCCTCGATTGTCAGTCGCCCGCAGACCACGAACCCCTATAAAGTGTTCGAAACGTCGGAATGAAGTTAAATTTAATGAATATACGTGCGTTTATCCGCTTTAATTTTTTTATTTTAATCAGTAATCACTTTAGGAAAAATTCTAGTTATCATCATCATCATCATATCAGCCGAAAGACGTCCACTGCTGAACATAGGCGTCCCCCAAAGATTGCCACAATGACCGGTCCTGCGCCACCCGCAAATTCTCGTTAAAATGTTTCAAAATTCCAAACACTTCGACTCACTTTCGCTCCGCGGACCGCACTGAGTGACGTCGCAAGCGTATGCGCAATGGCGGCGACTGCCACGTTAAAACGTTTTAAGGCGCGCGAATCTAAGTCCCTACACCCTACAAAAGTGAAGTAATTATTAAGTAGCTAGCTTTACGTGATCCTTGTAAATGCAGTAAAAGACAAGATTCTCTAATTTGATACTGCTAGCCAAAATATTATTTCCTGCCAAATGGCGTAACTGCAAGACTTTCAAATCTATGAGCGGCAAACACGTAGTAACCAGCATCGTCGTCAGAACAACGGGCGGTTTTAAGTGCTGTAAATGCTTTGATTTAAATAACAGAGGTTTTTTTTGCTACTTACTACGTGTTTGGAGAATACATTTCAAGAAAAATGAGAAAATTTGTAGTTCCTAATTTCCTTGTTTTTCATCATATCGACACGCGGATGGCACTAATCGACGCGGAAAAAATCGAAGATTCCGAAAGTGCAATAAAAAAAATTTTGACCTTGTGTTGGTTACTACGTGTTTGCTTTCCAGCGTCGATATATATATATATATATATATATCTCAGTGAATGCACGTAAACCATGGAAACATCCTGTCCGTGCAATTATGACCCAACGCAAACTACTCTTGAGTGGGCGTTCCTAAAAAACTACTCCTGCATTTTTGAACGATAATCGATATCTATTTTATGTGATTTACTAAATTTAATGACAGAAAATACAGAATTCTAATATTAAATAAAAAAATATAACAATTTTTTTCAGCTATACTATTTTAATGATCTATAAAATTGTGCAATTTGTTTTAACTGTTTGGCTGTTGGGACCGATTACCTTAGCCCATCTTAGCCTTAGAAAACAATTTTACTTTTATGCTCTAGAACGTTCGCGCTAAGGAAAAAAAAGTAATTGTAGATAATAACTATATTAAATTTAAAACAAATTGAGCAGATAACAATTACTGTAAGTTTTATAGTTGGGGGTATACGAGGCTTCAAAGCATGCATTTATTTTCTTAACTTAATGAAGGGCAAATTTGAAATGTCGTATCTCTAAATCTATACAGTGTGTAAATCTAATACGGGCGATCAATTAAACTAGGCATGGGATTCATTAGTGTAAACATGGATTACAAGGTTTTTTTTAAGTTTCACTTAATTATGACCCCCCAGAATTTTTTTAAGATTATCGAAGCAGCAATGTAGGTACGAACATTTGTTATTCTTGATATGGCAATTTCCTATCTCACATCAACATTTTCCCGAAATTCGATAACCAGAAGAACGGATGCCAAATTTATTATTTGACAATCGATTTGTTAACCAAGTTTTCATAAATCCGATGCTAAGCGATATCGAAATCTCATTTTACCTTATATCAGTAACCAGAACAACTTTGTATAATACACATAACGTATAACAATAATAATGCATAATATCCTTAATTATAAAGACAAAATTAACATTTCTGCAGTGAGCGAGCGAACAAAACCTCCCAGGGCAGATCTGACTCGGATAGGTTAGGTCAGAAGACTAAGGCAGGAGCTTGCTCCCGCCAGAGTTGGGCATTATCTAGATAATTAGTTATCTAGATAACTATTTTAAATAAAATCATCTCAAATGAATTTATTTGAAGATAATTCAATTGCAAATATTTTAGTTGTCAACTCTTTTATTTAGATAAATTATCTAGATGAAGATAACGGGCCTCGTTTGTTCTTGAAGTAAGCTCATCTAAAACGTCAGGTCAAACAGTCATGTTGGTGGCGCTGCAGATGCAAGCGCGAGCGTTCCTGCAGCCCACCGTACAGCACAGCGGCGGCAGACGGAGAGGTTTTTTAGTGGGTAAACTCGGGGTCCCATCAGCCCGTAACGAGGAGTCCCACATAACCACCCGGGTCCGTCCCCACACCCGGGTGGTATGCGTAACGCATTTTTCATTGTCATGCACCTATACCTAAACTGGACTGAGTACCTGCTCATTTTTGTTAGTCAATAAAAATTGAACAATATCAGTGAGCACGACGGATACATCTCTGTAATAAAAAGAGACTAGTGAAAATGGTCCGAGTGAGACTACCTAGAGGATGGTGTCTCAGTTACACAAGTTACCTGTATAAAAAACACATTAGGGTGGCTATGATTTGGGCCGGTATGATTACGTCTATGGTTGCAATTTTAGTATTTAATTAGTTAAACAGTATTTAGTGGGCATTTATATGGAAACAGCTCGGTCCAAGGCTCAAATGGCTGCTGTTTGAGATTACGAGTATTAAGTTCTACCAAAACAATCAAAGACGCGATCAGAAATAATCTTATGGTTTTAACGATCCAACATATAACATCAAACTTTCACAAATTGCCAAACACACACAAATTTCACAAATGCCTGAATACCCTAGACTAGAACATCCATACTCACAGAGGATCATTATGAAACCGCGAATTATAAATGCCTCCAAGTTTTTCAATTTACGTATAGCTCACCACGGGAGAAGTACATTTCTAAGAAATTTGGGAAATAAAGAATTAATTCCCACAAATATACAATTTATATAGTATTAAGTAGTGTCACTACTTGGGATGAAAATAAAAACACACATCAAAATATTTAGTTTATAAATAATTTGATTAGAGTTTTCACTATGACTTTAAATAAAGCAGGATAGAGACCAACTTCTCAAGACAGTATTGTTTAACAATAGACAGATTTTTAGTAAAAAAGTGTCAACTCTCATAGATCGTAATGTTACTATGGTCACCGTAATTAAAACGAGATGCAATTCCCTAATATGCTTTCTCTGTCGGTCACACTTTTTTTGTCGCAGTACTCAGTCCAGTTTAGGTACAGGTCCATGGACAATTGGACATTGCTCATGAAGTAAACTTAAGTAAAGTTAATTCATCTTTTATTTCAAACGTCAAATAATTTATTTAGATAAAAGTTCATTCATCTAGATAAATTCAAAATAACAAATGAAGGATTATTTAGTAATTGAAATAAAAGATGATTTAGTTATCGATCCGGTTATATGTAAATAGATAATTTTTGCCCAACTCTGATCATCAGGCCTATCTAGTGGTATTCGACCCAACTGCTAATCCTAAAAAGCCAACCTAGCATATCATTATCAGAACCAACTCCGAATTCCCTCGAACTTCCTCCAAGTTCATCACCAGACCCATCTTGTGGTATTTGACCCATGTTCACAAAGAGGATCCTCAAAAGTGAACACAACATATCATTATCTCAAACAAACTCCGAGTTCCCTCTCGGACTTTCTCCAAGTTCATCATCAGGCCTATCTTGTACCCATGCTCACCAAGAGGATCCTAAAAAGCTAACAGAACATATCATTATCACAAATTCAAACCAACTCCGAGTTACCCCAAACTTCCTCCAAGTTCATCATCAGACCCATGTTGAGTATTTGACCCATGCTCACCAAGAGGATCCTCAAAAGCCAACACAACATATCATTATCTCAAACCAACTCAGAGTTCCCTCGTACTTACTCCAAGTTCATCATCAGGCCTATCTTGTGGTATTTGACCCAACTGCTAATCCTAAAAAGCCAACATAGCATATCATTATCTGAAACCAACTCCGAGTTCCCTCGAACTTCCTTCAAGTTCATCACCAGACCCATCTTGTGGTATTTGACCCAACTGCTAATCCTCAAAAGCCAACAGAACATATCATTATCTCAAACTCGGACCAACTCCGAGGTACCTCGAACTTCCTCCAAGTTCATCATCAGACCCATGTTGAGTATTTGACCCATGCTCACCAAGAGGATCCTCAAAAGCCAACACAACATATCATTATCTCAAACCAACTCAGAGTTCCCTCGTACTTACTCCAAGTTCATCACCAGGCCTATCTGGTGGTATTTAACCTATGCTCACCAAGAGCATCCTCAAAAGCCGACACTACATAATATATCATTATCTCAAACCAACTCCGAGTTCCCTCACACTTCCTCCAAGTTCATCATCAGGCCTATCTTATCAGCCTCCGTAGCCTAGTTGGTAGTAACCCTGCCTACGAAGCTGGAGGTTCCGGGTTCGAATCCCGGCGAGGGCATTCTTTGTGTATTTATTTATCACAAATGTTTGTTCCTTGGTCATGGCTGTCTATGTATTTAAGTATCTATATGTATCTATCTATTATATATATCGTCGCCTGGTACCCACATCACAAGCCTTAATTGAGCTTACCGTGGGACTAGGTCGATTTGTGTAAGATGTCCCAAGATATTTATTATTTATTTATTATTTATGGTATTTGACCCAACTGCTAATCCTAAAAAGCCAACATAGCATATCATTATCTGAAACCAACTCCGAGTTCCCTCGAACTTCCTTCAAGTTCATCACCAGACCCATCTTGTGGTATTTGACCCAACTGCTAATCCTCAAAAGCCAACACAACATATAATTATCCTTAACCAACTCCGAGTTCCCTCGCACTTACTCCAAGTTCATCATCAGGCCTATCTTGTGATATTTGACCCATGCTCACCAAGAGGATCCTAAAAAGCCAACAGAACATATCATTATCTCAAACTCAAACCAACTCCGAGTTACCTCGAACTTCCTCCAAGTTCATCATCAGACCCATGTTGAGTATTTGACCCATGCTCACCAAGAGGATCCTCAAAAGCCAACACACCATATCATTATCCTTAACCAACTCCGAGTTCCCTCGAACTTCCTCCAAGTTCATCATCAGACCCATGTTGAGTATTTGACCCATGCTCACCAAGAGGATCCTCAAAAGCCAACACAACATATCATTATCCCAAACCAACTCAGAGTTCCCTCGTACTTACTCCAAGTTCATCACCAGGCCTATCTGGTGGTATTTGACCTATGCTCACCAAGAGCATCCTCAAAACCCGACACTACATAATACAGCGTGTTTTTCTTCATATGCTATAACTTTAAGGGAAGCTTATTTAGGTCAAATATAATTAATTTCTCAAAGAAACTAGTGTTTTAACTCTTACCGTTATTGAGTTATTAAAAAAATAAGTTTAATCACTGAACATGTGTATTGCAACCTTTATTACATTCTAATGTTACTTATTTTGACATGTGCCGTCAGTCACCTGAGATTAACTTTTATTTTATTCTTAAGGTTCTCTCACACTTACCATTTCATTTATTATGTATGAAAACAAATAAAAATTTTTTTTATCGAATTTTCCAAAAGCCGATATACCAGACAACTTCTATTAATGGCCCAAGTAACCTGTCTAATTTATCGCAAATCGAAACGAACACCCTGTATATCATTATCTCAAACCAACTCCGAGTTCCCTCGTACTTACTCCAAGTTCATCATCAGGCCTATCTTGAGGTATTTGACCTAACTGCTCATCCTACAAAGCCATCGTAGGATATCATTGTCTCAAACCTACTCCGAGTTCCCTCGAACTTCGTCCAATTTCATCATCAGGCCTATCGTATGACACGGAACCCAACTGCATACCAAGATAATACTAAAAAGTCAACATAACATTTATCGATGTCAAATCAACTCCGAGTGCCCTCGTATTGCCTTCGAGATCAATCATTGTCAGGCCCATCGGTGGAATCACATGGGCGATGAGCGTTCCTGACTCAAAAAACCTGCGTTAAAAAAACTGTCCACATTACGTACTTACGCAATAAACTATAAAATTTTTGAATCAAACGACTTGTTTACTTACTACTGACTACGTAAAAAACTACAAACTACTGATTACTACTGAATAATCTAATCTAAAAAAGATTGGAAAATATTAGATAGCTAAAAATCAATCCTTATTTTCATCTCTATTCCGTAAACCTGGTTAAACTTACTTAAAACAAAGCACGTGGTCACGGTAATTAACGAAACCAACATTGTCCCACCTCTAATGGTACACGTGCTTCGTAAGAAAGGAATAGCACATTGCATTTTTGATTTGATGAATGAGGACAAAAGTACTATGAAGTATAAATAAATAAATATCTTGGGACATCTTACACAAATCAATCTAGTCCCACGGTTAGCTCAATTAACTATGTCTCAATTAAGTATGACTTTTCTGCGGAATGTAGTTCCGTCTATTTTTAAATTAGAACTTCTTGTTGTCTTTGCATACCTATTCACACAACACATGGACATTTTAAAGAAGTGAAATGCACTTTTTCGACTTTTTTATTGCCAAAAACGAGCGCTATTTACGGGTCTGTTACTTAGTCGCATCGCAACTGAACAGGCACGACGAGCGCCGCGTCTATATCAGTGCGAGAAATATAACGGCTGGTGACTGCGAGTCGCCTTATAACGAGCGTCTATAGGAGGTGGTCTGTGACCAGCAAGAAATGCTACCCTTTGTTTACGAGTAGGAGCATATTATTAATTAAAAATAAAAAAAAAATAACTAAGTAGTAGATTCTGAAGGTGCATTCCGACCAAACGAACATTCGCTATTCTAACCCCCCACTCTACGAAATTCGATCGTTACACAAAACGTAACGGTTGATTTGTGTGAGATGTCCTAATATAAATATAAATATAAAATATAAAACGTGATTGGTTGATTTCGTAGAGCGGGGGATAGAACAGCGAATGCTCTTTTGGTCTGCATGCACCTTAAAGGGTCAACGGATTGAAAATGGTGATGTGTTTTGATTGGCCAGTTTGAATGAAATTATTTGGAAAACTGTACAATCTATATAGGTACATAAATTAAATCTAACTAACCTAACCTATACATATCTAAGATTGGCCCTTGTGGCATTGTAGCGAAGATGCAGGCGGCATTTCCTCGTTGTATTGCAATACTTCCGCGTTGTTCGAGCAAGTCGCCAGCTCTTTGGTCTTTAGTAACGGTGGAAATCATAAATATATATCTACAACGTTTTTTCAGTACTTTATTTTTATATTTTTAAGTAGTTTCCACACCTTCCACTCTATGGAGACCTTCGTGCTATCCATGGAAAAACTTGGCATCATGTACAGTCAACCAATTGGAACCCTAGGCCACTCAGGAACCATGTCAAAGTAACGTTATCAATCAGATTGTAAGACATTTCAAACGGCTTTTCATTTTGACATGGTTCTAGAGTGGCCTAGGGTTCCAATTGGTCGAGTGTACCTATATGAATATTTTTTTTGTGTAAGGCATGGATTTCGTAGAAAAAAATTTTTTCTTTACTATAGCTTTTTTAGCCATATATATACACTTTACCCATTGTAATTAAAAATACTCAATTGCAATATTCATCATTAATCTGTGTAAAAGTACCAAAATAATATGCTATCTACATGCGACCATGTGCCGCTTACTCTATACACGCTCATACAAAAAGTCGCGAATGTGATATATTATTGGCCGGTACAGTAGATTCGTTATAGTGTGATCAACCCAAATCGGTCAGTATAGAGATTTTGGAAACCATAACAGATAGCGAAATCTTGTCTTAGGAACCATGAGATCGATTTTAGTAAAAAGAAAAACTGCATTCATACAATTACAAAAATACGTGTACTCGGTCCAGGAATCGAACCAGGACTTTTTGAAAAACAAAAATTTGTTATTTTCATTTGGACATCGGTTGTGTAGCTCTTATTAGTTTAGGGTAGTAAATGTTACTAAGAAACATGCATAATATCTAAAACTTATAAAAATTAATTGTTTTTTAACAATGGAGTTTTATTTTTTGACTTTGTATGGGGAAGTAACAAACCATGAATACCGTGATAGATATCGAAATCTGTTCTTAGGAACCATGCCATTATTATTAAATCTATAAACGAAGCCATGTAAGTACTTACATGCGACCTTACTGAGCCCTGGTTGGACAAATATTAGCTTGCTCCTATGCGTTTGAACATTTCCGGTTGCATCAGTTGCGTGAATTTCGTCCGTTTTAATATTCTCCTGAAATTATTAGGTACTTCATTTGTGGAAAAGAATTCTAAAATGTTTGACTCATAAATGACATTGACTTAGCGGTGACAAATTACCAAAAATGTTTGTTGTCACTAACCAAAAAGTATTTTACGCGTCCATATAAGTTTAAATTACATAGGTAGTAGTCAGCCTCCTAGTTGACCATACGAAGCAGAAGGTTTCGGGTTCGAACCCCAGCGAAGGGATTATTTTTTGTATTTTTTTATTACAAATATTTGTTTCTTGGTCGTGTCTATCTATGATATTTAAGTACGAGAATCTATATATTATGTAGTTATCTATATATTATAATAGAATATTATCGCCTATTCTTATTACCCACAACAGCCTTAAATTAAGCTTACCGTGGGACTAGGCCGATTTGTGTGGGATGTTCCGAGATATTTAATAGTTTATTGTTATTTATTAATAGCCAGTAATTGTATATATTACCTCTCGGATTTTAGATATCGTACTAAAGAACTTAGTCCATTCTTCCACACTGTTGTACAAGTTACGCTAAAAGAGAATTAAAGCGAGCGGCAAAGTTTGATAACAAATTAGGTAGGTACCTACTGACTGCAATTCATAAATCCGCTATAATTATTGTCTTTTGAGATCTGGCCAGGCGAATCTAAGGATCATATTTTACCGGATATTTTTTTTTGATAAAAACAGTAACAACATACCTATTTTATGAAATGCCCTAACTTTGAATAATCCATCTATTGACCGAATATATTACTACTTAGTGAGGTAATTTAACTAGCAGTTTTCAAGTGACATCTGTGATGGATATGGTTAAGCTTACCTTGTCATCTGCCTCCATGTCAGTTTTCATGGATAGTATTATTCACGCACATATACAAAGGCAAAGAGCGAAATTGTATCAATTTTCAAATTGATAATTCAGAAATACTATACCACTTTTTGGACTTTTTTTTACATACGCGCAATCTACGGGATACGTACAACTTACTATCAAGGTTCAAAATTACAAAAAGTCTACTAATTAACAGAGTTAATGTCGACAAATTTGTATGAAAATCTCACAGGGACATCCACCTTAAGGTGGATTTAGACCAAACGAGCGAATGCTCATTCTATCCCCCACTCGACGAAATCAACGAATTTTGACGAAGCACGTTTTGTGTAACGAACGAATTTTGTAGAGTGGGGGATAGAATGAGCATTCGCTCGTTTTGTCTAAATCCACCTTAAGGAGAACACCTTAAGAATCCCTAGCTTGCGAATAGGAATCAGAAGGCCTTTGAAACGCATACATTTTGTAGCATGTCTCCGCTCCGTCACTCCAATGACGTCATTTCCATACAAAATAATTCGGCGCGCAATGTAGAGCAACATACGCGAGTTAAGCACTCGTTGACAGCTAATTTCAAAAGCAGATGACATAACTGCCATATCTACAATAACAAATGTTCGTACCTACATTGCTGCTCCGATAATCTTAAAAAAATTCTGTGGGGTCTAAATTAAGAGTAACTTTAAAAAAACCTTGTAATCCATGATTACACTAATGAATCCCATGTCTGGTTTAATTGATCGCCCGTATGAGATTTACACACTGTATACGGGCTCATTTCTGAACTGTTCAGAAAAAATCTGTTGTGTTTAAATCGATAACTATACTCGTAGATAGGCACCTGTTGGCAGTGGTGGCCCACCGCGAACTTAGACAATCGAAATAATTTATTTTGTCTCTGTCACACCAACGAAGACGTCATTGGAGTGACGAAGACAGATGCTATAAAATGTAAGTATGTTTTCTAAGGCCTTTTGATTTATGTAAGTATAGCGAGGCTAGTGCCTTCCGCCGCCGCCGCCAGCCGTGGCCAATCAGGAGCCCTACAGAAGAAACATAAATCAATGATGGAGAAAGAAGGCGGAAAATCGTTAATTCGTAATAAGAGCCCGGTAACGTTTTGAAAATGAAAATCGTTAATTATGAGAAACACACAGTCAAATGCAAAGGTGTAGGTATATAAAAATGCTCAAATACATGTCCCAGTACATTAATTCTGTGTGATAAGAACATCGTAACATATTTATAAGACGATTCTTTCGATACATAGTTATAGATTAATGCCACTTGACTGGCAAATTATTGTTTCGTATCCAAAAACACAGTTCTTAGAGAGCTTGTTTTGCGAGGATGTTGATTAATAAAAGGTGGAAACTAGATTTTTTTGTATTACTGCTTAGTGCTTATACCATAATGTTGATGAAGCATTCAAGAGTAAATTTCCTTCCGAAATTCGATTATCGATGTGCATTCCTGGTTGTGTAAGCATGCTATTTTAGAGAGCCCGATGCGAACATCTAAAAAGGAAGATCTTTCTTTTGTCTCTGTTATTCCAAGCGTTACATTAGTGACATTTGTAGTCCGGGTTTTAAACTCTGAAATCCGGTATTTTCACGCGTCTAGTCCATTGTGCGTAACATGAGCGCGGACTTACTTCTATGAGAAATAAATGTTATTATATTATTATTATATTATCCATCCCGCGTATTGGCGCGAGCGAGCCGGATAGAAATTAGAAAGTAAAATGTGCGTTAATAACGCCGCGGCAGCTCATGACATGTTACGACTACAGGCCCCTTTTTGGTTTTTCCCCACGTTGACAGGTAATACAATTGTAAATTGACTGTTTCTCCAATCGGGGGCATCTATAGGCTACAGTAACCGCTTACGATTGGATGAGCCGTGCGTTTGTTTGGCACCAACATAAAATATAGGAACTTTAATAAATCAGCAGTAAAGAACAACTTTTATGCGAAGCAAAATTACAATTGTCACAAGAACTTACAAATCTGCAACTATAAATGTAAGGTTGCGTTTTACTTAATAATTTAAATATTATAAATATACTTTTTTTCAAACTTGCTACGGAATGTTGATGTTACTTACTTTAAATTAAACCCGGAAATACTATGTATCCGGTGTCATAATGCTAAGATGATATGTAAAGAAACATGTATATATTTCACACCTAGGACTGCAAACAAACTGTCTTTTGTTTTGAAACGTCAAATTGTGACACTATGTCTTGACATTCAGCCACAGAAAAAAATAACATAAGAACTAATATCTATACCACCAGGTAAAAGGATACCTCAAACAGATTTAAAAAAAAGTTAGGCGCGAGTGTTTTTTTTTAATGTTGTACGATACTGTATAATTGGTTTATTTACAAATCAAATAGTATGGTTCGGCGAAATCAGTTCGTTTTATTTCATGGCAAGTTTGAGAAAAGCACTATACAAGTATACAAATCTCGGCGAGAAACAGGGTTACAGGCCGCGTATTCCTATCTGGCCTCAGTTCTTTCGGCCAGATATATCTACTAGGCCTGTAACTCTTCGTTTCCCGTCCTCTACAGTAATGTACTATTATTAAAAAAAGTTATGAATGTAATTTTACTCACTGAGTAACTCACTTTCGATATCAACTGGAAAATTTCTGATATTCGTAGCCGTACCATGACTTTGCAAGTATCGGTAACGTTAGGTTTTACTCGATACGTAATCCATTATATCGCGCTCGCACTGATATATTGGAGCGAGCGCGATGCCCTGCTTTACGTATCGACAAAAACCTAACATTACCGATACTTGCAAAGTCATGGTACGGCTACTGTTATATTTACGGAATTATCGCCTGGCCACACTAAACGATTACACTTTGTATATCGTCGCCTGGTACATCACAAGTCTTAATTTGCTTACCGTGGGATTAGGTTGATTTGTGTAAAATGTTCCAAGATATTAATTTAATTATTCAAAGTGTATGTATAACTTTATCTATGACAGTAACAGTTGGCGGCGGAGTACTAAGCAGATGCTGATGTATGAAAAGAAAAGGAAACATTTATTTCAGTGACAAATTTCAGAGTTTGGATTCTTTTCACTAAATTGCGTCCATGTAGCGTAGGCCCATTTGTATAAATACATAATCATGTGTATGAATGCTGGGGTGATTCACGTTTGTTAAAGTAAATAATAGTAACGACGAATTTATTACAACTTTTTACTTAATGTCATTTGGAGCCTCGTCTGCCAACAAACCATACTCTAGTTTGGCGGAAATTGTTATCTAGGTTCTAGGATTTGTGTCTGAATAAACATTTATTTCATTTTCAAAAAAAAAAACATCAGTGGCATAATATCGTATGAAATTACATTAAAACTTTGGCTGTCGATGTTCTAATGAAACTTTTTTTCGTGAAAGTAGGCTATCTACTACAGCAGCTAAAATTTGCTGAAATTTGGTACAGAGTTAGGGTTTAATAGCCACGTAAAGGGAAAACTATAATAGCTAGGATATTACATTAAATTTAACAACCGAATCGACCGAACGACCTATCATAGGTCGACATCGACATATTACCGACTTTACAAAAAATATTCCAATTGGTAGGCCGCTTCATTTATTTTGACCGTCAAAAATCGAAGGTCTGAAGTATCTGTTCAATAACCCTCATTAGTGCGCGACAGCCGCCACAGTCTCCTGGCCGTTGTGGCAGATGGGACAGTGCCCGAGTCAAGCACTGGACCTCCCAACACCTAAGCTTAAGTACTAACATAGTCATTTAAGTCATTTTGTAACTAACACTATATGGATTTTATAGTCTGAAATAAATGATTTTTATTTTTTTTTATTAGAGATATGGTAACGCTGCCTTCTACTCCAGCAAAATCCAGCATAGTGGGACACATCTTCTAATTTAATCTATAGTCTAATAAAGCGTCCCACTGCTGAGCGAACGCTTCCCTTTCTGCTTTTAATACTAATATAAATAAAATTAAAGGAGAATTGGAAAGGAATTGTTTTCAAAGCTTATTTTTGAATATTATTTAATGGCAAAAACTGTTATTAGTAGGTATGAAAAAACCTTTGTTACCCAGTGCACTGTTGAAACCATTAAAGAATATATGTAAGTTTCTCTTTAGATAAGGTATTCAAATTAGGAATCAAAGTCTATGACCAAAAACGCTAATATTATAGGTAAACCCAATACAATACCTATCGTACGAGTAGTTTAAAATATTTTATTAATTTTAAAAGCAAATAGCTACTATTTTTTTATCATTATATATATTTTATTCGACTTGTTTTAAAACACGTACCTAAGGTGTTTTAATTTATACCGTTGGCAGTGATAAGAAGTCTTAAACATTTCGGCTGCCCTAAGCTGAAGTCAAGTATGTGCCAAATTTTCAAAAACTTTTTTTTTTCATTTTCGACAACTTTATTAAAAAACGCATCTTATACTGAAACAAAAATTTTAAAATTGTTTTTACTTTTGAAGATTTGGGCTTTTAAAAATCGTCTGTATTTATTTTTAGTGATGCGTTCTACGATGAAGGCAAGTATCTCCCTTATTCTATGCTGAAGGCAAGTATCTTAGAACAGATACTTGTAATTCAAATAGTTCGGTTAGATACTTGAGTTCAACGTTTGATTCAATCTGTTTGTTATGATGCATTCTACTAACATTTATTTATTTATTTATTTATTTAACCTTTATTGCACAGTTACAAAAAAATAAAAGTACAAATGGCGGACTTAATGCCTTAAGGCATTCTCTACCAGTCAACCATTGGGTCAAACAGAAAACTTACATTTGGTGCGGAATAAATAAAAAGAGAAATAAACATTAAAGTCACAAAACAAGTAATATTTTGTTTATCGTATAAAATACATACATATATTTACATATATACATAAAAAACATAATAATAAAAACAATGTACCCATGCACAACCACAACACCCACTATGACCCTTGATGTACGCGAAGCAGATGTTCACGTAATTTACGTTTAAAAGAAAATTTGCTCTGCGCTTGACGAATTACTAGAGGGAGATCGTTCCAGAGACGAATGGCCTGAAGGGCGAAAGAGTTAGACATAAATCCTGTGCGGTAAAGGGGAATGGAGAGTTTAAGACGCCGAGACATGCGAAGTTCGCAGCCAGGACGCGGTGTGACAAATGAAAATTAAATTTATTATTAAATGTAACATTAAATCATGAAAAGGGTAGAAACCTGATCAATAGTTTTATAAACTACCTATATCGTCGTAAACATCCTCAAATTTATAATTATTAATTAATCATAATTTACGCGTGTTTAATGTGTTACACTGTGTTGTGTTGTGAAGTGCGAACATTTAGGTACAAAAAGGACCAATTGGTTACCTAACTAATAATTTGTTTATTATAAAGAGACGCAGAATTCTTACGAATTCAGGCCTACGGGCAAAAAGGGTGGTGTCTATGTGTATAGGTATATACAAGATGCGGAGATTAACGAGTGAGTAACCTTAATTTAATTTGTTGTAATAAAAAGAAGTGTTATTGTGTGTACGTCTCAGTTACCTGTTTGTTAAAAAAACAAATTGAGTAGGTAGTTTTGTGCATATGCATACTGATTAGATTAGGAGTAGGTCTAATGGTACCGTTTTTAACCCGGCGAGAGTGTGGTGAAAAAAAGTTAAGCAAAAATAAACTCTAAATATATTGACATAAGTCAAACGCAGAGTATGAGATACCCTGCCACACTCCCGCCGGGTTAAGTTCGTGGTAATTTTATGATTTTTTTTTTATATTTGTAAGTTTCATTACTACATTTGTTATTTTTACTATAAAAAGTTAATGTAACTACATTGCAAGCTAATATTATTTTTATTTTTTCTTACAGAACCAAATTATCGGTGTGTAAAGGCCCTCCAGTGCCACCAAAGGGCATTTTTCATAGCGTAAACGGACATCTAATTCACCTGAATTCAATCGAAAGTGACAGAAAATTCACTGCAAAATATCACCTTTAGAATGAAAGTGACCTAATCCAAAATTTTCGAATTAGGAATTTTAAGCTTTTAGGTGATTGTAATTAAGTACATAATTAATATTCCACAATTTGGAATTAGGTCGCTTTCATTCTAAAGGTGCGAATTATCCCTTCTGGACGTTACATGTGATCTGAAGAATTTAGAAGAATTTGAGTAAGAACACAGAAACTATAGTAATAACTCATTCCTCAGAGCCTGCAAACATTCTGGAAAGAACTGAAAACAAATCAAAACTAGTTGATTTAACTGACGAAGGAGATGTTATTAACTTGGATAATTATGTAGCGAGAACGGTGAAATAATCAATCGTAATTAACCTTTCTGCACGTTGTAATTTTATTTCTACAAATCGTTCACAAATAATAAAGACTGTTGATTATAAAAACAGGTGTTTTTATTGCAATTTAACATAACATATCTTAAGAGTTATCCGAGCAGTATAGAGATACTTGACTTTGTGTAGAATGCTATTTGACTCATATCTAAGCAGAAACCTATTTTGCCATTTAAAATTGATTGGTAGACCTAACTAAAAAAAACAAAGCACTAATAGGTTGCGTTTATCCCACAATGACATCCTTTTTACATACACTTTAGATATATAAGTCAATAAATATTACAAATTTAGTTTTTTTGCTCTCCTGTAAAATTTGTCGAAAAGCACTTACTTGACTTCAGCTTAGGGCAGCCGATTTGGTTCGTGGTTATCAGTATAACTCAATTACTGTTTACTTGTAATATTGTGTTTTAGCATGTATGTTTATTGTATGTAGCATTTTATTAGAAAATGGTCACTGTTAAAAGTTTCACTGCGTTGTAGGTAATAAAGGTTTGTAGGGTTCTGTAGTAAATTATTTTCGTAGACAACCGCACTAGAGTAAAAAAAGTGTCCCCCTCCCATCTAGCTTTTGATCCGTGGTTCCAAATAATAGGTACTTAAGAAAAATCATGAACCAACATAATCTGTCCAACTGTTTTCTAATAACTCCGAAACCCTACACTGAGCATGGCCCGACATGCTCTTGGCCTGTTTTATAAACGGATTTAGCCGAAATCGCATCTATAGATTTGGGGAGATCCTTTGTCTCTGTTATTCCAATTGAAGCGTGATATGAGCGACAGAGACAGTGGAATGGCCGGCTGGCCACGCCCCATCGTCTCTCCGTTCATTTTCCGGGCTTATCTCCTCACTCCTTACTTACACGGCTGGCGCGAAAGTGAGGCGGCAGTATATCGCGCACTGTTTAACTGTATTGATTAAACAGAGCCAGGTATACTATAATCCACACTCCTGCGGACTAATTTGCCATGTGATGTGACTGACAGCTGCGATTTAGAGAGCGGATTTCAGGTAGCGATTTAAAGATTAATATGGATATATGACCGTCATTTTATTATTATTTTTACTAGACACAAAAAATGTATTGGGTCATAAAAGTAAAACTATTTATCGATGGTTTTGTGAATATTAAGCAAAATTTATGATGGTTATAAATAAATAAATAATGTTTAGTCATTTTTAAATCATTTTATTTATTTAAGATCTTCTTCTTTAATATTTCTTTTGCAAATTGAACAGTAAAAAGTTTTATTACGACCCAAAGAAAACAAATATGAAAATAATTCGTTTCCACAATGCTCACATTCATTTAATTCGAAGTTGTTTATTAGTTCTTCCTCACAAACGAAGTAATGCAATAATGGTACTCACTTATTGTACATTGCATTTCAAGCACACGTCGTCGGAAAATCGACGGCCCTTACTTAAGTTGTCGTAAGTTAAAAATGGCAAGTTTACAGGAGAGCACTTTAAAGTTTAAAATGTGTATGGTGGTCACATAGTTCAATGGATTGCTTTGAAAATTGGCATAAACATTAATAAAGATACTGTCTTTATAGTGACATAAATAATTTAATACATCTTCATCCATTATGTTTACCGTCTACTGTGGTAACGATTGTAAAAACAGTTTTATACTTAAATTTCTTGGCAAAACCAGTTCAAAAAACCATTGTTTGCAAATTGTCATCTAAAACAAGAAATTCTTAAGTAGCGAGGGCCTATTTGACAACACCAAAACTCTTATGTATGAGTGAGGCCTCTTCTACTACGTCTTACTTTTTCATGAAAAAATAACTCATTGTTCGTTTTGTCTTGAAGGAATTTTAATACTTTATGTTTAATTATTCCAGCAATTTTAAACATAGTCAAATTGCATAAACTTTGCATCAAATATGGTTGATGTGAAAAATATTAAATAACTATTTCAGTTTTTTTTTCTCCTTTGACATTCTATATTTTTTAAGGATGTTTTCAACCCAAGGGAATAATTTCAGACAGTTACTAAAAAGGTTAATATATTATTTATTTATTTATTAACCACCATAAATTTTGCCTAATATTCACAAAAGAATCGATAAATAGGTTTACTTTTATGGCCCCAATACGTTTTTGTGCGTAGACATAATAATAAATTTATTACAGTCATATCCATATTAATCTTTAAATCGCTACCTGAAATCCGCTCTCTAATACATTAGTGTATACTCACTTATCGAATTACTCCATAGGATAGGATTGTGTATAATCCGGCCCACGAGAGACTGGCCACGCCCCCATGTCTATGTGTGTGTAGCTGTGTAGGCGTCGCACCTGTCACCTCGGTGAAATAGGGACCTAGCGATTGTAGTGTATAATTACTGTTTCTCTCATTGGAAGCGTCAATAGTCACTGTTTCCACTTACCATCGGACGGGGTATGTGGTTGTTTGCCACCTAATTTTTTGCGAAACAAAATTACAATTGTGTCAAAATTTTTTTCGTTGTCTTATTTTGTGTCCTTAAAAAACGTGACACAGTTGTGATTTTTGTATGAGATGATGTTTTTTTTCAAGTTTTTGATGTTAGGATTAAAATCTAGCATGAAAAAGAAATACAAGTGCACCGGTTTTTTTTTTATATACTGAGTCGAAACAGCAACTAAAAGCGTGACAGAGTGGTATGAAACAAGACAACGAAAAGAATTTTGACCCAATTGTCACACACGAATTACAAAAACACGACAAATTGTAGCGAAATTCCGAGACGGGCCGGACCTCGTGTCATAAGATCTACTGAAAAATTGTTCTAAGCCTTGTGACGATTCACGACTTTCTGAAAGTAAACATAAGTTCATTAACGATGCAAGTATCAGTAATAATTTAATGTTGATTGCAAACAACCAGGACCGGACGTGAGGCCTCCGTAGGCTGCGGTTACCGCTTACTATCGGACGGTCCTGGTTGTTTGTAATCAACATAAAATTTTTACTGATAACTGATGCATCGTTAATGAACTTATTTCTTGAACCTTAAGACGACGGCTATCAGGGAAATATTATATAATATTCATACCTTCAGAAACTTTTACATAGCCAATTATGATCTTAAATTAAATTATACGATACTTTAAGGATCCTTCTACGAACAAAAAGACATTGACGTCGCGCGGTCATCATGAGTCGAATTCATAAACAAAAGTTGTCCACTCGGTGACCCACAGTAATTAACAGCAGCTAAAATGAAACCGCCGTTGATGCCGTGTACTGACGGCAGTAAGAATACATTTTGTCACCAGTGTCACCACACCCCACTCCTCCCGCGGGTTTCGTAAGAGCCGATTAGGGGATTGAAGTATCAGTGACAATTCTTTGACAAGATTGATGATGGGCAGCAGCGTCATCATAGTGGACACATGGTGGACACATTACTGCGATGGCCAACCCGCTTGCCCAGCGTGACAATTATGGACCCTCTAATGCGTCCATAATACGTATAGTTAATAGGAGAGGTCTACGTACAGCAGCGGGCTGTTATAGGCTAAAACACAAATCTATTTTTCATACAAAGAATTTTATGTGTAATTCTTTGATGTCTAAATCAAAATAAACCAAATTTAAAAAAAGGGTCAAAATTCTTTTCGTTGTCTTGTTTCATACCACTCTGTCACGCTTTTAGTTGCTGTTTCTACTCGATATATACTTAAAAAAAATCCGGTGCACTTGTATTTAATTTTTACGCTAGATTTTAATCCATACATAGAAATTGAAAACAAAACATCATCTCATACAAAAATCATCACTGCGTCACGTTTTTAAACGGTTTTTATTAACTTCACCGCGTATCAACTGTCGTCGATGCTTCAAATCTTGTGATCGATTTTTCGACCACTTCTACTGCACCGAAATCAATAAAATTTGGAACTCTTATCAAGTCTCCATGACAATGCAATATTATAATATTTGTATCCTTGTATCCTCAAACCCTGATGCTGCAGACGTACTGCTTACCTTAACCGAGAGTGTTAGACACGTGAAAATGAAAGTATAGCATGTTTAGCATAATCAAATACTAACAGCCTGATCTTGACTTCCAACTCCTCACTCCTGATGCTGCAGTACTGCCTACAATAACCGCAAATTTTATCTTTTATCGATATATGATTTTAAAGAAGTTCTTTAGATATTAAGTACAAACATGTGAATTGAATACTAGCTTCCAACTCCTCAAATCTGATACTCCAGTGTTACTGCCTGCCACAACCGCTAGCTAGTTTAGCGATATGTAGATTTTTAAGTATTGCTTTAGATATTTGGCAGAAACATACGGATTTCATTATTATCATCATATCAGCCGAAAGACGTTCACTGGTGAATATAGGCCTCCCCCAAAGATTGCCATAAGGACCAGCCCTGTACCACCCGCATCCAGCGACCTTCATCAGGTCATGAGTCCACCTTGTGGAGGACCTACCCACGCTACGCCTTCCGGTACGTGACCGCCACTCGAGAACTTTACCGCCCCAACGGCTATCGGTTCCAAGCGCAACGAGCCCCGCTCACTGCCACTTCCTGCGGCCCTCCGGCCGATAGACTGACAGCGTGAGTCGTTAGCGTAGGGCGAGCTGTTGGGTCCGGCTGATAGACTAACAGCGTGAGTGGTTCGCGTAGGACAGGCCGTCGGGCCTGCGGCCCTCTGGCTGTTAGAGTAACAGCGTGAGTGGATTGCGTTGGGTGAGCCATCGGGCCTGCGGCCCTCCAGCTGATAGAGTGACAGCGTGAGTGGATCGCGTAGCGTAGGGCGAGCCGTCGGGCCTTCGGCCCTCCAGCTGGTAGAGTGACAGCGTGAGTGGATCGCGTAGGGCGAGCCGTCGGGCCTTCGGCCCTCCAGCTGGTAGAGTGACAGCGTGAGTGGATCGCGTAGGGCGAGCTGTCGGGCCTGCGGCCCTCCAGCTGATAGAGTGACAGCGTGAGTGGTTCGCGTAGGGCGAGCCGTCGGGCCTTCGGCCCTCCAGCTGATAGAGTGACAGCGTCAGTGGATCACGTAGGGTGAGCCGTCGGGCCTACGGCCCTCCAGCTGATAGAGTGACAGCGAGAGTGGATCGCGTAGGGTGAGCCATCGGGCCTGCGGCCCTCCAGCTGATAGAGTGACAGCGTGAGTGGATCGCGTAGCGTAGGGCGAGCCGTCGGGCCTTCGGCCCTCCAGCTGATAGAGTGACAGCGTGAGTGGATCTCATAGGGCGAGCCGTCGGGCCTTCGGCCCTCCAGCTGATAGAGTGACAGCGTGAGTGGTTCGCGTAGGGCGAGACGTCGGGCCTTCGGCCCTCCAGTTGACAGTGTTACAGCGTGAGTGGATCGCGTAGGGCGAGCCATCGGGCCTACGGCCCTCCAGCTGATAGAGTGACAGCGTAAGTGGTTCGCGTAGGGCGAGACGTCGGGCCTTCGGCCCTCCAGTTGATAGTGTTACAGCGTGAGTGGATCGCGTAGGGCGAGCCGTCGGGCCTGCGGCCCTCCAGCTGATAGCGTGACAGCGTGAGTGGATCGCGTAGCGTAGGGCGAGCCGTCGGGCCTTCGGCCCTCCAGCTAATAGAGTAATAGCGTGAGTGGTTCGCGTAGCGTAGGGCGAGCCGTCGGGCCTTCGGCCCTCCAGCTGATAGAGTAACAGCGTGAGTGGTTCGCGTAGCGTAGGGCGAGCCGTCGGGCCTTCGGCCCTCCAGCTGATAGAGTGGCAGCGTGAGTGGATCACGTAGCGTAGGGCGAGCCTTCGGGCCTTCGGCCCTCCAGCTGATAGAATGACAGCGTGAGTGGATCTCGTAGGGCGAGCCGTCGGGCCTTCGGCCCTCCAACTGATAGAGTGACAGCGTGAGTGGTTCATTTAGGGCGAGACGTCGGGCCTTCGGCCCTCCAGTTGATAGTGTTACAGCGTAAGTGGATCGCGTAGGGCGAGCCGTCGGGCCTGCGGCCCTCCAGCTGATAGAGTGACAGCGTGAGTGGATCGCGTAGCGTGGGACGAGCCGTCGGGCCTTCGGCCCTCCAGCTGATAGAGTAACAGCGTGAGTGGATCGCGTAGCGTAGGGCGAGCCGTCGGGCCTTCGGCCCTCCAGCTGATAGAGCAACAGCGTGAGTGGTTCGCGTAGGGCGAGCCATCGGGCCTGCGGCCCTCCAGCTGATGGTCGACTGACAGTATGAGTTTATATTTTATAGTCTCGAAATTCGACTTGTCCAATGTGTACAATATAAAAATGTAAGTTTGATTTTCTCAATAAACCAAATTCATTGACATATATTCCTTATTGTCAGATCTGTTATTTAAGGTATTGTATGAATAACACATGCATTTGAGACACTTCAGGCATTAAGGCTGACAGTTTTTTAGTGTCGGATTTCTAAAAATATCTATTCTGCAGCGATTCCCCTCTCGTTACACATAAAATAATGTCCATTACGTTTACATATGTGGCGTGATTAAAGCGCGAGAGTTAAACGCTAGCTTGCATAATTGTATTGCATATTACAAACAACATCTTTGATCTAGAATAAGTAGGTATAGTATCGGAAATTAACTTAACAATTGCACTAAAAAATTGAAAATAAAATAAGTAAAAAAAGTTTTAAGTTAAACGGTTTTTATTGCACCAAAAACTAGAAAATAAAAATTAGTTGTAACTAACCGTAGATGCTACTTTCTGTAGATTAGTCACGTGAAACTATTATCACTGTAGTCTTCCCAAGTCGGATGCTGAAAACCACGTTTAGCCTCTATGTCAGTGGATTAAGCGTTACCTAATCGGAAACTTTTACCAAACTAAAATAAAAACGTGGGGCGTTATTATTAAGAAACATACAAGTTAAACAACTTTTATCAAGGCCAGACCAAACCTTATAACACTATTGCTGTCTTGATTTCTATGTGTGTTCTTAAATAACTATAGTGACTTAAACACAATTGCGTACGCCCCACGTTTTTATTTCAGTTTGGTAAAAGTTTCCGATTAACGCTTAATCCACTGAGATAGAGGCTAAACGTGGTTTTCAGCATCCGACTTGGGAAGACTACAGTGATAATAGTTTCACGTGACTAATCTACAGAAAGTAGCATCTACGGTTAGTTACAACTAATTTTTATTTTCTAGTTTTTGGTGCAATAAAAACCGTTTAACTTAAAACTTTTTTTACTTATTTTTTTAGGGACACAAAATAAGACAACGAAGAGAATTTATCCCAAAATGACCTTAAGGTGCGTTCAAACTAAAAGAGCATTCGCTGTTCTAACCTCCCACTCTACGAAATTCGATCGGTACACAAAACATGATTGGTTGATTTCGTAGAACGGGCGCTAGAACAGCGAATGCTCTTTTGGTTTAAACGCACCCTTACTGGTAATTTATTAGACACTTTTAAAGCGTGCTTTGTTCATCTCTATTTCATAAAACAAGGTATTACCATACTTGTATATTGTATATCTATTCGAAACATATGAACCGACCGGCAGCATACATATTGGTTGCTTTTATTATTGAATATTACTTTAAAAAAAAACTATTATTAGTGTGATAAAACCTTTGTTACAGTGCACTATTGAAAACAAAAAATGTCTAAGTTACTCTTTACATAATAAAATTAAGGAGTCCAACTAAAGTCTTTGACCAGAAACGCCAATTTCATAGGTGTTAGCACCCTATATTTGGTGCGACAGGGTCGGGTTTTATAACGTTACATCAATTTCGCTGTTTGCCTCTCTAACGCACGCACATATTGGCTAGAAAGAGAGGCAAACAGCAAAATTGTAATTTTATAAAACGTGACCCAGATATCCTCCTGGCTAGCGCGGTAACTACATGTATATTATACATGTATATTATGTATAAACAGGCGCGCAAGGCAAGCGCGGAATATTTGCCACTTGGTAGGTAAGTACCTACTTCTTATAAATAGTTACCTATTAATTGAATAAAATATTTTAAAAATAAAAATAAAACCGCGACCGGCGCCGACTTCTAAGAAATCTGTAGGGTACCTAGCCATAATGTTTCATTTCAATGAATAGGGTAAAAGGTTTAAAGGTTTGGGTAGGAAATCCTAAGAAGTAGGAACCAAAATTATTTTTAACTTTTTAGTTCGGGCGAATTTTTGAAGGCGGTTTTATTTTTATTTTTAAAATATTTTATTTTTTGCTTTTTAGTAGTGTAAATATAAAATCGTTATTCAGTATGCTCTAAATACTTATAATTAGAATGGGGGTATAATTAGGGGTCGGTCGCGAACGCTCGCGGTGTTAACAGTGTTAAGTCAGTGCTCCCCGTTATTGTAATGGAAAATGGCATTAAATACTCACGTGTATAGTTAATTTATACATCAACATATTGTGGACTTTACAAGGAAAGTGACAGTGAAATTGGTTTTTAAATCGGTCCATGGAATTAGTGACAATTAGCGTGTGAAGTTAAACGAAATAATAACTGCTTAGACGTGCAACAAAGGCCAGCGGCTTGCCGGCGGACGGCCGGCGCTTATCTCAAGGACAACCGGTGCAGCGACTTATTAACACGAACAGAGCGAATTTATTAACGAAGCGGTCAATTGCATCTTATTTTTGTCATTGTTATTGGCTAACGTTACAGACAAAATAAAATGAATTGCGCAGCGTGCCCTAAGAAGGTCTCAAAAGAGGAGCTACTGGTATGTTCGGGCTGTAAATACAGTTACCATTATGCATGCCTCGATATTCCGGAGGATTACTACAGAAAAAAAACTGCACTCAAGTAATACATGGCGCTGTTTATCCTGCAATAACATCACTAAACGCGGCCAGAGGGGTGATGCAACCCCGGTAAGGAGACACTATGAGAGCGAGCCGTCACCGCAAGAGCAAACAGACATGTCTATATGCGATGAATCACAGCGCGATGGCGGTTTATTAGAACCTAACCTTACATTCAGTAACAGTGTTATGTCAGAGGTCAGCATGGACGGCCTGTCAAAATTATTAGACTCGAAGCTAGCCGGCGTGAAAAACGATTTAGTTACCATCAACATAAAATTGAGCACCACCAAGAAGGAGTTATCCACAGAAATTAGGAAAGAGTTCTCGCGCGCCATAGAGGAAATAAAGACTGATTTTACGAAGACAACGGATTTTTTGAGTGCTCAAATAGAAAGTTTTAAGACGGATATCTCAAACGTCGATAAAAAGGTTAAATATTTAGAGCAAGAGAACCTTCGGTTAAATGCAGAGCTTTTGTCGATAAAAAATAACCCGAACCTGTCAGCAAACTATACACAACTGGAAAAAACAATAGAGGACATTTATGCGGAGGTAAACGAACGAGATCAATCACTACTGCTTAACGACGTGGAAGTAGTAGGAGTGCCCGAGTACCCGGGAGAGTCAACCGTACACATTGCGCAAGCCTTGGCGAAAAAAGTAGGTATGTCATTGGACACCCAGGACGTCGTAAGCGCGGAGCGTGTGGGGCCGTGGAGAGCGACCGGAGGCAGCGACAACACGAATACACGACCCCGTCCCCTCGTTGTGCGCCTAGCTAGACGTCCACTGCGAGACCAACTGCTGCGTAGCGCTCGAGTGCGCCGCGGCATTGATACTGGAAATATCGGACTACCGGAACACAGGCCCAACGCAGTCTACATAAATGAAAGGCTCACGAAGGCTAATCGCAAGCTTTTATGGCAAGCAAAGCAGGCGGGCATGGCAGCGGGCTGGAGGTTCATATGGACCAAAGAGGGACGTATTTTCGCGAGAAAGAATGATAGTAAGGACAGCAGAGCAGTTCGTATTAAAAACGAGAAAGACATAAAAAGTGTTTTTTGCGTGGACCTTACAGATACTGGTAGTAATAAGTAGTAGTGTAGGGATAGAAAAGCACAATAATAATTTGATAAAAAATATACTTACACAAAGTGATAAGCGTAATGAATGTAATGAATTCCTTTCTTTTCTGAGTCATGTGATTGTATTTTTTCTCAAGTGTATGACCAGTTTTAAGAATGTTTCCGTGATTTTGAGCCTTATGACTGGGACGTTTAAGTGTAAGCAGGTTATTAAACGTGAGTGTGCGGTCGGCTCTAATAATATGTATACGATTTTGACCCTTATGCCTTTGATTTACGTTCCGAAGTGTATACATGTTAATAGACGTGACTGTACCTATAAATACAACATAATTAAATATATAAATACATATCTACTTTTGATACATAATAAATCTATTTTGTTTGTTCCTTACATCGCGCTGTTTTTAACATGGTGCAAATGTCCTATTGTATTAAATATGTACTGCAGGAATGATTTGGTGCTATTTATTAAAATGTATAAGTACATATCAGAGGAGATTAAATACCTATACGTATATACCGTGCCATTAAATTTATTGATTCATACTCCTTTCAGGGCGAATATGTATAGTTATGTTTATGTTCACCCAGTGGATATATATATATATAAATATATACGTTTCCGTCTTATCCAGCTATATCACAGTTCTCCAAACTATTTTATATATTGCAGACAATACGTTAATTACATAACATATGTGTCGATGCGGGTTGGGGGGTGCCTTGTCGCGACGCCTGGAATGGACCTTGTGTGTTCTGCAATAGGGTCGATTTTGAGCGGCGTGGCGGCGTGCCTTCCCATATGCACTAACACATATTATTGTTTACCGGTTTATACTAATCACAGGGCAGCTTTCGTCGTGGTAGACACCATCAAGATGGGTGTGTTGCATAATATTTTGTACGGGCTTTTCAGGGGACCGCAGAAAACTAAAAATTTTAATATAGGAACACTTTATGTTTATTTTACTAACTATAATGCAAAGAAAGAATAAAAAATCATACAATTTGACACTAGGGTTGCTAAATATACGTTCGTTATACACTGGCCGTGATGAGTTCGACGCAGCCATGGATAGATACAAACCAGATATAATCGCACTAAACGAAACATGGCTAAGACCGGACGAAGAAAAACACGTTCCAATATTACCCGGATACTCACTAAAAAGCAATCCGAGAAATAATGGGATAAAAGGGGGTGGTGTAGGGTTTTACGTCAGGAAAAACTTACAAGCAAGCATAGTCCAACACCCTCAGTCCGCTCTCGAACAAATGTGGTTAGAGTTACGAGTTCGGGGCTTGGGACGTTTTGCTATAGGAACAGCATACAGACCCGAGTCCGTAGCTATTGATAGTGCCATAGACGCACTTAATGAGACTTTAGACATGTTTTCTAATTGCAACTCGGTTTTTCTTCTTACGGATTTTAACATAGATGTACAATTACACGATAGGCCTAAGGCAAAAAAGTTACAGACATTCTTCACTCAAAGAAGTCTGGAGCAACTTGTGAACGAGCCGACTAGAGTCACGGTAGAATGTTCGTCATTATTAGATCTCGTCATTACGGATAGCCCTCACCTATGTAAATCAATACAGGTATTACATAACCCACAGATTAGCGACCACGCCTTGATTTTAGTGGATTTAATTATTCCTAAACCTAAAACAGTACCTAAATATGTCTACAAAAGACTCTTGGGGAAAATGGACATGGTAAAATTCAATACAGATCTTGAGCACATGCCCTGGCAAGAAGTCCTACAGACTACGGATATAGACAGTAAAGTGACCCGATTCAACCAATTGCTAACAATATTATTTGATAAACATGCACCTATAAAAAAACTGCGCGTTGATTGCAAAAGCCATCCGTGGATAACAGACAACATAAAAAGTATGATGCAACTACGTGACAATGCATTGAAAAGAGCGCGTCAAACCAGGAAAGATTCACATCAGCAATACTACAAGGAACTACGTAATTACACAACAGGAGCTCTGGAGCGTGAAAAATCGGCTTACTTCACTTTTTACGTAAATAAAAATAGAGCGTATCCAAAACAAATGTGGAAACATCTTCGATGCTCCGCGAGTTTAGGTGACAATATGATAAACCCTCGATTCCACAACATCTACAAAACCCTGACGGCATTAATAATTTCTTCTTAGCCCTGCCAGGTAATTCTAATACCGATTGCGAAATGCTGGCTTATTATGAAGGGAAAAAGACAAATGATGTTCAGATGTTCAACATAACCTGCTCCACGGAAACTCAAGTTTCAAAAATAATCGCTTCAATTACTACAAACGCAAGCGGCCATGACGGCATGACTATTGAAATGATTCGCCTAACACTAGATGTTACCCTACCGGTTATAACGCATATCATCAACTCGTCAATTGTAGGAAACGCTTATCCACAGGCCTGGAAAATAGCCAAGGTAAAGGCAATACCGAAATCGAATAGGACGGAAGAATACAAAGATCTCAGACCGATTAGTATCCTGCCTGTACTATCAAAGGTTCTTGAAAGAATAGTCAGTGAGCAACTGTCTAAGTATCTGGAGGAAAATAACATACTGCCAGTGACACAATCAGGCTTCCGTAGCAAACATGGAACAGCAACGGCAATAGCGAAGGTCACAGATGACATTATCGGAGCATCTGATAAGGGAATGGGATCCATCCTAGTACTCTTGGACTTTTCGCGTGCCTTTGATTGCATCAATCCGATATTGTTACTTTCTAAAATGGCCCATTACGGAGTTTCGCAGGACTCGTGCAAATGGTTTCACAGTTTTCTGACGCACCGAAAGCAATATGTTGAAATGGAAACAGACCAGGGCAAAATACAGAAGTCACAGACCCTAAAAATCACTCGAGGTACGCCGCAGGGCTCTATTTTGAGTCCGCTGCTCTTTATTCTCTACACAGCTGACTTAGTGAAGAATATTGAACATTGCGATGCTCACCTATATGCTGATGACACCCAGCTATACTACTCTTTTGCGCCAAACGATCAAGAAAGTGCTGTTAAAAAAATCAATGCTGACTTAGAAAGAGTAGCAAAATGGTCAAATAAAAACAACCTCATCCTCAACCCAGCTAAGTCACAGTACATGATACTAGGAAACAAATGGCAGCGTTCAAAAATAAAAGAAAACAATCCTAGAATATTGATAGGGGAGGAGCCGGTCGTACAAGTAGAAAAAGCAAAAAACCTAGGGATAGTCATGGATGGACAACTGAAATATATTGAACATATAAATATTAAAGTGAGAAATGCCTTCTACAGATTAAAAATTCTCTACAGAATACGGAAATACCTCTCAGAAAAAGTTAGGGAGATTCTCGTAGAATCATTAATATTGTCATCCTTTAACTACGCGGACATCGTGTATGGGCCCAGGCTACTAGCAGAGACAAAAAAATACATACAACGCATTCAGAATGCGTGTACTCGTTTCTGCTACGAAATCCCCAGGCGAGCACATATTACCCCTTACCTAAACAAAAAGTCGAAGTTAAATATGACAAATAGGAGACTAATGCACCTAGCATGTGCAGTACGAAAATTATTAGAGTACGAGAAGCCCCGTTATCTATTTGAGAAGCTTAAATGGGTTAACGACACACGGGAGAGGTCGCTAAGGCGATGCACCAAGTTAGCGACATCCAAACACAAATCTGCGTTCTACAGAGGAAGTTTCAAATTTGCTGCAGCAAAGGTGTGGAACGATCTTCCCCCACCCCTGCGGGAGCCCATGGCCTTTGTCAAGTTCAAACGGTTAGTACAAAGACACTTTTTAGACTTGCAAAGCAAGTTGTAAGCGCCCCAGATAGCACCACACACACCATTTTTTTTTTCCAGTTTTTACACATACCAACATACAAACACACACACACACACACACACACACACACACACATAGACGCGCGCGCGTATATAATTACCTGGCACTTTGCTTATTTATTGTTATTTTAATTATTATTTTATTTGTTTTATTTTATTTTTACTAATCCATTATCCATGTCATTAATAAAATACTACAATTGTTCTTTTATATTGGTATCTACTAAGTTATAGTTTCAGCACCACCATAAAAAAATGTACTCTTATGTTTGAGACCGACACAATTTTTAAAGGCTCAGTCTGAAAACCAGCGCTGAGCGTCCTGCGCAGCACATGCTGAGACTGAGACCTATTGCCTTACTAAATATTAATATTAATTTTATGTTTAATTTTATACTTACTAGGTAATAAGCTTAGTTAAGTTAATTTATGTATTAGTAGTAAGTTTTTCTTTTTGTGGCAATAAAAAATTTGAAGTTTGAAGTTTGAAGTTTGAAGTTTGTACTGCACTGTAGTAGGCCATAAAACCTGAACTGGCGAACTTATATGAATACAAAAACAATTTCAAAGGTAACAGACTTCGCATGCCAATATTATTTAAAGAATCACTAACCGCTAACCGACATGTCATAACTACTAAGCAAACACTTGAATAGATCTCGAAAATGTATGACATTTGTTATATATACAAAGAATGATCCTCCAACCCCTAATCGTTAAGGAGTTATTCCTTTCCTCATCAGCTCATCAACATGAGACTATGACCACCTAAAGGCAAATACTCGAATAGCCTCCAAAATATATGAAATATGTTATATTTAAAGAATTATCCCCCAACTCCTAATCTCCAAGGAGTTGTACCTTACATCATCAGCTCACCAACATGAAAGGATGACCACCTAAAGGCAAATACTCAAATAGCTTCCAAAATACACGAAATATGTTATACTTAAAGAATTATCCCCCAACTCCTAATTGCTAAAGAGTTGTACCTTCCATCATCAGATCACCAACTTAAGATGTTCATGACTAGATGCAAATACTTGATTAGTTTTCGAAAATAAATGAAAAATGTCATGTGTGCCTACAACATTTGAAGAGTTCCCTCGATTTCTCCAGGATCCCATCATCAGATCTGGATTCGGTGACAATGGGACCAACTAGAAGGTATACCCTTTCAAACAAAAAAAGAATATTTGAAATCGGTCCACGCGTCTTCGAGTAATCGGGGAACATACATAAAAAAAAAAAAAGATTTCGACGAATTGTTAACCTCCTCCTTTTTGAAGTCGGTTAAAAATGAAGGTGAATTTGTTGCTCTTTTACATTTTTAGTATGTTTTTTGGCCTTGTTGTTGAAAAGTCAAGTGATTAGCTTAATTAGTTTGCTTATTTAATGAGCTTTCTAATGAGATTTTTTTGCAAAGATAAGACCGATAAAAAACGTATAATTTCAGAAATACCCCATGCACCCGTATTCGTCTGTTTGAAATTTTAAAATTGCCGCCATTTAATTATCGTTGGCACAAAAAAAAATTGCGTGGTAATTTATCGATGAAACTTGTTGGGTATCAAATTTATATTTGTAGTTTTAAGGTAGATTTTCTTCATAATTAAAATGAAGGTACTTGTGAAACGCAGTTTGCCCACCCGCATCTCCTATCCTTTGCTCACGCGCATGAGGCCGTATTTCCGTCTCTCTGGACGGATTTTGTATGGGCAGCCATATTGGCTCACCAGTTCCTAAATCGAAAGCGTCCCGCACGCATCATATATAATGATGATTATTTTTAAATAAGCCTAAATTAGTGTAATGTCAAGTTTTTATGGCAAGTAGCTACTATCGCGCGCGCGCAGTGAAATAAAGTGGTGAGAGACAGTCACAGGCCTGATGACAAGTGCTTTGGAACGAGACGCTCCTGCAGCCCAAGGATTCAAGACCAGGTCAGTGCGCTGAGCATCCTTACTTTCTCTATTTTTTGAGACTCGTTTCACTCGTGCCGCGCCTTTATAAAAACCAAAATATTACAAAAATTATTTCTTCTAGATAACTACCTATACAGTCCAAAATCGATTTCCAAAATTAATTCATACCCAAATGGTGTATTAGCCACACCATTTTGTGGTCTCTTCGAACCTGATGTGTTCCTTTTGTCATTAAATTCCCGATATTAAATACCTACCTACGGTCATTGTGCTTAGCAACTGAGATAGTTCGTCATTACCTATCGTATTTTATTTCCCGCATCGGCGGCTATTTCATATTATTTTCGCTCCGCGTTGCTAGTACGGTAAATCGTTGGTTATTTCCAAATATATTTTTAATTTCTTGACAAAATACCTAAACACGTAACACGTGTTTCATATTTCCTTTGTGCAAATTTCATATTTATTCGCCATATTGAAAATACGCAATTACTTGTTCAAACGCATTCGTGATCTTCCGGGATTGCTCGTAACTCCAGTCATTCCGATCGTTTCGCACCAATACGTTTGCACCGCAGCGCTATTGCTATTCCGCTCGCACGCGCTCTTGATATAGGAACTCAACCGCTAATTTTATTTTAAATATTTTATACCGCGCATATTATACTCGTCGTAAATAATTATATGCGTAACCGCGCTTGCTTAGCTAAATAGTATACCTACACCAGTACGCCTACTGATTAATTTACGTATTTATAGACACGTAACTATAATTATTTCTCGTATATTTCGGATACAAGTTTTATTAAACGGCATATTCGTTTCCAATTAAAATGGGTCCGAAGAAAGGTCGAAAAGGCAGTGAGGCTTTTGTTAGCGAAGACTATGACACTAATAAAAACCAGCTTGCTTTGTATACAGTTCGCCGCGATGTTATATACAAGCGCGTTGAAAATATCTTGGAACTTGCTTATAAAGCAGAAACCGATCCGTCTCAATACCGAGCATTTCACACGAGTACTTTGAATTTAGATAAGATGCACGATGATTATCAAGCAGTCTTAGAGTCATATAATTTATTGCACCTGCAAATGAACCCCGACAGTGAAGTTGATTACGAGTCGTGGATAACTTTTGAAGAAATGGTTTGTTACATCAAGCAAGTTCTGATAGATAACGAAACTAAGGTTCCATCTGAACCGGTTTCTCCTTCTAAACCGAAATGCCGCCTACCTAAATTGGAGTTAGTTTCATTCGATGGTGACTGCAAAAATTGGCCGCTGTTTTATCAGCAGTTTAAAAGTATTATTCACGAAAATGATTCGTTAAGTGATAGTGAAAAAGTATACTATTTAGTTGGCAAATTAACTGGCAACGCCGCCAACGTGTGTGCTGGCTTGCCTACGACCGCGGAAAACTATTCAATCATTTGGGATGCATTGATACAGAAGTATGATGACCCACGCTCGCTAGCTTCGGCTTATCTCAATCAGCTGTTAAGTTTTAAACAATTGACCGCGACGAATGCAACTAGTTTAGATTCGTTTATTAATAAATTTAATTCATCTGTCGAAGCGCTTAAGCAGTTAAAATTAGATGATTTAACCGATTTTATGCTTTTACATTTAGCTCTGCAAAAGTTAGACGCCGAAACAATTAAGTTGTTTGAAATTACCTACCGCAAGGAAAAAATACCTACTTATCAACACTTGATTGAATTCGTCAAAGAACAAAACAAAGTTTTAAGTCGCTCCCCGAATGCATCGAATAGTAAACCGCAGGTTGACAATACCTATAAACTTCGTACCCCGCAAAAACTAATACCTAAACCCTTTGTTGGCGCAGCTGCGGCCCGCCGCACAAGCGCCGGCGATAAATGTTCGTTATGCAATAGTAAACACGATCATTTATACTCATGTCAATCTTTTATCAAGATGACGCCGCATGAGAGATTCAATTTTATTAAATTGAACTCTTATTGCAACAATTGCCTAAGTGCAAAGCATAAAACTTTAGCTTGTACCTCTAAGCGTAATTGTTCGCATTGTTCTTTAAGGCACCATTCGCTGTTGCATTTCAACACGAAAGAAAAATCTCTCTGCGCTCTTAACGCAGTGGTGTCACCGCCCGCTACTGTCGCTACTGACAATAATTTAACGACAAATAACGTTGTTATTACCGCACCCGCTACCGCTTGTGATTCAACTCCCGCCTTATCGGGTAAGATTCACAATAATTCGCCCGCTCAGGCTAATATAGACCCTGCAACTGTCGCAGTTAAGGTCGAAAATAGCCTACCGCCTTCCGCACCTGTGTGTGTGGTCGCTTTCGATAGCAACAGCTGTTTTGAAGTAACAGCAATGCTCGCTACGGCACAAATAAAAGTCATTGATAAATTCAACCGCATTCATTATCTACGCGCGTTAGTAGATCCTGGCTCCATGTCAGACTATATAACTATCGCATGTTGCAAGCGCCTCTCTCTTCCTATTGAGATGCCGCCACGCTTAACTGAAGTTACTGGTATAGGAGAAATGGTTCTTCAGGTAAAAGGTAAGACTGAGCTTACCTTCGCCTCTCGATTGGACGACTCTTTCCAATATACTATAAAACCGCTGGTCGCCGACCGCTTAACAACGCCGTTGCCCGCCGCGCCCTTAAGTAAAGAGGCTATCGACGCTGTTAGCCAATTCATACTCGCTGATGATAACTTTTCGGAGCCGGGGCCCATTGATGTTATTTTAGGAGTTAATGTGTTCTGTGAAATATTCTCAGGCAAGAAAATCATGAATCCAGACCCTAGAATACCTACCGCTTTAGAGTCGACACTCGGATATTTAATAATGGGCGACGCCGCTATCGCAAATTCGCATACCGCATCTCGCACCTTCTGCGCTTTTACTAACGATCCGCTGCATAAACTAGTTGAGAACTTCTGGGCTGTAGAAGAAGTACCCACGCGTAAGTTTTTGAGCCCAGAAGATCAGAAATGCGAGGATATTTATACTTCAACCACTGTCCGTAATGACGACGGCAGTTATTCTGTGGATCTTCCGTTTAAAGACGACCCTACCGCGTTAGGAGACTCGCTTAACACCGCTAAGAGACGTTTTTTACCTTTGGAAAAGAAATTCGCGAAGAATCACGATCTTAAATCGAAATACGACGAAGTTATCTACGATTACCTTAACAAAGGTATCTTAGTCCGTACCGCGCCTTGTGAGTCCGACACTCCGGGTTTCTTTTTACCACATTCACCGGTGATTAGAAACGACAAAATTAGTACAAAAGTGAGACCGGTCCTAGACGGCAGTTCAAAGACTGATACCGGCCTCTCGTTAAATGATATTTTGTATACAGGAAGTAACTTACAGGCAAATATTTTTCACATTTTATTAAATGTTCGAATTTACAAAATAGCTTTTTTTGCTGACGTAAAACAAATGTACTTATGCATTTACGTAAACGCACCGCACCGTAAGTATCAACGGATTATATATCGGTTTTCGGACACCGACCCGCTAGAGGTCCTGACGTTCACGCGTGTGACGTTCGGTCTCCGACCTTCAGCTTATTTGGCAATTCGCACTTTGCGCCAGTTGGCCGCTGATGAGCGCCACAAATGGCCAAACGCAGCCGCTGTGCTAGAAAGAGATGTATATATGGATGACCTCGCTTCTTCTTCTTCCTCGCTAGGGGAAGCTGTCAAGACAGCAAATGAGTTAATTGCTCTCTTTAAAGCCGGTGGTTTCGACCTTCTTAAATGGACTTCGAACTCGCAAGAACTTCTCGAGCACATACCAGACTCACACCGCCAATCTGAATCTATTTCTTTCGACGATGGAAATACGTTTAAGATTTTAGGTTTAAAATGGTTGCCCGCGCAAGATTGCTTTGTTTTCGATATATCGAGTCCGCCGTCGGTATGTACCAAGCGTGCCATACTCTCGGCAACCGCGCGTCTATACGATGTACTAGGGTTGGTCGGACCTGTTATTCTATATGCTAAATTGTTGATTAAGCAACTTTGGTTGATTTCCTTAGATTGGGACGAGGTACCTCCCCCTCATATTGTCAAGCTGTGGCAAGTGTATTTGTCAGAGCTACCTCTGATATCGCATCTAAAGTTTGCACGACATACAGGCATTAAAGCCGGGTCTCAAGTTACACTGGTTGGTTTTTCCGACGCGAGTGAATCCGCATATGGTTGTGTGATTTATTCACACGTCGTCAATGATAACGAGCCCCCTGTGGTGACGTTGCTTTGCTCGAAATCAAGAGTATCACCAGCTAAGCCCACAATTACACTCGCTCGTTTGGAACTTTGTGGAATATTACTTCTTTCTCGACTCCTCAAAGAAGTTCACGACACCATGTCGAGTAGGCATGAAATAAATAACATTTACGCCTTTTCTGACTCGGAGGTCGCCTTATGTTGGTCGGTCGCTTCACCGCACAGGTTTGACGCTTATGTCGCTAACCGCATTTCTCAAATTCAGGCTAATATTTCACCTGACAACTTATATCACATCGCGGGCGCTCAAAACCCTAGCGACTGCGTCTCGCGAGGACTTACTCCCTCGCAACTCCTCGAACACGAGCTCTGGTTCAAGGGGCCGGCTTGGTTATCGGAACCTATAGAAAATTGGCCTATACAAAGGTTCGTTCCAAACAAGTCGCAGCTGCCGGAGCAGAAGAAAATCGTGGCTCACGTGGCTACTGTAGTCACTGAAATTGACAACCCTATTTTGTCACTCGCACTTCGCTGTTCCTCATGGAATAAGCTTCTTCGGACTACCGTTTACGTCCTTCGTTTTGTGAAGAAGTTGCCGCTAAATGATGTAATCACCGCTAATGATTTAAATATTGCGGAGCTCGCAATTTTACGAGCCGTTCAAAGTACATACTTTTCAGAAGATATCAAATCTTTATCGAAAGGGAATAAATGCTCTTTAAAATTACAGAAACTTTTTCCTTTTCTATCTGACGGAATTTTACGCGTCGGAGGTCGCCTATCGAACTCGTCGCTAGATTACGCGTCCAAGCATCCAATAATATTACCAAGAAAAGGTCGCGTCGTTGAGCTCTTAATTGATTTTTATCACCGCGAAAACTCGCACGCAGGGCCGCAGTTATTAGTAGGTATACTTAAAAACAGGTATTGGATTCTTTCCGGACGTCGTATCGTTAGACTACGCACCCAAAAATGTAACAGTTGTTTTAAACTCAATCCTAAGCCGACTTTTCCTCCAATGGCTGATTTGCCAAAGTGTCGCTTAGAAGAATGCAAAGCTTTTATGCATACAGGCGTAGATTATGCGGGCCCCCTTTATGTCACTCCTTATAGAAAGCGCGGAGTCCGTAGCGTGAAAGCTTACATATGTCTTTTTATTTGTCTCGTGACAAAAGCAGTTCATATAGAATTGGTATCAAATTTAACTTCCGCAGGTTTTATAGACGCTTTTAAGCGCTTTATATCGCGACGGGGTCCTTGTGCCTTTCTTTATTCCGATAACGGTACCAATTTTGTATCGTCCAAAGCTTATTTTAAAGAGCTTCACGATTTTTTAACATCGGACGAATATTTTCGAAACTTTAACGATGAACTAGCTAAGCATCGCATAGTATGGAAAATGAATCCACCAACAGCTAGTCATTTCGGGGGTATATGGGAAGCTAACATAAAAAGCACCAAATCGCTGTTGTTCAGAGTAATCGGTACTTTTGAAGAGATGACCACAGTCTTAATTCAAATAGAATCAGTACTTAATAGTCGCCCCATGTACACTTTAAGCTCTGACCCGTCTGAACCTCTCGCGCTCACTCCTTCTCATTTTTTAACCGTTTCACCGCTGGAATTTTTACCCGCCGCTGACTTGTCAGACGAACCGCCAAATCTGTTGTCCCGTTTTTCACTAATGGACTCGCTGGTGCAGTCGTATTGGAAAAGATTTCGAACAGAATATCTACATAATTTGCAACAACGTGAAAAATGGAACACACCCACAAATCCTATTAAAGTGGGTACCGTGGTAATATTAATTGTTGACAACGCACCGCCGTTGCAATGGCCTTTAGGAATAATAACCAACGTTTTCCCTAATAGTCAAGACGGAATTATACGAGTAGCGGACGTCAAAACTAAAACCGGTACTTACAGACGTCCGGTTATCCGGTTATGTCCTTTACCGACTCAATAGGAGTCTTATCTTTAGTTATATATTTGTAGTAGTTATTATTAACACACGTCTAGCGCCGACGTACTTATCTATAGAAAATAAGATAGTTTAGCTTTTCTATTCTTACTTTATTTTTACGCGTTCACACAATTATTGTGTATCCTATCTACTTATAGCAATTAAAGCTGGTTAAGATGTTAGGTTAAATAATAATTTTAAACCCCATATTAGAATTAACTTAGCACAATGACCTTACTTGTAGGCTAGGATTAATGTTCGAGCATTTTGGCTCATTCCTCTTTCTTTTGAAGGGTTCCTTCAAGGCCGGGGGGATGTTGGGTATCAAATTTATATTTGTAGTTTTAAGGTAGATTTTCTTCATAATTAAAATGAAGGTACTTGTGAAACGCAGTTTGCCCACCCGCATCTCCTATCCTTTGCTCACGCGCATGAGGCCGTATTTCCGTCTCTCTGGACGGATTTTGTATGGGCAGCCATATTGGCTCACCAGTTCCTAAATCGAGAGCGTCCCGCACGCATCATATATAATGATGATTATTTTTAAATAAGCCTAAATTAGTGTAATGTCAAGTTTTTATGGCAAGTAGCTACTATCGCGCGCGCGCAGTGAAATAAAGTGGTGAGAGACAGTCACAGGCCTGATGACAAGTGCTTTGGAACGAGACGCTCCTGCAGCCCAAGGATTCAAGACCAGGTCAGTGCGCTGAGCATCCTTACTTTCTCTATTTTTTGAGACTCGTTTCACTCGTGCCGCGCCTTTATAAAAACCAAAATATTACAAAAATTATTTCTTCTAGATAACTACCTATACAGTCCAAAATCGATTTCCAAAATTAATTCATACCCAAATGGTGTATTAGCCACACCAAAACTGATTGCAGTTTAAGCCCTTAAAAGCTCCGACACCGCTGACCAAACATCCTGTATACAACTTTAAATAGAAATATCTAATAGTGTCAAACCCCCTCTTTAATAACATCACGCTTATCAATTTCTATTTTCATTTGGCCTTGAAAGTCTATTATATCAGACCATACAAGCAGTGTTAGGAGGGCAGACAGCGTTTCTCATGTGTAGGCCAATACGGGAGCGACAAACACAACCACGACTCTGACAGATGTAGTGGGCCTGTGGCGAACCGGTACGTATGCATCTCTAATGCATACGAAGCCATATATGACCACTTTGGTTTTGAACGCTATTAACTGCTATTAGGGTTCAAATTTTAAATGTATTTTTGCATTGCATTGCCTTGAATTGCATTCCCAATAAAAAATAGGTCCGCCTACGTAGTCGTAACCTACCAAGTGAGGTAAATCTTCACGGAAATATCCGAATTTATATTTCTGTCGCAGTTGAATGGATCACCGCTATTTATGTTAAATCATTAACAACTTTCATCAAATGCAAACAACAAACTAACAAATGATTCGCGAGGTCCACAGAGAAACTACCGCGAAGATAGAAAATCTAAAATTCCGACATTTCGATGTATGTATGTATGTAAATTCTTTATTGTACAAAAAAAACAGGTAAAAAAAAGACACAACAATTCAAAAAGGTACCAGGCGAACTTGTTCCTGTACCTAAGGGATCTCTTCCAGTTAACCTTTGAGCAAAAGAGCGAACTATATGAAACAAGAAATAGACAAACAAACGTGTACGGTGAATGATTTAAATGAAACCAATGTAATTATAGTATATTACCTACTATGCTTAAATCGTACATATAAAATAAAATAAAATAAAATAAATAAAGTTTTATTTCAGGCAGCACACCCATATACAGACAAAAGTTTAAAGTGAAATACAAATATAAAATACACATCAAATGACAAAAATAGTCATAAAATAAATGTAGTGATAAAATAAAATAATAAACTACACATATAGTTATAATGTAATATACACATATATGTACATATACTACATATCTATAAATAAAATACGTTCACAAACTTCAAATTTCACAAACTGTCTGAGAGCCACAACTTCACATTCACACCGTCCCACGCATGTCCCTATTGTCCCCGCCACTCCGATGCCACTCTTGTTGCAGTGAGAAAGACAGACCCTTGAAATATGACCAAGTCCACGGCAGCCCTGCTGCTGGCAGTAGAGCCACTAATAAGGTTAAGTAATCATAACACGACTATCAGTACAAATAGCAGGTCCTTCAAATAATCCCAGAGGAATAATAAGCAATGTCAACCTTGGTTTCCGGTTTCTTGCCAAGTGATAATATTGTGTATGTTAGTTATATAAGTCTGATGTTTACTTTGTAAACTTAAGCTTTTTTGGCCGTGTGGTGACGGCAGAAATAATACATTTGTCACTACCCCAACTCCTCCTGCGGGTGTCGTAAGAGTCGACTAAGGGATTTAAGTGTCACTGACCATATTTGACTAAAGATTGATGATGGGCAGCAACTTCCTCATAGTGGACACATTACTGCGATCGCCAATCCGCTTGCCCAGCGTGGCGATTATGGGCATTTACCTCCTAATGCATCTATACGCATAGTTAATAGGAGAGGCCTACGTCCAGCAGTGGACTATCATAGGCTGATGATGATGATGATGATGATGACTATAAGTTATTTTTATTTTATTCAAAATTATGTACACTTAACTCTGTTTGGTCTCCAATAAATAAATGAAATAATCGAACTTCAATAATAGCATGTTACAGTCACCATCAGAAATATTCGAGCGGGCACGATGCTCAAAAATGTCTCAGCATGCAATCTAAAGCTATGGCAATGGATTTTATTTAAAAGCACTCCGATACATCTGATAGCGGCTACACAAACTTGCACATGATGGAGCTTCCAATCCGATTTGTTATTGTAGTACCGTATAGAATACACCGTGGGCTGTTATAATGTCATATAAACTTTTCTGGATATCGCCTAGTTTCAAAGTTCATCATCATCATCATATCAGCCTATGATAGTCCACTGTGCTGGACGTAGGCTTCTCCTATTAACTATGCGTATAGACGCATTGGACGATTTCAAAGTTATTTATTATTAATTGAAAAAAAAACATATTTTCTAATTGTTACCCAGTACGAAAGGTTTTTTTAACGTTGGTGCCGTTATAGAAAATAGTCTCACTAACCTCATTAATAGATATCAAAAAGTGAGAATTTAAACTTTAAAAAATTAGGTTTTTGTAAAAAAATCCGTTAAAACTCATTTAAAGTGAAAGTTTTATGAATAACATTTACTTTTTATGTTAAAATACATTCAAAAATAGTAACAACAAATTGAAAAAAAAAATCTTTTTCGCCAGTAATGACAACACTCATGTAATATTTTTTGTTTGTTTTTACATCAAAAAGGCGTGGTTAAACTCTTTCGGGTTATAAAAGCCCACAGTGTTTTTTTTTGCGCATTATCAAGAAATACTTACATTTTTAGTTTAAACAAAATATCGCTTAAAGAATGCGTTACCTATATAATTATAATGTATAGGTATATGCATGTAGATACAAAGTATAATATAAAATTAGGAAATCATTCATGGGTAATTGTGTAAGATTTTATAATAAACTTCCAGTAAATGTTACTGAATTTTCAGTCAACAAATTTAAGAATTTTGTAAAGCGTAAACTTATATCTAAAGCTTATTATAGTACACAAGACTACATGAATGATGAAACACCGTGGGAGTAATTTAGGATTTAATTATTAGTTTGTTAAAGTCATGACATTCAATTACGATAATTTACGCTTGGAGACCTTGTACATCTCCAAACGTGCTTTATATAATGTTATTATTATATACCTATTCGGAGAGAAACCTTACTTCTCTATAAATTATTACTTATAAATGTTGTGACTTTTAGAGACTTTACATCTCTTGTTATTATTATTATATTTCAATTTGTTTAAAATCAATTTTATGTTTTTTTTTTTAATGCATGTTAGTTGTAAGATGTACCATCATTGTTTGAAAAAAGAATTCCCGCCAAGTTTCTTACCGGTTCTTCTTGGGTCAGCGGTTTAGGGTTCGAACCGGAAGTAGTTTTCATATCTAGACGATTCAAAAGAGTTTGTTGCTATTCCAATTTGAATAAAGAATTATTTGACTTTGACTTTGACTTTGACTTTGACTATACGCGAAACCAATTTTCAATAAAAGCTCCTAACCTGTCGCTATTGCACTCATTCACAGTTGACACTTGACACTAAGCCACTTTAATAATCCCAATTGCATAGTGTAATGGTGCCGGCCGTGCGCAGGGAGGGAATTATAGCTGCAGAGCCAGTGAACCCTAGGAGTAGCGGTCTCCCTGTAAGGTTAGAAATTTGTATACTTACGATTTATGTCATTCTAAGAGCAGTAGCCATGACCTGGCAGGCGTCAGCCCTGCACGTCATCAGCCCTTTTATTTTTTGAACTGTTAAGTAAATTGGGTTTCTAAACTTGTTTCTGTAAGAAGCATTTCTTTAGCACTAAACGAACATTCCCTATTCTTTCCCCCACTCTACGAAATCAACGAATGACGTTTTGTGTAACGATCGAAATTCGTACAGTAGGGGGTTAGAATAGCGAATGCTCGTTTGGTCTGAATGCACCTTTGGAACAATATCGTGGCCAGGACGTTAGGTATAGTTAAAAAATACATGCGCGTATTGTTGATCGCTCATAGAAAATTGGAATTTGTCGCCCGTTTTCACTGCCAGAAGTTGTTACATAAAATTTTACTCCGTAACACAGAAATTATGCGTATAATGACATTAAATTTGGTTTTCATTAAAGGCTTATTTTTATTTTATTTTTGCAATTGACCCCTCGAACAGCTATCGGCTTAAGTACCATTGAATAAAGGACGGGGATTTAATGAAGAGTGTTATGTCAAAGCCCTTGACTACGACTAATTTGATTCGGCATTGTATTAGCACTTAGCACATTGCGGCGCCCATGCAACAGTGAGCAGATGCGTTCGTCACTCCATTCAGGAGGAAGGGTAGGTCCGATGTCTAAACCTAATTACCATCTAGCTTTAGCTCTTAAATTGAATCCTAAACACCGATACGATACCTATCTAGATTCTACATAGTTTGTTTATATCTGAGTTTCGGGACGATGATTTCGTCTGCAATTATTTATTTATGAGTTCGCCACGTCCTGTAACGTCATTAATTTCATTATAAAAACGTAATTTACAAATTACGTATAACGTTACGTATAACGGATGAAAATAGTTAAATACTTACGTTGACATTAAACTGACCATGGTCTTTGTCTATTGTTAGAAATGATCAAGATGCTACTGGTTTTTATTTAAATGAAAAATGAAAACATTTTATTCAAATGGCGAGTCTATCGTCCTAGTAATAATATTCAATGTTAACATAATGATAAGGAAGAACACAACCATGCTTAAAAAACAATGTATTCCCTACGGCTCCCAAACAAAGGAGAGTCGGGCGCTCTTGGTCCAGTTTAAAAGCTGACTCTCAATACGGCAGAGATGTGTAAATTGTGTAATCGGACCGTGCACTTGCAATGGTTTTCTAAACTATAGATTTGTGCTCATTTATATGAGAATCAAGAGCTGATTCAATTTAGGTGCATTCAGTTCAGATCAAGCGAACATTCGCTATTCTAAATTTCTAACCTCCCACTCTACGAAATTCGATCGTTACACAAAACGTGATTGGTTGATTTCGTAGAGCAGGGGATAGAACAGCAAATGCTCTTTTGGTCTGAACACACCTTTAATAATAATAAACCGGCCAAGTGCGAGTCGGACTCACGCGCGAAGGGTTCCGTACCATTATCAATTTATAATTAAAAGAATACAGTTAAATCAACCTACCTCAAAAACTATAGAAGATAATTTAATCAAACCAAAAATCGTTAGAGTTTATTAATGTGCATAACATATATTTTTTTTACAATTTTATATTACGTTGCTTAAAAAATAGAGGGGGGGGGGCACATTTTTCAGACTTTGAGAGCTGATATCTCGAAAACGATTTGCTTAAATAAAAATGAGATTTATAAACCTTCATATAATTTTCAAAGACCTTTCTATTAATACCCCACACGCTTATATACCTACAACTAAAAAAAAATCTATCCCTCAGTTACACGTATGGAGGGCCCCGACCCCAATGGTTTTTTTTTACAATTTAGTATCATAATCCTGTAGCGGTTCATACAACATACAACACATATCATTACCAAATTTCGTTACTGTAGCATTTATAGTTTCCGAGTAAATCGGCTGTGACAGACGGACAGACGGACAGACGGACATGACGAATCTATAACGAAAATGAATGATTTAGGCGGAGGTTACCAGATTCGGAATAGGTTTCATAGTTTCTGAGCAGGTCGTGTTCTTTTAGATTGAAGTCGGAGTACTTTCTGAGATTCCTACATTCTATGTATCTATATTAGGCATATTCTCATTGAGCCAGTTTCTGAGTTGTTATTTGATCGAATTCAATTAAAAATGCCCCAAAGTATAAGATTAATATACCTGCTTTGATTATTTTCCTCCATATTTTATTTTTATTCCTCAATGACATGCATATTGAGAGTCAAATTATTGTACGCCACACTCTGGCTGATTGATGTAACCAAAAACTAACCCTATCACCATTTGTAACTATGTATATGTCCTCACTTTCAAGCAATAAATAATGCTCGAGCAAGTATGTGTGTACTTGTGTAGTAGTTTTTATGCTATTAGGAAGTATGTAGGTAAATGTGATTTCCAGTTTTTATCCCTATTCATCTAGCCACCCCTATGCACCCCAGTTGACGGTAAAATTTATTACAATAGAAAAGCAAATGTGTGTGTTTAGACGCTATTCTGCTAGGGTAAGCAGTGCCTATTTGCCTATATGGAATGCCCGCCATTGGTTGTTTTCCTCCCTATTGGTTAACATTGTATTGCTTGGGTGATAAAGCCGCCATTTGAATATGTACCTAAAGTCATAATTTTTTCAATGCAAATACAGTAACATCTTTCGGCTTTCTATCAATAGAAAAAGAACATGGTTAGTTCAAAATTTAAACTTATACCTACAATGTTCCAACTGTTTTATAAAAACTTAGGTGTAGGTATTATAGTAATTTTAACTCTTAATTCACCAGGTGAAACGTACTAACATAAATACTTTCTATGAGTCCCTGGGACTCACATATTTATCCATGTGTGGTTTTCTGAAATAACACAATTGTTCTTTTTATATTTGTTTTATTCTTATTAAGCACTTATTAAGGCGCTAGAAAAGGAACAAAACTTGATAAACTATTGAGATCCTCTTGAAAATTAGATAAACTTATTTTAACCATAAAAAATATAATGATTATTTAAACCTCTATAAAAATTTTGATACGAGTCCAGTGGACTCAGGTAGTGAATTAAGGGTTAAACGTCATCCCTCTCGCATCTAATGTGACATAGGTACACGCCAGTCTCTAGTGTCTACTAATGAACAACGAAAATATTATACCCCATCGGTCAGCAAAACAGTCACTTCGACAGCATACTCGTTAGTGGCTAATACTATCGTGGTAGGCAACCATACCACCGCTGTGTGGTGACGTACCGTCCCTGAGCTCGCCGCCTCCACCACTCTCCGCCCACCAAGGTTTAGGTAAGTACGTTAGCGTTTACGCAATACATAAAGCAGTCTATCACGCTCGCACTAATGTACTCTTGCAGACGCAGTGTACTATACTGCCTTGCAATTCCTAAACCGCAGTAACTGCCAATTTTCCGATTTTTGGTTTATCGGTGATCTATAATTAGCAAATCAAAACGCATAATCCCAATCGATCGGTTTTTAATTTGGAAAACTGGATCATGGAAAATCGAAACGCCAAAAGCAGTAAGTGACTAGTTTTTCCTGCACAATGCAATATAAAGCGCAGTAAAATGGTCTACGGCTACGGTTTTTGGGCTGATACTGACTAAAACGCAGTACAAGTGTAGATTTTCGTGGTTTTTAGCATGTAAACTCATAGTATCTCGTTTATAAAGAAACAAATTAAAACACAGTATACAATTTTTATGCTAAAAGTGTTGTACTGCGTTTCCAGTTTTATAAATTAATGAGCATAATTACTAGTTAAGACGCAGTAGGAACAAAATAACGATATTTAAAGTGGTACGCTACTGTTCCAATAAATAATCGTATTGCCATCTAAACTGCAGTAACAAGTTCATTAAGTACACATTGTGCTGTATGATGTATTACTTTCAATAGCAAAAATACCAGCTAATGGACAGTAGCGCGCCAATGGGCTGCAGTTTAGGCAGTATTTTTATGTTATTTGACTAATTTAACTGCATTTAGACCTTTATTTTAAGTGGCAAATTCGAGTTAGTTCCATTTCGGAGGGATTCCTTGAAGAGGGCTTATAGTTCTGTTTAAGATAGGAAAATAATGCTTTCCCTGTTTTCAATTTAAAACAACCAAGGTGTCTTCGGTTGATAACCTTATAAAAACTTATAAAATTAAACATGTAAAGGTATTACCGACATGATAATATTTTAACTACCTAATTATTAGGTTAAAAATAATCTTCTCTTTAGTTTGTACCTACACATTTAATTTTGCTATGCGAGTTACGGTTCATAGGCGACGGTATCATCTTATTAAGCAATACCTTGCTAACAAAATAGCATCGTCATGTCATAATATTGTTACAATTGTTCTTGATTGCGGTATCTCGCCGTAACATATGAAGTAGAATTATACATATGAATTATACGATTACCGCCAGTATTCGTATAATTCATATGTATAATTCTACTTCCGGTAAATAATCGATTACTTAGAAATTTGGATTTATATTTACCTACTTTGGGATTCGATAAGATTGCTTCATACTTTTTGGTTTCAGTTTCTTATACGGTAATTCCAGATGCATTTAGAAATTGCATTAAAACAAATTTCTTTATGTTAGTTTAATACTAAGTTATTTAGTACTAAGAGCATAAGAAGTAGAAAATATGTACAACATTTTGCTAAGAATTATTACGGGACAAGAACAGACAAGGTTCTGGTCCCAAAGATATATAATGGTATAGAATGGGCCAGAGAAGAAATGAAATGTAGCTTAAATGTAGTTAAAAAAAAGATGAAAAAAACGTTCTTGGAAAAATTACCTTAAGATACCTTAATTTTCTGCTTTGTTAAATTTGTTATTATTCTGATCTTTAACTTTTAGTTTAACTCATGAAAATGGTTCGTTTTGATATTTAATGCATGTAATATCTAAGTGTATTTGGTGTTACTATAAATATGTCATTGCACATTGGGGGATACCTTGTCGCAACTCTTTAGACTGCAAGCTAGAATGGACCTTATGTGTTCTTCAATGAAGTTCCTTTTTGAACACCGTGGCGGGTTGCCTTTCCGTGTGCATTGGCATAGATAAATAAATAAATACATAAATATGTAAATACTTTATGTTCAAGACAGATTAAAATTGTAAAAAAATGAGCGCTGTCTTGCCAACAAACTGCTTCTGCAGTAAATGTAAAAACCTACTTTGTGTTAACATTTTTGGTAAATAAAAAAAAATAATAAAATAAATAAATAACGTCTGTTGACAAGCAAAACTTCGCTCTGTCTCATGGCCTTCAATACAATACCAAAAAGAGCGAGATCATGGTGTTTAAAGCAGGTAAAATTAAACCCTACCATGTACCTCCTATTTTATTGAACGGCATCGCCCTGAATATTGTGAATAAGGTGAAGTATCTTGGTCATATCTTGACAGATTCACTAAGTGATGACCAGGATATAGAGAGAGAGCGGAGGGCGTTAGCGGTTCGCAGTAATATGCTGGCCCGCAGGTTTGCTCGTTGCTCTGTAGATGTAAAGGTTACGCTGTTTAAGGCCTATAGCCAATCTTTCTACACGAGCAGCCTGTGGGTTAGATATACAAAGCGAGCCTATAACGCCCTCCGTGTTCAATATAATAATGCATTTAGGATGTTGTTGGGACTACCGACTTGGTGTAGTGCCTCAGGTATGTTTACGGAGGCCCGTGTTGACAGTTTTCAAGCGATAATGAGAAAAAAGATTGTCTCACTGTTGACACGGTTTAGGCAAAGCTCTAACGGCATCTTGAGTGCCATAGCGGCAAGGTTTGACTGCCCCATACTTATATTTTGGGTGGAGCAGGTAAAAAGTCCCGCGGAATATGTGTTATAGTGTGTAAGTTTGTTTTTGTGTCTACTAATTAACGTATTTATAAGTATTTTAAGTTGTCATTGTTACTAACACGCTATGGATACCTATCCGAAATAAAGAAATAAATAAATAAAATAAAACTCAGTAGTGATAGTTTTTATAGTGAGTTTTGCTTGTAAGCCCACGAAATTAGTCACGGATATTTAAGGGAACAACACAATTAACTTTCACTAGAAATCATTTACCGTATAAAAAAGAATATTATAATTTCTTTCTGAATAATTATCCCCTATGTAATATCCTGTCAAGGTGTTTGTTTAACACTGTCTATCATGCCACGTCAATAGTTGTTTTTCTTAAATGTTATTATGATTCGGCGGCAATACTGTAGGTAGGTTATTAGAGGCCTGCACAAACCAGCCGGCGGTTCTAGAATTATGACTAAAGAGGCTTCATTGAATTATCTTACTAAAATGGTGCTTTAACGAAGCAAATTTGTACACTGGAGCGGAGTACTATTGTAGTAATAGGTCATAATTAATGACCTTTTTTATTTTTTTACAGGGTTCTGATTAATAAGTGACACGAATACGTAAGAAATTATATTTATTTAAATTTATCGTAGAAGTGCTACGCCATAATCAGTCGTGAGCTTACTCATTGAAATTAATGCAAGGCTAAATATAATGTGCCATTTGCTATGATTACAACTGATACTGGTACCTAAAGTTGGTTGTTATTTAATTGCTTAAGAAAATGTGGTAAAAAACCTTAATTTTTGTCTAATTTTTGTATTATTGACGACAAGTCCCTAAATAAACTGCATTTTCCAAGTAACTTTTAAATCGTTTTTTACTTCCTTCTGTTTCTCACATTGGCATGAAACTTGATAAGCGTGTTTAAATTACTTAATAATCAAATTATGTAATGCTGTTACAAAGTTTTGTTGTATTTTAATTACTTTATTAAAAAAAACTATATTTTACTGCTGTAAATGAAGTTCGTAGCACGAAAATTCAATCAATATACTAGTTAAACTAGAGTACACTAGTCCCGTTTACTGCAGTTTAACCTGTAAAGTGCCGCCTATCTCTATAAAGCACGCAAAATGTATGCAGTAAGTGGTAATCGCAAAATGTATGCAGTAAGTGGTATAAGATTATCATATAAATAATTTTTCGAATATTCTAGTATCCATAAAAGCAAAACCTTGCTATTTAGTTTCCCCGATCTCGTCTCCGTAACCTGCATAATATATTATGCAGACGTACTCTTAAATTCAGGTGTAGAATCTCAAATAATAGCTCGGGTTGTTCTGGTAAATACATTTCTAATTTTTATGTTGAACCACTTGTACCCAATTAATTAAAACAACACTTTACCGGTTTTATCTCAGAAAATCTTTTTGCTACTATTGGCGACTGGCTGGGTTGCGACCTTTTGTGGGGGATAGAATGAGCGAATGCTCGTTTGGTCTAAATGCACCTTAATGGTTAAAAAAAGAGAACTTTAATATTATTATAATAACATGCTACGATGCAATTTTTCGAGTACGAAAATAAATAAAATAACTAAACGAGTTTGTTTGACGTGTAATTTTATTTACGTTAATGTTTTATTTATATAGTACCTACCGTAAAGCCGGGTTTATGATACTCTATGAGTCTAGGACATAATATAATCAATTAAATCGGAGCCGGACAGTTGGGTTCCCCTTCGTTGTAAAGGTGCGTTCAGACCAAAAGAGCATTCGCTGTTCTATCCCCCGCTCTATGAAATCAACCAATCAGTTTTGTGTAACGATCGAATTTTGTAGAGTGGGAGGTTAGAATAGCGAATGTGCGCTTGGTCTGCATGCAATGCACCTTAAGCTAAACGACAGATCTACAAGTGTAACAAACGAGGGTCACAAGGAAAGTTTTGAGTTTCACAGTTTCACCTAGGTACTTAGAGATCACTCAGTGTATAAAAACAATTATTTTCTGAAAATATAACTCTTTATTATTTTTTTGGGATATAATTCATTCGGTTAACACCTACTCATATTTTATGATTTCATGCCATTTGAAAATTGGGTGTCGGGCGATTTCACAATCTTCACAAAACTTTTTTATGTAACATACGATTGCAGAATGGCATCTTGGCTAGCCCTGCTGTATTCCTGGTCTGTATGTCTGTCTGTCCGTCTGTCTGTCGGTCCGGTCCGCAGAATAGCGTCTTGGCCGTTTGTACTAGAAATTTGGAATTTGGTACAGGTATCTATATTAATCATGCTAACAAGTGGTAGAATATAAATCCAGCTAATGCTAGTTTTTATCGTATTGTTTATCCCAGAATCACATGTACATAGTTAAGTTTCAGAATGAATTTAAACTGTACTATCATCAGTGAATAATATCACTATATTTATATTTAAATATTTATCAAACGGGTTACTCGTGAGACTTGCTCGACTTGTTTCGGTCGAGCAATCATCGACTTAAATTACGTGAGTAACCCGTTTGATAAATGTTTCAATGGTATGTTTGAGTCTCAAGTTAGTTATAATTCTAAAATATCACTGCATGTTTAACATGCATTAGCAAGTCGTAGTATAGTCGAATGACTATAGGTTTGGGCTCCAAGTAGCGAACAAAATAATAACAGACATAATATATAATCTCGTTGTTTCAGACCTTGCGGCCGCCTCCGCTGTCACCGGCCACCGCCCTTCCCTCGGCGCCCGGCGTCGCTTCTGTCAGATGTCTTGTCCTGACTCCTGAACAGTTCTGGTCCTGAATAAATGTCGTAATGTGCACGTGTCTTCTTTATATTCCCATTCTATTAGGTAAAAACAACAACACTCCTAACTGACCATTAAAAACAGACCAGAGAGAAAACGAAAGAGATAAATATACCTATTTATATTATGTCAAATTCAAATTAAAAAACGTTTGCGTATGTGTGACGTGTCTTTGTCACTGTAGTCTGAAAAGGCAAGGGATTTATTGTGACAAGACGTGTGAATTTGTCAAAAATATATTTTAGCTTTCGGACCTCTTTCGGACCGATAGTCTTTAAACGGAAATTAATATCCACAAATTCAATATACGGCATTTAATGTTAATAATGGCATTGGATCAAACAGAAAAAAAATACTATTTCAAAATTCTTTTGAATAATAGCCCGCCTAGCTTACCTATAGCGTAAGACCTTCGTAGGGCATACACATACGTACGCGTTGAAGTGTGATTCACTTTCATGCAACATTTCCTATTTCTGAAGTGTATATCTAGATGTGTTGCTGTTTGTACAGCCATGGGCCTAAATATATATACAATTTTAGACCTTATGCTCCAGACATAAGTAAAAAATGTGGGTATCACCATTGACCAGACGCTTTCTTGGTCCCCCCACATTGCTGAGGTGAGTCAAAAAGTGTTTGGATCCCTTCACTCTCTAAGGCGACTGCAGAATTTCCTCCCTTTCCATACTAAATTGATGCTTGCTCAGTCTCTTCTGCTTCCCCTCCTGGACTACGGTGACGTTGCTTTCTTGGATCTTTCTGAAGAGTTGCTCGACAAACTTGAGCGGTTACAGAATGTTTGTATAAGGTACATTTTTGGTCTACGTAAGTATGACCACGTATCCGCCTTTCGGTCCCAACTCGGTTGGCTACCCATCCGCCGGCGCAGAGATGTGCATATCTTGTCATTGCTTTTCAACATACTTTTCAACCCAGCTTCCCCCCCTTACCTTACTGAGAGATTTAGGTATTTAGCTGAAAGAAGTGGTCACCGTTTGCGTTCGAGTACCAACATTACGTTAGCTATACCTTCTAATAAGACCCGTATTTACTCTAAGTCATCCTTTCACGGGATTATTCGACGCTCATGCCATTATTGTTTCTTTCTAGTCGCGATTCTGCACAATACGGATTCCACACAGTTGCTTTTGATCACATTCTTTATTCTGCGCAGTCATTAGTTTTTTACAATCCGGTTTCTTCCTAGTCGCGATTCTGCACAATATGGATTCCACACATTTGCTTTTGATCACATTCCTTATTTTTCGCCGTCAGTAGTTTTATACAATCCGGTTTCTTCCTAGTCGCGATTCTGCACAATATGGATTGCACACAGTTGCTTTTGATCACGTTCTTTATTTTTCGCAGTCATTACTTTTATACAATCCGGTTTCTTCCTAGTCCACACATTGCTTTTGATCACATTCCTTATTAATAAATATTAATAAAAAAAAATTATATACAAGTCTTCGCAAAACTTTACCTAGTCAATTATACGCAAATTGATATAATTATAATCCGACGTATGTATGGTAATGAAACATGGAAAATGGTTATGACATTATATTTATGGTAATGAAAATATGGTGATGATAATGAAATTACCACTACCATCACTGTATTTTACCATAACTATCATTACCATTTTCCATATTTCATCAAGTAGCATTAAAGCTAGTCTACTGTACATATGTGAAGGATTGAAATGAAAAACAAAAAAAAAACAGAGTTTTGTATTGTGAGTGCACAGAAAGCAGAAATAAACGAGAACAATTCTTCAGTCTTAAATAGTAGTTTCACTCTTTTAAAAGTAAACTAAAGTCTTGATTTTCTTCTTTCGTTTCGTTTTAATTGTTTTTTCTTCTTAATTCTTCCCTCTTGAGTTTTCTTTTGTTTAGGCATGTTGATATCTGTAAATGAGGCAAAGGGTGCCAAGTGTAGAAGAATTGGTAAGATTTTATGATAATAACCCATAGTTAATTTAATCACACGGAAAAAACATAGATTAATATTTAATAATGGTAATGAAATATTTCATAACCATTCTTTAATATTCATTACAGTTTATTCGTTATAGTGAAGGTGGTAAATGACTGTAATGACGAGAATGGTGATACATTTTCATTACTCATTAATTGTACCTTTACTCCTCAAAAGCAAACGTAATCTTATCTATAATTATTCAGTTACTCAGAAAAAATAGTAATTAAAAAAATGTGTACCATATTAAAGAATAATTAATGTGATCAAAAGCAACTGTGTGCAATCCATATTGTGCAGCATCGCGACTAGGAAGAAACCGGATTGTATAAAACTAATGACGGCGAAGAATAAAGAATGTGAACAAAAGAAACTGTGTGGAATCCATATTGTGCAGAATCGCGACTAGGAAGAAACAATAATGGCATGAGCGTCGAATAATCCCTTTCACGGTGTACGCTGTGAAGCTGTGGAACGAGCTGCCCCTGTCACTTAGGCAATCCCAGTCTGTAGCATCACTCAAGGTTAATTTGAAGAAGTTTTGGCTGTCCAATATAGTTTGATTAGGTTGAATACTGTACCTATATATACTCATATATACACACAAATATATGTATGTATATGTATTTATTTATTTATTTATACTTATGCGTATTTATCTTTTAGAATGATATTTATTTATGTAGGGTTCATTTATGGTATATAATTAATATACATGTTTTTCTTTTCTTCCTGGGTATACTTGTTGTGCATTGTATGTTTGTCTGTCCTATTATTTTACTCTCCAATTCAGTTACTCTAAGGTTAGCTGGAAGAGATCCCTTATAGGGATAAGCTCGCCTTTGTAATATTTTTTTATGATTGTGTCAAATTTAATCTTATGTACAATAAAGTGCTTACTACTACTACTACTAAAATTGTATACCAAAATATTTTAACCCTTGACTGTACGTATTCACAATTGTCGCTAACAATTGTACCGATTTAGGTAGAATTTCGATGTAAGAAAATACAGTATGTATCACCTCGTAGAGCCAAGAAAGAAGCCTATTAATGTTTAGATCATACTAAACAACTTTTACTATGGGGCCAAACCCGAATTCACGAAAAAAATTTTGAGAGTTTCATACATTTTGATTGCGTGATCATGAACACGTTGTATGAGAGAGTATTTTTTTTTTCGCGAATTCGAGTTTGGCCCCATAGTACAAGTCGTTAAGTATGATCTAAACATTAATGGGTTTCTTTCTTGGCTATACAAGGTGATACATACTATATAATGCACATTTCTAGTCAACTTCCCGGCATCGAGCAAAAAAAAACTTTTTGCAAAATGTTAAATAAATATTTTGATTTACAATTTTTATTCGTTAAACATATTAATCATATTATCGAACCGGGTTACTCAAGGGTTACACCGGTAAGTCGATGATTGCGCGACATGATTCGACTCATTAAGGGAGCGTTCATGAAAGTATTACGTAACGCAATTGGGGGCAGGGGTGTCTCGTAAAACGTTACGATGCGTTACGGGTTTTCTTTACAATGAACACTATAACAAGGATAAAAACTATAACACAACCATTTGCGACTCAAGGATAAAAATGGTTAAAGCCCGACGCATACTCGGGTCTGCGGCGTCTGGAGTTGCTCCCAACACTCACTACATACATCACTTGCAAACAATCGACTTAAATACCTGAGTAACCCGGTTCGATAATATTTTTATATGTTTGAGTCTCACGTTAGTTATAATTCTAAAATTTTTATTCTGGTCGATTTTTTTAAATATTTATTTTCAAAACTGTACACGTTATAAGTATTTACTGTACAGTCAGGGGCATAAATATGTATACAATTTTAGACCTTATGCTCCAGACATAAGTAAAAAAGTGTATACATAATTTTACCCTTGACTGTACTGTGGGACATGAAGGTACCTTAAATATTCTAGAGAGGATATTTTGCTGAAAGAAGATTTTATGTTATTTTTAAAATCAAAATAAACTACATTCAAAGTTTTTAAAAAAATTACTTGCTTCAGCCGGAAATAGAACCAACTACAATTTTTTTTTCGAATTATGAACCAAACATTTTTGGTTATTCTTTTAGTTTTCGATACCTACTGTGATTCTTAAGAAAAAAAAATTTTTTTTCCATTCTTTTTTGAATGACATCATAAAATGACGAAAAACAATTTTCTTATTAACGTGGGTTCGATGCCTAGAAAATGCTAGATTTTTTCGGTTTTTTTTAATGCAGTATTATTAAATTTTTTAAATAAAATAAAGTCTTCTTTCAGCGAAATATACTATCTACGATATTTAAGGTACTTTCCCTTCATGCCCCTTAATCCTGGGACACCCGGTGTAAGAGGCAATACAAATAAGAGGCATGAATATTTGACATAAATTCTTAGTTAAAATTATTGATATTTATTAGTATTAACGTTAACATATAGTACGGTCAAACCGTACATCATTTTACCCTAAACGCGCAAATCAAGTAGTATCGCTGCATTTTTGGTATGTTGTTTAGACACCACAGGGCAGTATAAAACCATATTTTGCAAGCAAAACAATTTGGAAAACTGCGAAATTTACGGTAATTTTTTAGTTTCTGATTTTTATTAAAAAAACCTTACGTTTTTTGATATCATATGTTATTAAACGTTTAAAGACTCATAAATTTACAACAAGTTGAGCTAACATGCATTACCGTAGGTCTTATTGTTTCAGAGATTCGAGACTTTAAAAAGTACTCTTTTTTGTAAACTAGATAAAATGTAGTGTTTTGCTAAGGTTAATATCGCCTCATCTAATTTTGCTACGAAAAATATGCAATAATGACCTTATAGCGCACTTAATATTCTTTCGTTAAAGGGTAAAATCAGTTCAGTGAACTTTGTAATTGAAAATGTAAACGCGAAATTCAAATGGCACGAGGCCCTATATCTAAGTTTTTCATACAAATCGCAAGTCTAGTTGCAAAGCTGCAATTTTGTTTGGTATATTATATAGGCCTTATACGAAATATGCGAAAATGCATATTATAAGAAAAACAAAAAAATAATTTCGTCATGGGATGTAAAAAACGGAAAAAACTTCGGACTTTTTTAGTTTCTGACGTTTAACTAAAAATCTTTTATCGTTTTGATACTAATTGCTATAAAACTAAGAAAGAACATTAAATTTGAAAGGATTTTAGCTACGTTGCATCACCGTAAATCATATATATTTTGAGATACGACATTTCTAAAAGTGCCCTTTGATCAAAACATAAGCAAATTTTAGGTTACATTAAAGCTATTGACTTAATATTGGCAAAACGTTCGCGCTAAGAAAAAAAAAGTAATTGTAGATAATAACTTTATTAATTTGGAACAAGTTGAGCCGATAACAATTACTAAAAGTCTTATAGTTTGGGGTATACCAGAGTTGGGCAAAAAGTAATATGATTCCTTCCGATTACTATATATACAAAGACACCGATATATTACAAAGTACACATATAAGTGTAATTTACATAAGGAATCATATTACTTTTTGCCTAACTCTGGGGTAGTATACGAGGCTTCAAAACATGCATTTATTTTCTTAACTTAATGAAGGGCACATTTTGAAATGTCGTATCTCTAAATCTAGATTACTTAGAGTAATGCAAGGTAGCTCAAATCCTTTAAAATTTAATATTATTTCTAAGTTTTGTATCAATTAGTATCAAAAATACAATAGTTTTTTAATTAAACGTCAAAAAGTAAAAGAAGTCCAATATTTTTACAGTTTTTGCATCCTATGCCGAAATCCCGTTTTTGTTTTTCTTGTAATATGTATTTTTGTACATCGTTATAGGGCTTATATACTATACTAAAATTGCAGCTTTGCAACACGACTCGCGATTTGTATGAAAAACTTAAATAGCGGCCCTTGTGCCATTTGAATTTTGCGTTTTTATTTTCAATTACAAAATTTGCTGACATGATTTTACCCTTTGACGAAAGAATATTAAGGACGCTATAAGGTCATTATTGCATGTTTTTCGTAGCATAATTAGGTGAGGCGATATTAAGCCAAAAACGTTAGCAAAACTCAAAATAACGCTAGTTTACAAAAAAGAGTACATTGTGAAGTCGTGAATCTCTGAAACTATAAGACCTACGGTAATGCATGTTAGCTCAACTTGTTGGAAATTTAGTGATCTTTAAACGGTACCTAACATGTAGTGTGAAAAGTTATTTTAATAAAATCAGAAACTGAAAAACCGGCCAAGTGCGAGTCGGACTCGCGCGCAAAGGGTTCCGTACCATTATCAATTTATTATTAAAAAAATACAGTTAAATCAACCTACCTCAAAAACTATAGGAGATAATTTAATCAAACCAAAAATCGTTGATAGAGTTTATTAATGTGCATAACATATATTTTTTTCAGAATTTTATATCGCGTAGTTTAAAAAATAGAGGGGGGGGACACATTTTTCAGACTTTGAGAGCTGATATCTCGAAAACGATTTGCTTAAATAAAAATATGATTATACATCATATTTTTATTTAAGCAGCATAAGGTTTATAAACCATCATATCATTTTCAAAGACCTTTCTATTAATACCCCACATGCTTATGTAAAACTAAAAAAAAATTTTCTATCCCTCAGTTACATGTATGGAGGGCCCCCACCCCAATGGTTTTTTTTACAATTTAGTATCATAATCCTGTAGCGGTTCATACAACACATATTCTCACCAAATTTCGTTACTGTAGCATTTATAGTTTCCGAGTAAATCGGCTGTGACAGACGGACAGACGGACATGACGAATCTATAAGGGTTCCGTTTTTGCCATTTTGGCTACGGAACCCTAAAAATGACTGTAATTTTCGCAGTTTTTCACGTACTACGTAGCTAGTAAAACTTTTTTTTGGTTGCAAAATGTGGTTTTATAGTGCCCTATGGTGTCTAAACGACATACCAAAAATGCAGCTATACTTCATGCTTTGCGAGTTTAATGTTTGACCGTACGAATAATTTATCTGCTGACGTCAATGACATTAAAATAAATAAATGGACGCACAGAGCCAAACAAAAAAACCAAGAAAAGTGGCACTAAAAGTCATTTCTATCATATTTCAGTTGAAGCTAATAACGCTCACTTACAATAAACTATAATAAAAAAAACTCAAAGAATAAAAAACTTTGTGCTGTGAGCAATAAGTGTCAAATTTGCGAACAACACCGCAAAATAGTAGAAACTTTTTATGTTTAAGGAATAATGATGCTATACCGTAAGGTGACCAAATGTCAACTGTCAGAACTGAATAGCGGAGCAAAAGAACCGCAATATTTACTTCTGCAGCCCATTTTTTGGGGCCATTTTTTTTGAACTATTTGGCGATCCACTTATATATTCTAAAATCAATGGCTAACGTGTTTCACGATATGTATCAAAGACGTAAAACACTATTAGTACGGTCAAACTTCACATTAAACTCGCAAAGCATGCAGTATAGCTGCATTTTTGGTATGTTGTTTCGACACCATAGGGCACTATAAAACCACATTTTGCAAGCAAAAAAAAGTTGTGCTCGTTACGTAGTACGTGAAAAACTGCGAAATTTACGGTCATTTTTCAGTTTCTGATTTTTATTTAAAAAACCTTACGTTTTTTGACATTATATATTAGGAAGCGTTTAAAGAATAATAAATTTCCAACAAGTTGAGCTAACATGTTTTAGCGTAGGTCTTATAGTTTCAGAGATTTGCGACTTCTTAAAAATACTATTTTTTGTAAACAAGCGTTATTTTGAGTTTTGCTAACGTTTTCGGCTTAATATCGCCTCACCTAATTATGCTACGAAAAACATGCAATAATAGCGCACTTGATATTCTTTCGTTAAAGGGTAAAATCATGTCAGCAAACTTTGTAATTGAAAATAAAAACGCGTAATTCAAAAGGCAGTAGGCCCGCTATCTAAGTTTTTCACACAAATCGCAAGTCGTGTTGCAAAGCTGCAATTTTAGTATATTATATAGGCCCTATAAGGACGTACATAAATGCATATTACAAGAAAAACAAAAAAAAAATTCGGCAAAGGACGAAAAAAACTGAAAAAATATTGGACTTCTTTTACTTTTTGACGTTTAATTAAAAAACTATTATCTTTATGATACTAATTGCTACAAAACTTAGAAAGAATATTAAATTTGAAAGGATTTGAGCTACTTTGCATTACCTTAAATTATATAGATTTTGAGATACGACATTTCAAAATGTGCCCTTCATTAAGTTAAGAAAATAAATGCAAGTTTTGAAGCCTCGTACACCCCCAACTATAAGACTTACAGTAATTGTTATCGGCTCAATTTATTCAAAATTTAATGTAGTTATTATCAACAATTACTTTTTTTCCTTAGCGCGAACGTTTTGCCAATATTTAGTGAATAGCTTTAACGTAACCCAAAATTTGTTTATGTTTTGATAAAAGGGCACTTTTTGAAATGTCGTATCTCATAGTATATATAACTTACGGTGATGCAACGTAGCTCAAATTCTTTCAAATTTAATGTTCTTTCTTAGTTTTATAGCAATTAGTATCAAAAAGATAATAGATTTTTAGTGAAGCGTCAAAAACTAAAAAAAGTCCGAATTTTTTTCCGATCTTAAGTCCTATGTCCAAATATTTTTTTTGTTTTTCTTGTAATTTACATTTTCGTATATCTCTAAAAGACCTTTATAATATACCAAAATTGCAGCTTTGCAACTCGACTTGCGATTTGTATGAAAAACTTAGATAGCGGGCCTTCTGCCTTTTGAATTTCGCGTTTATACTTTCAACTACAAAGTTCACTGACCTGATTTTACCCTTAAATTAAAGAATATTAAGTGCGCTATAAGGTCATTATTGCATATTTTTCGTAGCATAATTAGGTGAGGCGATATTAATCTGAAAACGTTAGCAAAACACAAAATTTTATCTAGTTTACAAAAAGGAGTACTTTTAAAGTCTCGAATCTCTGAAACTATAAGACCTACGGTAATGCATGTTAACTCAACTTGTTGGAAATTTATTAGTCTTTAAACGTTTAACAATATATGACATCAAAAAACGTAAGGGTTTTTTAATAAAAATCAGAAACTAAAAAATGGCCGTAAATTTCTCAGTTTTTCACGTACTACGCAGCTAACACAACTTTTTTTTGCTTGCAATTTGTGGTTTAATACTGCCCTGTGGTGTCTAAACAACATACCAAAAATGCAGCGATACTACTTGATTTGCGAGTTTAGGGTAAAATGATGTACGATTTGACCGTACAATATGGAAAGTCAGCCATATTAGTTTACATTTTTTAGATTCTACTGACAATTGGGATGTAGGCTACGGAGGCTGAGATAATTAGGCATTATTACTCTCATGCCATGCTGTGATGCTAAATATTGTGAAGGTCATCTGCCGTTCGTTTCACGAAACATGATGAAACTAAACTCTCGTGTAGTGCCTCTCATTTACATTGTCTCTTACATATGTGTATAATATTTTCTCAAACATGCAATGAAATATTGTTCTTACGTTCCTTATAATAGGCTGCGAAGTATGACGTTTCATGTGCGACTAGGACAAGAGGTCGTTAATGGATGTAATACAAATCTTGAAAGCCTAGGCCGGCAAAGTGCTCTTTTGTAATTCCATTCCACAGAATTTTGTAGCACAGGCATCATGACATTCTGCCATTATGCAATACTACGCATATAAAAAAAAACTGATGTTTTTGTTGTTTATTGCATTATTTGCATTGCATGTTTGAAAAAAGCACTAAACAGTCCTCGGCCGGAAATATGGGGTTGCTCACTTCAAGGATCAATAACATAAGGCTTGTCCTCGAAATAAAGTAGACTCTGCCATATAATTTTCTTTTAATAAAACCAACATGGATGTTATTAAAAAAGGGCTTCTTTGCCTTTCTTCGGACGCTGTGGTTGAAATTCACGTCAATTACTCTTTATTTTATGGAGTTTCATTTTAAATAAAACTCCATTTTCTTCTGCATTTTAGTGGTGATTCTTCTTTTTTGCCATTTTGGATAATTAGTTTACCTACGGATCTTAACTTAATTGCAATATCGATACTGTAAAAACTGTAAATCTTGCGTCTAAAATTTTTTTTATCGATTTCAAGCCAAACATTGTTGAAATTGTCTCGAAATATCGCCCTTTTTTATTATTATTAAACGGTTTTATTTAACTTCACCTCGTATCAACTGTCTGTCGTCTTTGATTCAAATCTTGTGACCGATTGTACGACCACTCCTCCTGAATCGATTTGAATGATATTTGGCATGCGAGGCAAATCCCCGTGACAATGGCATATTATGATTTTTTATCCTCAAACTCTGATGCTGTCTCTCTAATCAGTACTGCTTACCTAAACTAAGAACCTTAGGCAAGTGCCTATTTTGCAAGTGCAAATGAATTTATAGTGTTTCTGATATAATTATACCAGATACAGATGTATTTCAAAATCCCTTTCCTTCGGCTTTTCACGGAGACGTCCGAATTCCTATTGCTGTCACAATGAACTTCAGTAGCCATTGCATTGCACAGAAGCTGGTCTCAGCCACCTCAGACAGAAAGATAAATTCAGACGTTTCCGGGAAAATACGAACGTAAAAGATTTTACACTACATCTGTACCGATCGCTTAATCTTGATCCAACTCCTCAGTCCTGATGCTGGAGGGTGCCTGAACCATCGGGATGATAAATATTCCAATATTATTTAGGGTAACATCGTGGAGTGTAGGGTAATAGAAAATTAATAAATTATCTACACTTATACATTTATTCAGGATAAATGACTAGAGTCATCGAAAAGGGAGACAGAGCTGAAAGAAGAGCGATGAGTGTGAAGCTGAGGATGTCCGGGATTTCTGAAACAAATAGATAATGTTAGTAACTTCTAGTAAATGAGTACAGGTGTACTGCAAAAGTTCTTTTCCCTTCGGGTTTTCACGGAAATGTCCGAATTAATATTGCTGTCACAATGAACTTCAGTATCCAATTGCACTGAACCTCATGGAGACAGAAAGATAAATTCGTCCGTTTCCGTGAAAATACGAAAGAAAAATTAATATATTTTGCTCTACATCTGTATGTTATTATGTGATCAATATTTCGAGTGAAGTTCGTTTTGACAATCACCGTGTTGCCAATTTTTAGTAAAAGCAGAGATTATTTGTGGTAAAAGTAATTTATTTTAATGTTAATAATTATTGGTATACAACGTGTTTATAAGTAGCCTATATTGAACAACTTTTACTATGGGGCCATTCCCGAAATCTAAAAAAAAATGTCTTTTTCGTACATTATGACTATGACCGATCGATAACGACATTCTGTATGAAAGGGCCAAACATTTTTTTTGATAATTCTGGGTTAGCTCCATTGTAAAAGTCGTTTAGTATAATCTACAAAATCATCCAGTTCAAGGTTTTCACCCTGTACATATCGACGCTGGAAAGGAGAAATTGGATAAGCGACACAGTGCGTACTTTACAGGAGAGGCGAAAAACCGTCGAGATTTTCGAAAAAAAAATCATTAGAATGAATTAGCAGGCCAAATCAAATAATTGAAACATTACTTATGGACATAAATATGTTTTCTATGTGATGTTTTAATTATTTAACGTATTCAAGTGTTATTTAAGGATTTACTGTCGCTTAAGTAAATGGTCGGAAAAATTGATTCAGGTAAAATTATCTAACCAACACGTTGTAAAAGAAATAAGGAAGGTAAAAAAGTTCACCCGAGACTTACATAACAAATTCATCATGTTAAAATTATCTAACTGCCAATGTGGCTTATTTTATATTCGGGTAAAAATATATAAATTGAAAAAAATAGCATAAATATATTAGTAAGAAATATCCACATACTTATAATGAGAAACTATTTTAGACTTCATAGTCAGTCATTTCAATTACAAGAGTAACATTCCGTGACTAGTAAACAAATTTACTTACACGTGAAAAAAGAAAGACACTGTTTTAGGTATTTTTATAACTTTATTCCAAAAAGTAGGTAAGTATGTAAGTAAGAGCGCTCGTACACCTGTAAGTTCTTACGTAAGTTATAGGGACGGAGATATACTAAGGAATGAGAGGTGAATATTACTATCTCATTCCTTAGTATAGCCCTGTCCCTCTAACTTACGTAAGAACTTACAGGTGTAAGGCTGGCCTAAGGCTGGCCTAAGTAATAGTTATTGTTAAGTATTAAAAACAAATATATTTTGTTTGTCTATTTGAGATCATTTCTCTTTATTTTAAAACATGCAAAATCAACAAGGATAACTCGTTATTGAGCCGACAATAGTTACTACCTACCTACTAACGAGGCACTTGGAAACTATCTACTTTTAACAACCGTACCTGTTGGTATGATTATCCACTATTACGTTATGATAACACTTAAAAAGTAGTTTTTTTTTTATTTATTAAAGTTCCAAAAGCATTTTATTTAATGTTTCTACATTATGTGAAAAAGAATAAAATAGCAGACATTTATGTACGCAAATTGTTGCTAACTATTTGACTGACATTTCATTCATGCAAGTTAGGATAAGTGACAGTAGTATTCTAATGTAAATTCAGGTAAAAAGGGATATATAAGCGACAAATGGTTCATAAATAAATGTAGGGGTAAAAATGGATAAACGCCAATAGTTCAGATATCATAGTCAATTAATATTGTCTAACCGTCTTAAATTTTAAATTAAGATAAAGGTAAAATTGTCCGAACGACATAAGAACATAATTATAATACAGTCAGGTAGAAATAGCTAACCCACAAGTGATGATTAGTTGTTACACAGCAAAAATATCCAAGTAAAATTTAACCTGTCATGACAAATAGGTAAAATAATCCAAGATTAATTATGTTGAATTATATTTTATCTAATCTCCATTTTCTTAAAAGTTGTCAAAAACCAAGTCTAAATCTAAATCACCGATGGGATAAGCGACACAAAAGTTGTCAGATGGATACGAAACCTAGTTCATTCGACGCAGAAAAATTTGCCGATTCTAACGGTGTATATAACTCAATATCTTCAAAAATGTCGCTTATCCAATTTCTCCTTTCCAGCGTCGATATATTATCAGACATTGGATGGGAAGTCAATAGTCATCCAATGTCACCGATCAAACGTACCAATACAAAACTAAAATATATATAACCATAAATACTTATAACTGAAAAGTACGCAAATTTGTGAGGTAAAAACTACGAACAAATAAAAACAAACAAATAAATTGCCTTTCAAAAACGGTCCTGAATTTTATTTGACAACTGTCACTCCCTCTTCAATGCATCACGGTAATGAATGTCAATATCAACCTATAAAAACTTAAGCCGCCATTTAAAAATAGTTGTGATTGGTCCATCAAAGATTTGATTGGCTATATTCTTTAAACATTTGTCAAAGATGTTGCGCCGAAATATGCGCGGTGTTAAGAAAAGCGCTACATCCTGCCCAATTCAAAAGCAATTGTTCAATCTTGGCACAATTGAACAATTGCTTTTGGGGGCATTTTTGAGCTGGCGTTAGACGTCCATGTTATATATGGTCGCAGGGTAAAAAATTACCAGGGCATTTTCTGCAAATTACCCGCCTACGGGCTGCGGGATCGCTGCGGCGGGCTGAGGGGTCGATGCGACGGGCCGCGGGGTCGATGCGACGGGCCGCGGGGTCGATGCGACGGGCCGCGGGGTCGATGCGACGGGCCGCGGGGTCGATGCAACTGTTCCATCACGTACAATCTTCTTTGTATGTTTCTCGACCACGATTGTAATAGCTGTATTGTGGTATTCAATGTCAGTCTCAAGTATTGCATGTCATGGTACATATGAATGCCTTCATTAACAAGAGCCCAAAAATCTGATTCGTCTTCCATCTACGGAGTTAGAACACCTACTCGTAAATTACGTCGAACGACACAACGTTTGTGCCCGTGCCGTTTCCACTGGCACTTGGCACAAATGTAGTCTCATCCGACGATATAGTTGGATTACATTCACACTTCCAAGCGAATGAACTGTGCATACCATGAGCTGCCGCCGCATCATTAACGCGGATTTACGTTCTATGCATCCCGCTCGTGCAGGTCAAGGTGCATGCAGACCAAAAGAGCATTCGCTGTTCTATCCCGTACTCTATGAAATCAATGGATCACGTTTCGTATAACGATCGAATTTCGTAGAGAACTGCGAATGCTCTTTTGGTCTGCATGCACCTTCAGGTGCGAGCGAGTCAGATAGAAAGTAAGCCCGCATTTATATCGCGACGGCAGCACATGGTAAGCATATTGTATATTATGATGTGTTTGACATTTAATTCTTCCAGAGGAGCCACTCCATGTGAATTCAACAAATCGGGTTTTTGATTGAAAGAAAAAATGCGAAACCAACGCTATTTATTTTTATTTCTCTTTTATATTTTGAGCTCTGTTCATAAACTTAAATAATATATGCTTAAATATAATATGCTCTATTTTTTTAATAAAGTAATTGTAGCTGCCCACGCAGCGCCGGAGTTTATACTAAAGTTGTACTATTTTTTGTATTCTACAACCTGTACACTTATAGCCTTATTCAAAAAAATATTAAGATCGCTCTCTTTCTTCGTGCGACTGGCAAGTTGTGTTTCTGTTGCGGTACCTAATATAACCCCGCTGAATGCAAATTAGTCCTCGAAATCGTAACCGGGAGTAAGATAAAGTCAACCCACGATGAGGGCCTGTTCACACTGGCGATTCACAAAAGTTGTACGCGGCGATATCGCCGCGAGTTTGCCGCGTACAATATCATATAGAAATCGTCCAAGTGAATCGCTAGTGTGAACAGGCTCTTAGTCTTAGTCTGCAATGAATTGACAACTGAAGAAATCAAAAGTTTATTTATGGCAATACTAATTTGTAGTGGAATAACTAGTTTTGATTCTAATAGGTGTCTAAACATTTTGTATAAAATTATAATTAATTATTAATTATTTATTTGTTCCAATAGCGGTGGAGACATCGGGCTGCTGGTGCGCGGAGGCAAAAGCTTTCCTGGGTCAGTTGGGTCGCCGTCTGCTGGAGAGGGGTCATGACCCCCGCTCTGGATGGTTCCTGGCGCAAAGGTTGTCCATTGCGGTTCAACGCGGAAACGCTGCGAGTCTGATGGGCACTTTTGTGCCGGGAACATTGAGGGGCTGTTTATTTGACTAGGGTGTGTATTTTTAAGGTTTTGTGTAATTTTGTTATTTTTTAAGATGTTTAGTGTTAAGTGTAGTTTTAAATTTTTTCTTTTTATTACGATTAATTTTGTATTGACATGTTTTATAATTATAAATAAATGGTTTTATTTTTAAATTATACAAATATGTAGCTTTTTAGCTAGATAAGCTCAATAAAGCGTGTGGTGTAAGTAAGTCGAGATCAAATATATATTTACATTGAGATGGCGTCGAAAAGGTTATTTTTCATTCATGTTTATTTAGACAATATGAATATATGACTCGCAAATAAGTTATGGTGTCAATCAGATAAAAAAAGCTTTTGACTCCACATCCTTAACTGAACCTTTTACATTTTGGCTGGCAACTTTCCTCTTTGCCATAAGTACTCCATACCATTTCAATCGGATTTAAGTGTAATTTGGCTTACTCTTTATTGATACCAATAACAAAATAAGTACCTACACAGTTTTAAAATAGCCAAGTTAGTAGAAATCGAAATCTATTGAAACCCTTTGGTACCAGAAATAACTGAATTGATGATGCTGTCATGGGATTATGTTTTTTTCTTATTCATTGCAAAATTGCGAATATTTTTAAGCTGCCTAAAGAATACTTGGAAAGCATTATATGTACCTAGTAGTTGTACTATAGTAATTATTGTAGTCACTTATACAGCTTATGGACTTAAATCAGTTTTTTGTCATGGAGTATTAATATTCTTTTGGTTGATCGTACATACATAAGTTATAATTCACTTTCTTTTCTTAAAGGCACCTATTTGTGCCGAATATTTTTATGTTTAAGCATTTATATTTTGTTGAATAACTCGAATAGTTTTTTTATCAAATACTTTTAAATATTTTTTTCAAGTAGTAACGCTAATATGTATGTATTATTATTATACCTACATATTAGATGTCACATTACATCAAATACTAAGTTCACCAACGCCGAGTTTAAATAATTCAAACATTAAGTTTTATTTCTACTCTCGACTGCACCTGATTTTTTTCTATGTTTCTACGTTATTATATATTATCCCCTGCGACACGTACACATTATCCCAAAATACATTCGATAATTCTCTCAGTAATAAGAAGTAACGATATAATACAGCCGTTATATTTCCTACAGTTTAAAATACACTCATTGATATATTATACATTATGACACTAATGTACTTTTACACCAAGAAACAACTCTGTCGATGTCGGTAATACAGTCAAAGCTGCATTAGCGCTGTAATTTAGTTTTTTATAATGTGATTATATATTTATTTTTTTGACACGTGTTTTATAATATTAAAGTATTTTAATTTTAATTCGAATTTAAGCATATAATTAGCAAAAAGTGCTACCCAACACCAGAAGCTTAAAAGTAGAATTTGAATATTCCGATGAAGCACCGCAAGCTTCCACAGATGCCTTTAATTTTTGAAAATTTTAATTTTTAGGCGACGTGGTCGAGTTCTAAAGAAACATAAATTAAATTATTATTATCATAGTGATTTTCCATAGCATTTGACGTCTGACACATTCGCGAGACACGTTCGCAGATAGATATTTCTTATTTTGTTTGACAGCTGTGTCACGGTCATGTTCGAAAGTTAAGATTTCGATTATGGATGGAATAATGCAAGCTTTTAGGTTTGTTTATTATTTTTATTATTTTACTGTTTTTACTAGGTATATGTGGATTTCGGGTGTGATGTGGGTCCAACAGCTATACCTATGTATTTATGTATGTTAAGAGTTATTAATTTAAAGCAATAATACTTATTTTACAAAATGAATAAAATTTGTTTTATATTTATAATATATATTTGTCCCGACTACAATTTTCTCTGCTTTGCCCCAAAGTTGACTGGTAGAGAATACCTCACTAGATCAACACTGTTTAATTGGGAGTCGATTGGGATAGTTTTTGTCATATAATACTTAGATATTCACCATGTGAATATCACCTAATCAAATAATTTAAAAATTATTTTGTTACCTTTTCTAAGAAAAGTTGTTTACTTGTGTACTTACAAATTAGAATTGACCCCACACACATCGTATGAGCAACACTCAGAAAGATAAAAAACATGGCTGCTGCGCACTTCAAGGCACTATAAATTAATTGTATTCTAATTTTTTATCCAAATCATAAATCAGGCAGTACACTTTTAAATTGAAATTTGTTGAAATCACATGGAACACACGGGTCGACCTTAATGCGATGTAACTCCAAGGAAGTAGCTAACGGATCGAGCGGACGGCGGCGGCGGCGCGCGTCTATCGCGAGAATGCAGGAACTGCACTGTCGCGACCACGCGTCGCACAGGGATGGATACCGTGGACGCGGTAGAGGGGTTGTCAGGGGTGCCAAGTTAAGGGTTTTACCCCTAAATTTAGGGGGTAAATTGGGACCTTGGGGTTCCTCAAACTCAAACTCACTTAATGAAGAAGGCCAAAATTCAGCACTTTTTAATGTCAAGCAGATGAAACATATTAATGACAAGCATCAGTAACACTTAGTTCTAGTAATCGTGTCAAAACACTAAGTGTTTAAATAAAAAAATAATAATTCATAAACAATGTCAGTAAAATAACATATAAAAGTAATAGTTAAAACTAGTAAAAATGTTAAAACTAAAAAAAAAGAATATAACAATGTCACCCGGAATGAGAAAAATACAACAAACGACATAAGTACAGTAAAATAACCAAAAATTAGTAAGTCAAATAAATGATCGGCCTGTGTAGACCGGTCCCAAGCATTTTTGTCGTCGACATAATCTTTTGTGCTGTTGTGCTTGTCTCATTATGGTGTTATTATGTATTTATTAAATCTATTGCCCGGTAGTTATGTTATGGGACTAGTGAGTAGTTTATTAAAATAGCGAATACAGCTTCCCTGGAAGGAGTTTTAATATTTTGTAATCGCGAAGCTGGAACTGTTAACTTATTTTGATTTCTCGGGTTAATATCATGTACATCACAAGTTTTCTTAAAACTGCCTATATTTTTTTGAATGTGTTTAATGTTTTCGTAAATATAATATATTGAGAATATACAGTCAACACATTAATCTCCTTAAACTTATCTAATACTGACTCCCTACACTTCATCTTGTGAATTGCACCTATATTATTATGGCACGCTTTTGCAGTACGAAGATGACATTTACATTAGCTGCACTGCCCAAAGCAAGACGTCTGTCTATGAAAAATTGGTTAAGAAAATCAGAAAACTTTGTTACTAAAGGTTCATTCAGACCAAACCAGCATTCGCTATTCTATCCCCCACTCTACGAAATCAACGAATCACGTTTTGTGTAACGATCGAATTTCGTAGAGCGGGGGATAGAATAGCAATGCTCGTTTGGTCTGAATGCACCTTAAAACAAAGCACGCCTTCTTTGGAGTGACGCAATGACAAAGACAGATGTACTGAATGCTTAGTCAAGTTGCCAATCGCTAACGCTTAGTAGCGTATTGTAGTTTTCCCTCTCTGTCGCTCTTCCTTTCATTTACGATTGACGATTAAGCGTTAGCCATTGGCAACTTGTCTAGGCACCCTGAATTGTTTTCGAATATCGCAGTAGGCCTTTAGCTCAGACCTCTTGAATCCTTAAAAAAATGTTTTTTTAGGAGTTTTCCTAAAAACCCTTAGTTTGAGGGGATTTCAGCTTGATCTCTAGGTTAAATAAAATTTGGAGTTGGTAGAGGGCTACCAACTCCAAATTTTATTTAACCTATGCGGAGGGTTAATACGGCAGCCAGGGGGCTGCCGTATTAACCCTCCGCATACGAGGTGAAAAATGTTTATATGACGCTTCCATACATTTGGGGTCTGGTATACCTACCCGTCGTATGGCCGAAGGTTAAGCTAAAATATGGCTAAAATGCAGCTTTATGACATTTTGTTAATGTCCAGTAGGCTTAGCACATGATTGGTGCGACACTCACGACAGTATGTCGCCGCGAGATAGAATTCCTGTCTTTTACTAACTAAATTAATAAAAGCGGGACGGATAGTCTATATATGCCGCTATATTGTGCTAACCCTACAGATTAAGGCCTATTTAGATGGAGCTAGTTTCTGGCCTTTCGTATATGTTAATCAAAATATATCGTATCATGTAAACTAAACGTACGACTCATCACATCATTTCATCATTTCATACTCGCGGTCATCATTTCATAATGATAGTTTCTGATTCTGCACGCGTCTTTACTTTCCACACAAACTTCTAATACACACAAAAATCGTGGAGATTATATACCTAGTCCATGACATAAAGCAAACAATTATGAGCATCAATCACACATATTCTACGTAAATACATAGCTTTTCAAAGGATATTAAATTTCCACCATAATTTTGTTCATATTACCGATCCTTGAATTTCATACATTTGTAAGTTTAATGGAGCCACTGTGCTTAATATATCTTGTCCAGTGTCCACGGTGCAAAAAAAAACGTAAAAAACCGTAGACGTACTAATACGCAAACGTTGATGTTGTTATACGCTAACTGACTGATTGTAGAAAAAAAAATCTCCGCCCCCTTTGATTTCTTATCTGGTATGATTTGTAACTTATTGTAAGGAAGCTTAGATTTCAATTGCTTAGTGTATTTTCTCGGGTGTATTCCAAAATAGGCCTAAGCATGCTCATCCGGCGCTGAACGCGATAGTAGGTACCATGAAGCCCGCCCCGTTATTGACACTGACATCTGTGTGCCTACCATAAGCTACCGCTACGTTATTAACGCTAGTTTACTTTCTATCCCTCCCGCTTGTACTCGCGTATTGGCGCGAGCGAGCCGGACAGAAAGTAAACGCGCGTTAATAACGCCGCAGTAGCTCATCGTACGGCTACTAGCTACTAGGTATCCATAGCACGAGTTGGAAAGTAAAATATAGGTAGGTAATGCATTCGCACTTGCAGTGACATTGGAGCGAGCGCGATAGCCTGGCCTACTACCGCGAAAATCGAGATTTTTCTCTGTCACTCAAACGAAGGCGTCATTAGAGTGAGAGAGACAAATCCTTGAAATTTACGGATTTCGAAGTTCGCGGTAGGGCCGCTGGTACCTATCTAACGAGTAAAATCGAACGTTACCGATATTTGTAAAGCGACAGTACAGCTTCGACTCACGGCAGTGCAGTGTGTGCTTACAGACGCCGAAACTAATTTAGTAAAAATAATAAAGTGTAGAGCCTGATTTTTGATTTGGATGGTAAAAAAATTGCATTTATATAAGCTAGAAATAACTGTCACTCACTAAACAATCACTTTTTTTATCTTATATCCTCCGAGTTTTGCCCATTCGAAAAGTAAATACTGTGTGTAAAGTAAAAGCTAACGGAATAATTTTTGCTATAATCTTTGCGGCGAATCCCCGTGCACATGGAGGACACGTAAGTACTCTGTTAAAGTTTATACGTAATACTGGCTTGTGGTTCAACTGGCATTAATTCATTATCTTTACATTGAAGTTTGTATTTGTGTTTGTATGACGTAAGTTTTTTTAATGTGACCAAGGTAGACAACTGAGCTCTCAGCCTACCTGAATGGAAAGCGGGAACTGAGGCCTATGGACATAGTGACCAAAATATTAAAATAAAGAAATTTACAAAAATAGGGAACCAATTTACAACTCTTTTCTAAAGAACAGAATTTTTAGTAATGAAAATTTTAACTGGGTTCTATACGATCAAACGCGCAGCGTTTTTTTCCTAATGTTCTATTTTCACTAAAATTTAGTTTACATGATTAACAGAGCAATGTACATTTTATTTAAGAAAAAATAAGCTTTACTTCGTAAAAAATCTGACAAAAAAAAACTTAAAAAAAAATTACAGTTATACGAGTAGGTACGTTGACATTAATGTGTCCACCACTTTGTTCCTAGTAGGCTGTCCCAGAAGTAAATTTTTTAATATTTTTTTCAAATAATTGTATTTTCTACCGCTAATTTGTAAAGGTAGGCACTGGAAAGTTACATTCGGTTACAGGTTAACCCTCAGAGAAGACTATCAGCTATCGATATTTATTAATCCAGTTCAAATTTACAATTGCTTTAAATACTTACATGTAGTAAAAGATTTGTGAAACTAATTTCATGAATTGTGACTCCTTTCTGTTAACGCAATAAGAATATATGCCATACAGAATGTGGTCACTGAATTGATCGCAATAAGATCGCATTAAGACAGAAAACAATTATAGATAAAGGTTTATAGGTGTGGCTGAGATTTAGTAAAAGTGCTTGAATCATTGTAAATTCAAGCTTTAGTTTCTAAAACATGCCATTCAATGGGTGATGAAATGGCAGCACTGTGGCGTAAAGTCCAACGAACTATCAAAATAAAAACGCGTATTTTATATTTCTCTATATCTAAACTAGATATTGTTATCTAAACTAAATAATTTCATATCAATTCCCATCAAATGATCAAAGTTATTGTTTTTGCGCCCCTGTTTTAGAGCTCAATGTGCATTAGAGGGTTGAGTGACCGTTTGCTAGTTAAGTAGTCGTAATCCATTACAATATCGAAGAATTTCCAAATAAAATAGAATTTCGATATTTTGTATTCAGTACCTTACCTACCTATGAATAGTATGAACGTGACAGCTGCTTGGACTATGCCTACGTATGCTACGTAGCGCCATGCCTACGTATGCTACGTAGCGCCATGCCTACGTATGCTACGTAGCGCCATGCCTACGTATGCTACGTAGCGCCATGCCTACGTATGCTACGTAGCGCCATGCCTACGCTACGTAGCGCCATGCCTATGCTACGTAGCGCCATGCCTACGCTACGTAGCGCCGCCTAAATCAAATTAAATAGACAATTGGGGTTATTCCCACCTGTTACCACCAACTTGACACCAGTGGTAACAACTGGGAATGTTTTCCCCACCTGTTACCACTGGGAACAACTGGGAATTGAAATTCCCAACTGTTACCACTAAACTAATTGGTGGTAACTACTAGGAATGATTTTTCCCAGTAGTTACCACTAAGTTAATATTTAGTAGTCCTATTGCAATAGGATACCTAGTAGCCATAAATTTTGTTATACAATGGTAACAATTTCCAGAGACTATAATTATTATAAAATGTTATACTACAAATAAAGACGAATTACACTGATTTTTTATTCAAAACAAGAATATTTCAATATTTAATTTTTCTTGTAAGTACCCAAAAACCTTGTAGTAGTTATAATAATCTTAAAAAAGGATTGAGATTCGTAATCAGTTAAAACAACACGATGAAAAATGAAAGTTATCCCTTCTACGAGCCCGTCATCCCTTTTTACCTGCCCCTGTGATAATCAAGTCAGTAGTTCTTAATATTTTTGGTTCAGATTCAGAGTAGGTATAGTTCGAGAAATATAAATTGGCAACTTTCTTCCTACATTACAGTAACAATAAACGTTCAATTTATATCTCTCGAAGTATAATACTGACAACATATTTAAAAAAAAAGTTTAAAGAATATTTTCAAAATGTATTCATTTTTAGTAAAATTTGATGGTTAATAAGATATTTTATAAATAAAGTAATATTCATAAAATTAGCTCCTTATTAATAACTGGCAAAGTATTTTGTGTATATTCTATTAAAAACAAGCACATTACTAGTAAAGTACCTACTTGGTGGTAACAACTGGGATTTATTTTTCCCAGTAGTTACCACTAAAGTGATTGGTGGTAACTACTGGGAATTCTTTTTCCCAGTAGTTACCACCAAGTACTCTGGTGGTAACAGGTGGGAAAAAAATTCCCAGTTGTTACCACTGGTGTCAAGTTGGTGGTAACAGGTGGGAATAACCCGACAATTGCTGTAATTTACTCTTTAGTAAAAAAATCGTACTAAATATTGTTCCACTGAACAATAAAAGTAAATGAACCGTTTTACTTAATATAATAATTGAAACCCCGTGAAGAAATACTACGGTCCGAGTGACCATTATAATTATTAGATTATTAGACCATTAAAACTTAAATTCCAGCTTAGGACTTTGACAAGACTTCGTATATCATTTTGTTGAAAAAGTAAGAGCGTAGGTACTCATATTGTACGAGTATATAAGCGTATTAAATTCAAATGGGCAAAGCTGAATAAATAAAAGATGTTTAATATTTCACGATTATCACTCATATTTTAACAACAAACTGGACTTCTTTGCATAAACTTACGTTAGATATTTTAGTCAGCCTCCATCCAGCCTAGTCGGTAGTGACCCTGCCTACGAAGCTGGAGGTTCCAGGTTCGAATCCCGGCGAGGGCATTATTGTATTTATTTATCACAAATATTTGTGGGACTAGGTCGATATGTGTAAGATGTCCCAAGATATTTATTTATTTATATTATCCTCATGTTTCAGTAGCCGTACCATGAGATTGCGCGGCGATATTAACGCACGCTTACTTTCTACCCGGCTCGCTCGCGCCAACGTGCAGGTAGGTACGAGCGGGATGGATACTTGGATAGAAAGTAACCGCGCGTTAATGACGCCGCGGCAGCTCATGACAGGGCTGACAGGCCACCACCGGCGCGTGCCTGCGCTGTTTTTCTGCGACCACAGGTGTAACGTCACGCCCGCAACGTCAGGATAATACGAGTATTTAATGTAAATTTACGCGATTAAGTCCCGTTTGTCGTTAAAATATGAAGAAAAAATGTAATCAATTATTATTTAAATAGCGGATTCGCACTTCATTTGGGTCGATTGCAACAAAGAATACATATACATGTAGTTAAGGCCTTAATCAAATAAAAGTAAAATTTTAAATATAACTTTGTATTGTTGATTGCTCATAGAAAAAAATAATTTTTCGCCCATTTCCAGTGCCACAAGTTGTTAAAATTTAAGATCGTAACACGTTAAATTTTGTTTTCACTAAAGATCTTTAATTATGTATAATTTTTGTGCAACCGACCCATTTACGAGTAGGTTAGGCCTAGGTATATTAAGGATAATACAGGGTGGAACGGAACGACGATCTTTCCCACTACCGACCGAGTCTACCAACCATTACGATGAACTTTCAGTATGGGACGAACATCGAAAACGTACATGGAAAATTGACTTTTCCATACTATTGAGCTCTAACTAATCGGTGACTTTGTATGAGGGGTTAATTTTTTAAAAAGATATTTTGATGTTGGTCCCATACTGAAAGTACATCGTAATGGTTGGTAGACTTGGTCGGTAGCGGAGAAGATCGTCGTTCCGTTCCACCCTGTACATAATCTTCTCTCTCCGTAGATGGACTCCCAGGAGATAAACCAATCCCTTGCTTCGCTAGTCTTGGTTTTACTCGGCGAGGTAGAAAATTTGGAAGCTGTATTGAGGCTCATCGTGGTAGTTTTAAATAACTTGCCACCGCCAACCGAGATGGGCCAACTGTGGGATCGGCGCTTGTCGCGCCGCCGCCGTCGCCGTCGCAGCAGCGGCCGTCGTTAGCGCCTGTAGGTATGTAATAACTAATAAGATCTTAATTCTTAAATCACATCGATTAGGTGTCCTTGCTGTAAAACAAAGGCATATTTATTCTAATTTTAAACAAATTTCAGCGTTACTCGGGTGACGAAATTATTGTTTCATACAAAAACGTACTGTCCCCCAATCATTCCGATTTGCAATTGTTAGAAATTCAGAGAGAGACTTCCTATTTTTCGAATTTTAATGTAAGTTTCGTTATGCATATACGTGTCGGGACGAGTATAACATCATCACCGACACAAGGAAACAAATTGACAGTGATAAGCATATTCTTTATATTTTTTTGTGTGTGATTCTGTCGGCTATGTTAAAAACCTATAATTGGATGTGCATGCATAATATTATAACCGCCGTTTACAAAGAGTGTCCTGGCTAGCAAGCTATTCCGGATTCGTTTTGGTCGCGGCTTCTGTAGCTGTAGCACGAGTAGGAAGTTATATAGGGATAGATAGAAGTGATATAGGGATACATTACGTAATGCATTATATCGCGCTCGCACTTACATAATTGGCTATGTAAAGTTTTCTGAAGGTATGAATATTATATATTTCCCTGATAGCCGTCATCTTAAGGTTTAAGAAAATGCAGTTCCTTTATTTTTATGTCCTATAATTTGTTAACAATCTTTTTTTAAGAGAGTTAGATGACATTTGTGCAGTTTTATGGATGAATACAGCTTAATGCTTTATAAATATAATATTAATTCCTTCAGAATACTTTACATAGCCAATTGGAGCGAGCGCGATGGCCAGCTTTACGTATCGAGTAAACCTAACGTCACCGAAACTTACTGCGACTACTACTAATGTTATGAAGTGTCAAATTCCAAGCATGTTTCCCCCCTTATTCATAAACGTCTCCCTACTTACTCGTATAGTTGCCGATTTCTAAGAATGAACTTTTGACATTTATAGATTGATCCTTATAAATAAGTTGGTAAGACTCACCACTTTTCCGATAGTCTTAACGTCATATAAATTATAAAGCTCATTTTTAAGGTGCATTCTGACCAAACGAGCATTCGCTATTCTAACCCCCTACTTTACGAAATTCGATCGTTACACAAAACGTGATTCGTTGATTTCGTAGAGTGGGGGATAGAATAGCGAATGCTCGTTTGGTCTGAATGCACCTTCAACTGTCAAAATGTTCATTCTCAGAAATCGGCAACTATAGGGATTTTTAGGGTTCCGTAGTAAATAAGGAACCCTTACAATTTCGCCATGACCGTCTGTCTGTCCGCAGCGTAGCTCAAAGGCTCTTACAATATGACTTTTTATTTTGCAGTAATCCTTTAGTGTTGGAAATCTTCAAATATGTATTTGAAAACGAATAAGGGTTCGAAAATATATTTTATTCTATAGTCTATATTTTCGGAGATATTCGCTCCAGAATAACTTTTGATCCGTGAATTCAAAATATATTAAAAAATCATTAAGAGTGAGTGGTCTTACTTAATAGGTATATATGTTTTTATACATTTGACGATCTTTTTGTGAATTAGTGTTATTTTGTAAATGAATCTATCTATAGGTACCAACTGTAAAGTAAAACTATTTCGGCCCAGCCGTTTTTGAACAACTACGGAACCTTACACTGAGCATGGCCCGACATGCTCTTGGTCGCTGTGCTTATTTTATTCTGTTGTTGTGTTTGGTGTAGTGATAAGTGGACAGGCGGATAACGTAGTCTTGGTGACAAGGTTACGGTTTTACCCTTTAAAATGGAGCCCTGAAAATGTTACTCTTAATCAATCGCTCTAATAAATGTATGTTGATTTACATTGCTTTTGCGTTACCTATATTTTAAATTTAAAAATAATATTTGCAGATCTAAATTCCCAAAAAATATCATTCGGTCCCATTCATATATTGTGTAACATTAGGATGTTCCTAATATCGATCAAATAATAATAATATTATCTATTTGTTTCAGACTTTTCGGACATCCTCACCCTCATCCCACTTCTCCGATCTCTTTGTCGGGTTCTTCTTTTCTATGGTTCTAGTCTTTAGTCCTGAATAAATGTATTGGTATATATAAAATGGCTGTATTCTATTTCGTGTTCCTGTCACTGCTTTTTGAAATGAAGGTTAGGTAAAATAATGATTTGAGAATTTTGGAAGACGGAGAAATGAGTCGAGAAGACAGTGGCTCAACCTCAGTTCTCAGGCCCGGGGTGGGCCGCATCCTCCTCAAAAATTAACCTCACAAAGCAGATGCCACGCACGATTAGTAGATTGTTCTTCCTCGTGCACAAGGCAAGAAACGAGCCGATAGTATCAAATTACCTATAGGTAGTTATCATGTTGTCGAAAATATGCTTGTGTGCCGTAGTATCCACCTGCGCCACACTACAACATTATGACCCTACAATTTATAATATACCTACTATTAGCGGACACTTTTTACTGAATTTAGTAAAATGGCCGAAAATTAATCAGTATTTTATTCAACTAAATGATTTTTGGTGGAAAAAACGCAGATTCTGATTTATTCTTATTAAGTATTTGAGAGTATAATATTATTGGATTTTCTGCCAATATCATCATATCAGTTACGTTTTTCTTCCCAATTACATTTAAAATTCGAATGTGATTAGCATCAGAATCTGGTGCTGACAGTAGTCGGTGCAATGGTGAGCTTGGCATGCTACCTTTTGTCACGAATTAAAAATAAAACGTAAGTATTTTAAAAACGTTTAGTTGTTAGGAGAAACAATGTACAGTCAGAAAATTGTGGTTTACCACTTTTCGACTTTATTAGCAGTGAAAAGAATCGAAAAGTGGATTATTATGAATATTTCAGCGATGCAGCAAGCGCTGGCGATGCCGGCCACATCGATGTTGTTTCACCTAGAGTGAGATATGGGTGCGCCAAAGTATTTATAAAATTGCAACTTAGATTATTGGAACTCCGAAATTTTTTCTTATACAATTTAACTTCATAATGATCGGTATTTAGAATAATCTTTGTTCATAATCATCATCACATAGAATTATTTATGTTCATAATATTGTTTTTCATACATATTTTTAGTACTAACTTTTATGTTTATATAATTTTTCACCATACTTATTTTATGCTATATATTCTAATGTTATAGGTATTTATTTTTATCTGTACCTACTGGTTTTATGTATGAATTATTTTTGTTTAATTAAATATAAATCGTACTATTACTGTAAACTAGCTACCTGCACAAATCAGGTTGTGGCAGATTAGGTACTGTACTAAACGGGTTCCCTCTAAACTTTTTTGTCCGAAACGCTTAGGACATAACAGACTTGGTATAATCTATTTTGGCATCAACTTAATGAGACAGAAACATCACTTGGCTTAAATAACAATATTTCGAATATTATTTTGTCCGAAACTATCTTGGCATATCATTAATTACGCCGAGTGTTATAAGACAGAAATTAGATTTGCATTTTTTTTTTGGGCATGTAACCACATGTTCGAAACTTGCCTTTTTCGTCAGGCAGAATTTGCTGTGAGGTTGAAAATTTCTGCAGTGAGCGAGCGAAGCGAGCGAACAAAACCTTCCGGGGCAGATCCGACTCGGATAGGTTAGGTTAGAAGACTAAGGCGGGAGCTTTGCTCCCGCCTTAGTCTTCGAGGTTATTTTTTTTTTAGCAACCTAGAAAGTACTCAGCTCAGTAACACAGTAAGTAACGTATAGAATATGACTACTACCTCGATTATATTGAGAAGTTGTAATTATTCCTTCTCTGTTATGCTAAAACAAACTATGCCGAGACTTTTTATGCACATCCAGATTATGCCTCATCATAAATAGGAGCATCGAAATTATGCTCGAATAATATTCGAACAACTCGAAATCTGCCACAAAGAAATATGCTAAAGTTGAGTATGTCACAACAGTTTCTGCACAAAGCCCATTATGACTACATAGTTTATGTTATTCATAAAAGAATTATACCACAACAGAGTGAACCTAATGGGAAAATATTTATAAATAAACAATTTATTTCAAATAACTTTATGAGTATAGATTAATCTACTTGACGACTTTAGGAGGATAAAATTTCGAAATAAAAATCGTTATGAACATTGTAGGTAGAAGTATAATTTTTAGTAAGAAAAAAAGTATGAGAAAAAAATTTCGGAGTAATGATGATTATGAGTAAAAAACGGTATTAGTAAAAATAATCGAAGAAAAAATTGTATAAGTGCCAATATGGACCCGTGAGATATATAGCGCGCCAGCCTCTCCCCGCCCCCCCTCCGGCCGCCGCCGCCGCCGCCATTGCCGGCAGCCAGGGGCTTGCAGACGCATCGGCTGCATAATTGGTTTACAAAATGTTCTAGTTTTTAAACCTATTTTTTTAGTTTTGTTTTATTTTAGGAAAATAACTGAAATATTTTAAACTTTATTTTGGTCGTAATACCCAGCCGAACTGAATAATAATTTAGGGGTTCTATTTTCTATGCTTAAATTGAAAATGCATTAATTTGGTTTTATCAAAGTTTTACATCATGCTGTTTGCAGTTAACCTTTGGGATACGAGTATAAGGTACATTTAATTTTTTGCCTTAGATTTTAAAATCTCGAAGCTGTAAGCAGTCACGAGTTAGCAAGTGTGTCATCCGCGAATGCCAGAATCTCAATATCTGGGCATTACCAACGATCATTATTACCAAACTTATGGATATAACGAGATAAGATTTCGTCCACTTTGTTTGTAATCAGCAGTTCAGTTAAAATTACATACCTATAGGATTCTAGATTCGTTGTCTTTGGCCCGCCAAAAACATGACGGCACTCACAGCCGGCTAAATCGTGACTCAAGTTAAATACGCGTCAGCTAACAGGCCAGAATTGCCAGCAATATAATCAGCTATAAACCACAGATAAAAAAGACGCTAATCGAGCTCATGTACAGCCGAGAGCTGAACCCCCTTCCGGACCCCGCACTCCAGCGGGCATGGATCCGAAGCCACGCCTGCCCAATTTACGCGGTTCTCCTGATTTAAATACCGGTGCCTGAGGAGATGGATCAACTCAGGCTGCAATCAAAACTTCTGTAACTTTGCCCATAGTATATCATATTATCATACTATTCATACTAGATTAAAAGCTAGGCCGATCTAGTCAGGTCCAAAAAACAGGCGTAAACTGGCGTTTTTCTGTCTGTATAAACTCGTAGTATCTGGCACTTCTCGCAGTTAGACTAAGAATGGCCACCTCTGTAGATAACCCAGAACGAAAACCATACTGAGCTGAACTGCTGATGATGATTTTAATTTTACAGTGCCCGATAGAAAAGCCCAATGTCAACTCATGCCAACTCATGGTACGGCTACCAGACTGAGTTGGCCACGCCCCATCGCCCTATTGTCTCCGTGCAGGGCGCAAAGCTCATTTTAACGCGGGCTTATCCCCCCACTCACACCCCTAGCGCCAAAGCGACGCGATAGCATCCTCGCTCACCAGCGAACGAAAAAAACATGGAAGATTCTCTTCATACTAAATTCTGTTTATACAACGGGCAAAACCTGGATATACGCATCTCCCAAATTACGGAAATATCCATAGATATCATTGGTCAACGTCAAAACGATGCGCTGTGAATGCTGTGATTGAATTACAAAATTATGGAGTTGTAATTTTATCATTATAATCAAACATAATGTAGGTACCTACCACAACAATGTACTTTAATAAAGTTATTAAAAAAAAACATCGGATAGATAATATTTTGTACGGATTGATTGATTTTTTTAAAAAATCAAATTGAAACTAGCTTTTAACAATCAGATGAGACAAAACGGTTAAATTATAAGAGCAAATAATTATTACTTATAAAATAATCAGCTAAACATACTTAACAACATTTTGGTCGATAAAAGTAAATTCTGAAGAATAAAAGCTAGTCAGTAAAATAATTAAAGTAGTTCAACATTCTTTAAATTCTTCAGTTTTAACAAAATAATTAATACACCATAAAAAAACTCGATTAGAAAATGTGCTGGTAGTCATTACATAAAAATTATTTCACTAAAATTTAAATATATAGCACGTAACGTATGCTCGCAAATAAACCATTGCTGATTCTGTCGATGTAAACCAATATAACGAGACCCGTAAGATGTATGGGAGCGTTGTAACTGGTTACGATACGAAGCTCGTCGTGTCATTTAACTTGAAATACACTAGTTTGCCAGTTTATGATGTATTAAAAATCAAAATTACACGACGTTCGTGACAGGCTCGTAAACAAAATTGGTAAACAATATTCAAATAATTGTTTTAAAGGAATTTGTTGTGAAGGAATTGAATTAAAGACGATATAGTGTTGTTACACTTATATCATAATAATTCAAGTTAACCGGCATGTGTATGACACAGCAGAAGACTCAAGTACTTAATAGTATTTTGTAGCTCTCCAAAATATATGAAACATGTATATAACTATTTAAAAAATGATGCGCCAATTCCTACACGTTAAGGAATGTCAGCTTTCCATCATTAGCTCACCAACATGCTATGACCACTTAAACGCAAATACTCGAATAGCTTAAGAATGCATGAAATATGTTATTTTTACAGAATTATTCCCCAACTAATCGTGAAGGAGTTGAACCTTCCATAATCAGCTCACAAATACATGAATGGCTTTCGAAAATATATGAAAAATGTCATGTGTGAAAATATTTGAAGAACGAATATCAACAATATTTGAAGAGTTCCCTCGATTTCTCCAAGATTCGATCAACAGATCTCGACCCTAGTAAAATGGAATCAACTATAAAGAAAGTATACCCTATGAAACAAAAAAAACTCAAATCGGTCCACGCATCTTCGAGTAGGTAATCGGGGATTGAATTGGAACATACATAAAAAATTCCATCGAATTGTAAACCTCCTCCTTTTTGAATTTTTGTCGTTTAAAAAGTACAATAAAATAGTACATAATGAATGAGAAAAAACGAATGAGGTAAGTATTTTGTTTTCGCACGTGTATCGTACGATGTTATGAACTTCTCGCACTAGCGCGTAAAAAAAGCGCCATCTGTACTGAAATAGATATTTAAGGGGGCTTCCATATCACAAGAATAGTACAATTACGACACAAGTGCGAAAAACAGTCACCTTGACTTTCGAATCGCACTTGGCCTGTTTTTTGCACCCGTGCTGGTGTGCTAGGTATTGGATAACATTTAATCTTATTGCTAGGATGATAGAGTCGCCATTTAAATAAAGCGTCAGTATTTTTATGCAAATATAGTTAGCATCAGTCAGTATCAGTATCAATGATGACCAGTGTCTCGCCAAAGCTGCGCTGCAGGGTGGGAAATGGCTGAGACTAAATTGGGTCCGGTGCCGCATTAGCATGGATTACGTGCGGAAACGTAACGGACGGCATAGTACAAACAGCAACACTCCTAACTGACCACTAAAGACGGAGCCGAGAGAAAATTCAAGCGATAAATATAATAATATATGTGTATTATGACCACTTCACAATAAATTTTGCCTATGTTTAACGTACCTCTGTCACTGTAGTTGTTTAAGCATCTTTATCATATCTTTATTATAATACTATAAAAACGTACAGGATTTCTTGCAAAAAATTGCATTTCATGACATTATATTAGACACGAAAGAAAGAATACTGTTACAAAATTCTTTTGAATAGCTCGCGAACAGAGCCTCCGCACATCTTGTGTTCGACAGCAACACGCGGCCTTCTCGTGGCTAACCGTCTCTTTTAAATGAGGGCTCTCTCGAAAACGCATGCCACTAGTTGGCGCTACTTAGCCGTAAGGTACCGCTAAGAAAAACAATTATCTAGCTCCAAAGAAAAACTAACTAGAAGGTTTTTTTTATATAATTTTATTAACTCAGACAAAACAGTAAATACGAAACTATGAGCGCTCGGAGAATTTAGACAAGGTTCTGGACCGGACGCCTCAGTGCTGCCGCCCTGGTGAACGTCATTTCAGAAAACCCTCATTGTATTGATTAACCGATAGCCGCGAAAAGGTCGCGAGTTGCTGTCAAACACAAGATATGCTAGTCCCCCTGATGTAGTGAAAGTGAATAAAGCTTTCCCATCGGGAAAACTCGCAAACAAGTAGACGCAGAATGTAGAGTTGTGGGTAGGTGATAGGCTTTGTAATGTGTTGTCTAAATTTATATTCCGAGAGGAGGTCTAAAGAATTATTGAAATTGAATCCTTTTTTTTAAATTATGATATTAAAAACTCCTTCTTGAATGATATTGTACTTTGCATATTTAATGTTAATATATTTAATTTAAAATCGCTTCCTCCGTTCGGTTTCAGTACATAGTTAGCATCAAGATTTAGTGTTCAGAAATTTCTGCCGCGCAAACCTTTCTCTAGTACGTAATATTTTATTTTGTCTAGTATTTAGTATAATGACTGTCTTAGTAAAGATCATAATATTCATAATTTTATTCAAATAACATACAATAATTTAAAATGTAATAAGTAATTAGTGAAAATAAAATTATCAAGTCCTAGAAAAAGTGTTAAACAATGTGGAGAAGGGCGGCACCATCCAAGCCAAGCCATCTATTCTGGCAGCGGGCTTGTATCTAGTACGTAATTGATCGACATAGCAGTAAGATCAGTATTTTCGATGTTCTAGATTAGGTAATGTTTTTGCAGCAAGATAAGGACAGCGCCACAAGCTCTTTCTTGTAGCCAGTAGGACGCTGCTATTTTATAGTCTCTAAATTGAATTAATTCTATCTTTTCATTCGATAGCCACGATTTGGAGGTGCATATTGCTTGATATATTTTATTTTCATTTATTGTGTTAAATATTTATTGACCAAACTAATAATAAAATTTATTCGACAAAATATACAAGATTAAAACATAATTTTATAAAACTACATTATAAATAAAAAAAATCATTTATTTATTAAAACAAAAGTTTTAATAGTTTGTAACCACATGGTATTTTAGTATTAGGTACGATGATTTAAGAGTGTAAACTGGAAATCGCTAACTATTATTATGTCACTAGTTGTGAGGACCTGTAATTGGCTTCATGTTATCTGAGTTTAATGTTACTTACGTTATTAATAGCTGTTGGTACTCCATACAATAAATAAATAAATAAATAAATATGACATTACAACAGAACACCAATGCGTCATGAAACTAAAATTACACAAATATATAAAAACACATTAATTTGATCTAGGTTTAGGTTTTGTGAATAAATGCTTCCACACACATTTTGAAGTGTCTAGCTAACTGTGTTGTCGTTTGTACTCTGGACCATTAGCAGAATAAGGGATTATCACCCCTTTCAGTCTGATCCGATGACGGAGTCTCATTACCATCTAGTGTCAGCTTTTAAATTGAATCCTAAATACTGATACGGTATCTAGATACCGACATAATTTAGTGTGTTTGTACCTGAGTTTCGAGACTAAATGAAACTAAAATTGTTTATTAATTGCTTCGCTTTATAACTTTATTATTACAACAAATGGAAATAAAAACTGTATTATTTAACAATGCTTTATATTGAAGTCTTCCATTGAATTGTCGACAATTTAACTTTAAGTAACGGTACGTCACTATCAGTGGGGCTTATGATAGTTTGGCGTATAGTGGCATGTATCACTAAACTTTCATACTTAACATACTAAATAACAGGGGTCGAACAAAAAGTGCGGATGACGTCAAACCACTTGTAGGACGTTTTCGAACGGCATTTTTGATTTTCATAAACAATTTATCAGTAAGTATCGTTTAATAACCTGTAAAGTACGTTTTAGATGGCACAGTGTCAATCAGATGGACAATTAATATAGGTATTTCGTTATTGTTTCCACCATCATCAGCCTATGAGTAGTCCACTGCTGCACGTAGGCCTCTCCTATTAACTTTGCGTATTAACGCATTAGAAGGAAAATATCCATAATCGCCACGCTACTGGGCAAGCGGATTGGCGATCGCAGTAATGTGTCCACTATGATGACGCTGCTGCCCATCAATATTTTATCAAATATTAGTCAGTGACACTTCAATCCTTTAGTCGACTCTTACGACACCCGCAGGAGCAGTTGGGGTGGTGACAAAAATGTATTCTTACTGCCGTCACCACACGGCCAAATAACCGACTATATTTAGTTACGATTATATTTAGCTAAAATATACTATATTTACTGCCCGCTGAACCACTGGGAATTTATGAACAAAATTAGTCCTATAGGTAATTATTTTGGTCGCCCGCAGACCACGAACCCTGTAAATGTTCGAAACGTCGGGATGTAGTTACATTTAATTAATAAACGCAATTTACTAATGTATAAAAATCGGCTAAGTGTGAGTTGGACTCACGCACAATGGGTTCCGTAGCAGTAAATACGTATAAGAATGAGTTATGACTTTTACATAGCAGGTCAAGGTTATGTAGGTTATAAAGAGGTTAATATAGAAATCCATAAAGTATCGAAGGGAACAACAATTTGAAAACCATTGTATGTTGAAATTGTTGAATGCATCACGGTCGGTATGAGGCATATTAACTCGAGTCATTAAAAGCCTTCCGCCTACGGCGTCGGGCTTCTAACACTCTCGCTCGACTCGTCGGACTACTACTACAACTCCAAACTTAACTCCATAATCTCTGGCGTTGGTGATAGTAATACATTGCATGTATGATAGATGGCGCTAAGTTTGTGCTGTACGTCACGGTGGTCATTATGTGTAGTAGTTCAGTTATATAGCGATAGATGTCGTAAGGTTAACTATTGTGGAAATACTGACATGCATTAGGTGACACAGCCGGGTGTTCGCTGGACTTGGCGTTGGTGATGATAGTTCAATGCATGTATGATAGATGGCGCGCAGGATGTGCGGTACGGCACGGGGGATTACAATGTGTAGTAGTTGAGTTACACACCGATAGATGTCGGGAAGGTTAACTTTTGATAAATTCTCAGATGCACTTTAAAAAAAGGATTTTGTACTTTCACACATTCATCTACATCACCAACGCCAAGTCGAGCGAACACCCGCTGTGTACCTAATGCATGTCAGCACGGCAAGCACGTCATGGGCGCGGGACGACAAAAACTGCGACATAGAGTTTTCTCGAGCTATGTCACGAATTGGTAGCACAACATGCGCGCGAGATAACGCTGACTCGCGATGATCTATCAAAGCGACATAATTATTTCGCTTGAAAGTCCCACGCGAGATATCCTCAAAATTCGTAGCACAAGTGTACCTTGAGCGATAAAATACATTGCGTTTTAACGTCAAAATGCGACAAATTGTCTTCGAGGTGTGAAGGTGGCGAGAAAGTCGAGAAACACATAAAGTTCGTTACGGATTGCAAATTTAGGCTTTCAGTCGAATTATTATTGTAGCTATGAGCTATGTATTGGTAGTTATGAATAATTTGTTTTAGTACTTGCGTTCTAAGGCATTATTTAATGTTTTAATATTAACAAACTTCGTTTCATTACCGACCCTACAGTCGATAACGTAAGGTCTGAAGACCCATGGAGGTTCAATAGAGAATCATATGCTAGTAATATTTTCAAAAGTAGCGGTTGTAAAGAAGAAGTATTAACGTACCATCAATGCTAATAGCTATTGAATAGAAGTATCTAAGGGCAAGATGCATAATAGTACCTATTAATTGTGATAGCGATGTTCTGTGTAGTATACCGTACAATTACGCAGCTACATTTTACAAGTACAATATAATTAAGAAAAGCGGCATTTGTACACATAATCTATATAGGAAAAGGTAGATCAGCCTCTATTAGTTCACGGCTGCATGGGCAATGTCCTTTCCTTAGCCTATGCGCATGGACGCATTAGGAGGTTAATATATACCCATAGGCCTCTTTCATACATCTTTGGGGGAGGCCTATGTTCAGCAGGGGACGTCTTTCGGCTGATATGATGATGATGATATACCCATAATCGGGAGTATTGTGTCCACTATGATGATGCTGCTGCCCATCATAGTGGACACACTACTCACACTACTACCCATTCATAAATAAATAGTCAATGACACTTCAATCCTTTAACCGACTCTTACGACACCAACGGGAAGAGTTGGGGTGGTGACAAATGTAATCTTACTACCGTCTCCACACGGCTAATAACTAGTATTTTAAACAAATAAAAATATATATAACAAATAATCCAGTATGTATTTATTACAAAAAAAATATTTATTATAATAACATGTAATAAATACTCAATGTAACAAATATTTGTATCGTAAAGAACAGTTGAGCCAAACAAGTTTACAATCACAAATATATTAATAATTGAATTAGGTAATAAACGCCTGTAATTTCTGTTCTATTGTAGACGATCGTCTGAATTGAATGGGCACTTTTATACTTTGCCGCGGAAATTCGCATCCACGGCGTTATATTTTCTTCCACTATGTGAAATGAGATTTATTAACATAAATTGTAACAACATTAAACCTCATAAATATAGTGAAAAAATATCATACACCCGTGGGCTCTAACTTCAACGATACGCTTTAAAACCACCCAACCAAACGCAGGCTGCGCCACGAGCTCGGGCGCCAAGCGTAGGTACTCTTGTTGTTCACGGCGAGCTGCAGAGCGCGACCCAGCGGCTGCCTTCATAGCTGTTGTGGAATCCGATTTGCTGATTGCGAACCTTTTTCTTCAGTTTGCGCCATATCTTTAAACAGTATGAATAGTTGATAAATACCATGCTTTATTGACAGCTCCGCAAAAATAACCTGTAGATCAAATAAATAATCGTAGTATGATTTTTACTATACATAATACTATCAGACGCGATGTATGTAACTTAAGGTGTTACTTTTCTTGAACATACTTGACCTTAATAATTAAGTTGGTATATGCAGGATATCGGATATATCAAACTACTTTTAGGTCATAGGTATATTGTTTTTGGACCTGGAGGATGGATTAAGGAGGCGGGTATCGGGTACGAAAACGAAACCCTCATATTTCCATCATAAATTTAAATGATTTGTACAAGTTTTCATCGAAATACCTGCTGGTAATTTGAAGACCCGATATATTTATTTTTTGGAGTTTGACCCAATATAGGTACTTCATCTTTTCCGGATCCACATTCTCCCTCTGGAAACTATGGGTTTAGTTCAACGACATCTTGCTTTGTATTATTATTGGGTTCCGATGACTGAAATATAATTAATAACATAAATTTTTATTAAAGAACTATGAACATGAATTTCAAAAAATATACGGTTTCAATGTAAATAATCGTAACTAACATCCACAGAACCTAAGTAACGTATAATTAACTTAAATTTTACGTTCACGAGCCATTTAAAATATCGCCAATTAACACAACACAATCTACAAATGTCATGTGAAAGATTATTATTATGACACTTTGACATTTTCATATTTGTCCTATCTCTTTAATATTTATACTTCGTGAACGAGACAAAGTTATCGTGACTAGAGATGTTTCATTTTTAAAGCTTGCTGTTCACTCATCATTCAACATTATTTATACCGATTCAGTGTTGCTAGGAAAGAAAAGTTAGTCCCACACATAAATGGCAACACTTGTTATGTCGCCCGCGGGATGACTCTTTCGCATGGAACTAATTTCTCGAGCTGTTAACTTGTGCTACCAAAATCGAGAAAAAGACGGCGAGAAATATAAATTTGACAGCCGCGACATGGGTTTGTCGCAGCGCGAGCTATCTCGCGCTCAATGATGTGCTTACCGGGCAGTATGTCAACCCCTTACCGCATAAATAAAAAAAAAATAATTTGAACTCTAATGGCAAGGGGTTAACAATAGTTAACCTTCCCGCATCTATACCTGAAAACCTATTTAGATTCCAATACTTGTCAAAAAGTATTGCCATTAAAATTAAATAAATATTAGGTGGTTCGGTAAATTTTCACTTCTGTAAATGTTATAGGTAGCTACTTATTTTATCTATATTGTTAAAATACAACATTTAAATCTACTTCTTAACTAAAAAATCGTATTTAAATACTTATCGCAAAAAAGATATTTAATTTAAATGTTTTATCGGAGAAAAATTTAAAGTACAGTTGCAATAACTCAGGATTTAACAACATTTGGTACCAATGAATAGTCTCGTAATGTGTGATTAGGTACATTATTAGGAAAACTGGTTAGGTTACCAAAAGGTTGTTTTTTTTTAAACGTTACAAATATTACAATGACGATAACTCGTGTCACTGGTATTTCGCCATCTTTGGTAAATTTTTTTGACGTATATTTGAATCCGATTAAGTTTTTGAGTTTAGTATATTATTTATTGTTTGTTTAGTGCAATACATAAACCTAGATGGGATCATGGGACTTCCCTATGGAAGGCTAGATGGTGTAAAATGGGGGAAACCTATGTCCTGCAGTAGACTAGTATAGGCTGATGATGATGTCGGAAGTGATGTGATATCCTAGGAATTTATGTCTGGTAATTCATAGCTTTAAGAATAATCTAAACGCGGACGACGGAGACAACGGCAAAAGCTAAGTGTAACGGGATTAATACAAAATATATTATCTTAAATTAAGGATGAACTTTATCACGATTTACACAATGACGAGTTGTATTAATTTATTAATATATCGCTGTGTACCGATGGTTGGTTATTTCTGAAACGTCACAATGGTAATAATGACATGGGACAGCGTGATATTTCGCCATCTTTGGTAGTTTTTGGTAGATTGGTTTGACGTGTATTGGAATTTAAATACGTTATAAACTTTTTTTTATACTTATCACGGTCAAACTTTACATTAAACTCGCAAAGCATGCAGTATAGTTGCACTTTTGGTATGTTGTTTAGACACCATGGGACAATAAAAAACCACATTTTCCAAGCAAAAAAAAATATGCTATCTACGTAGTACGTAAAAAACTGCGAAACTTACGGTACTTTTTTAGTTTCAGATTCTTATTAAGGTTTTTACCTTTCTTTTTTTAACATATATAAAATTCCAACAAGTTGACCCAATACTCGTATGCATTACCGTAGGTCTTATAGTTTCAGAGATTCGAGACTTCAAAAAGTACTCTTTTTTGTAAACTAGATAAAATTGTAAATAAAATAGTCATACATCGGTGTATATACACACAAAACTATTTTACTTCTGACGAAACGGGAGCTGCCTTTTTCCATACAAAAGTATTGCCCTGTTTCCTTGTCTTCCTTTTTTCATATAAAATCTATTTTTGCATCGCCTGTGTCGATATGTTTTGCTTTGTTTGACGTTATTATTACAAGCCTACAGAAACTGGAAAAATAACCAAATTATAAATGCGTTTTAAGATACTCATAAAATAGTACATTACGATACAAGTGCGACAAAAATGATATTCGAAACGAGTGGAGATAATATTTTAATCGACACCCTTTTAGCACGTGTATCGTAGGACGTTTCTTAGTGCAGATGGCCCTCCGAAGTTTTGGCCGTAAAATGACCCAATTCTCGCACTAGAGCCTAAAAAGTACACCATCTGTACTAAAAAAAATTATTTCGTCGAGTGTGAAAGTTAGAGCTCGAGTGAAAAAGAAGTCTTTACACGTGTATCGAACGACTTTTTTCATAACAAGTGCCATAAAAAGAAAAATGTATGCACTCGAAGCGTGCGCAAAGTTTACTTTTCCGCATTAGTTAGGAAAAAATATTTCGTTACTGTCAAAAAAGAGGAAACATACCGACATTAGAAATACCTTTCTTAAATTGCTTATAAAATAAATTTTGTTACATATTACTTAGTCTATTTTTGGAAGAGGAAACAGGGGACACAAAACCATGTTTCCGCCTATTTTACATAGGTATTATCAATCATTTTTTTTTTTTTTTTATCATTATTTTTTTAACTTATCTACATTTCCTTTTTCCTTTAAAATTATCTTATTCAAGAAACAGGATAATCATCCATGGCAAACACTTAACTTAATAGAATCAGTTAATAGACAGTCATTAAACCTCCTATGGTGGCCTAACGTAGAAAATGAAAGAACACGTTCGTGTAATATCTAGGATTATAAGCCAAAAAGCGGTCCAATAAGACCTACGTTACAACTTACGAGCAAGTGTGTTGAAAAAAGCATTACAGTTGGGAATCAGTAGACATGAAATCTAGAGAATATGGAATCTGTAGACATAGGAATTTGTAGGCATGTTAATCTGTAGAGTTAGGACTCAGTAATATTGAAAATCTGTTTAGTAGTGTGTTTTTTTTTCAGAGGTACGTATCAATCTCCCAGGCCCACAGATCAGTATAGATAGCTAACGGTGGCATGGATGCGCGCCCTATGAGCCAGTCGCAACTTACCCGTGACTGCAGGATGAGCTCGGACATATCCGCAAAATGCCAAATTGTGCCGTTATTTCTTGTAAAAATAGGAGTGTAAATAAACATTTCAAGGACTATTGAGTCACGTACCACATGAAAGTATTGATTTTTTTAGTTATTAGTTGACAAATCCACGTATTTTTACAAATAATATATAACAACAAACCGCTGACATAAATGTCATAATGATTTTACTTGGGCGTACCAATTGGTTGAACTATTCAGTGACAAATTGTATGTGCGTTTTACATTGACGGCTTAGACCGTTAGATAGTTAATAAATTGCTTTGTTCATATTCAAATATGTTTATAATTGACATTATGTAGTTTATTATTTACAAACCAGATCCGACACGAAAGTAAGAAAAAAGTTTTCTAATTTATTATTAAACGACATAAAATGAAAACAAACAATATAAGGACTTAACTTAACTACCTATAAATAAAAAAATTGGCCTAAATCGCCGTCAGTGGGCAAGGTACCCAGAAGGCTGGCCGCATTCCCCCGTTGTGTAGCTATACTTAAACGCTGTGCAAGGTACTGGCCACTCTGGCCAGCCCTCTGGTCGCCTGAGGTCTCTCTTAGGCGAGCCGCTAGATCTTTAAAAAGTCCATGTGCACTTGGCCCCCATGGCCCCAAGGTTAGAGTCTCTCGCTAGATGGCTGGATCAGGGGTCAGATGCAGAAGGCGGTAATCCTAGACACGGCGCGGATAGTCCGTCGGTTCCTCTCCCTGCGACCTTAACCACCGGCAGCTTGGGCCCGCCCCGTTGCCGGCGGCACACTAGGTTAGGTTTTTTATAAAGTGTTTATATTTTATATTGTTTTTGTATGTTGTATTGTATTTTACTTTTATAGACATTTTTATAACAAACCTAACTTGAGAAAAGAAATAAATAAAGAATATAATAATAATAAATAAATATCTTGGGACATCTTACACAAATCGACCTAGTCCCACGGTAAGCTCAATTAAGGCTTGTAATGTGGGAACCAGGCGACGATATATAATAGATACTTAAATACATATACAGCCATGACCAAGGAACAAACATTTGTGATAAATAAATACACAAAGAATGCCCTCGCCGGGATTCGGACCCGGAACCTCCAGCTTCGTAGGCAGGGTCACTACCAACTAGGCTACGGAGGCTGACATCATCGTCCAATGCGATATTTTAATCTGTATTTATTTCTTATTAAATGATAGATCGATTTTAAAGTTTTCCTTAATACGAGTATTCCGGCCTTATCAAATATCTATGGATAATAATTTATCGACGTAGCCTCCTCTCTAGTGCCGCGTCATATGGTAGCGCTTTAGCCAATCACAGCGTGGCAAAGGCCCGACCTCGGAGACACCGAGACTCATTACAATTTCGCTTCGTTACAAAGCTCTCTCTTTCATATATCTATGCCCAGGCCTGAAAATCTGCAATCCAGAAGTGCTGCGCATACAATATTTTCGGTCAGAGGGAATCGCTTGTCGATATTCGCAAGCATATTGTTGTTTAATGTCATTATGATCAGCGTGGCGCGTAATTTAAATGATTTACTCCGCGAAATGTTTGTTGCGGCGTGAATTTTGAAAATTTCGGCGGCGGCGTCAGCTTAGGTGGGGCCGTGGCGCACACCTCTATTTCAGGGATATTTTGACACGCCTTACCCCGGCAGGAACTAAAAAGAACGGAGATTTGCTTTATGACCTGAACATCCTTTACTACTACTCTAAAAATGAAGTGTAAGCACTGAGAATGTGCAAATTCGGATTTCACATACCTATTTACAAGTTATTCAAAAGATTTTTAGGTTAATAGGAATTAATTCCTGGAAAGAAACTGATTTTCTTATCCTATAATATTATGTTTCGACAGATTTTGTGCGCATCTCATGTCAGGATGCGGTAAACCAATCTATGTAAGAGTAGACCTACTCTCTTCTTTGCATACATATAGTGTCCCACTGTCATACGAGTATATGTATGCCCCGCTCACTCTCTTGAATTAATTTACTCAGGTTTTTGAGCATCAGCATGCTCGATCCTTTACATGTTTGTAACCCAGTACAATGACATAGGTACCTATTTTGTCAATTACGTGTTCCGAATCTCAATTTGAATAATATTTGACCCGCGAAGTGACCTTGTCTAGTGCCTGCTGTACTTGGACCCGCCTTTACGTATTAGTTTATTGACGAGCATCGTACATTTTTCGTCAGTCTACTTATTATCTGTGAAATAAACGAACATTACCATTTGGGCTCTCAGTTGGCGTCACTCTAAGTCTACCCCTGCTACCCGACATTTGGCAATATTTTAGTTGATAAGTCAGTATATCACACCCATTTATGGAGACCTATAGGCCTGCGGCCCTTGTCTTGAGGAGCTGAGGATGAGTATTGAATCGGGATAGCTCTAAGGTTGTCTATACACGCTAAACCCTACACACAGAACCCTACGACGCCGGCTCAGACGACGCAACGGAGCCACGCAGTTGTGTCGCCTAAATCTAATTAATGTGTTTTTCTTAATTTCTATATTCTATTTTGTATTTGTATTCTATTTTTTTTTAATTGTATAATTTTAGTTTCATGACGCATTGGTGTTCAACTGTAATGTCATGTAAACTTTTGTTTTATTAATAAATAAATAAAATATAAATAAATAATAAATAAACCCATGTTCAGTGTTCAAATTTAGACTAAAACTAAAGCGCGGCCGGGTAAAGAGCTTAATAATGTGTACAGAGTTGTCGGTGCGCGGGGTTGAAGCCGTGTTCTGTCCGCAGAGAGCCGGCGGCCGGGCATGCTGTGGCTGGTCCTGCTGGCGGCGGCGGCGGCGGCGGCGCTGGTGGCGCTGCGCCGGCGCGCCCGCGCACTGCACGCGCTGCACGCGCGGCATTCCTGCCGCTGGCCCTACTTCCCCATCGTCGGAAATGCCCTCCAATTCCTGGGCACTGGTGAAGGTTACCCGATTTTAACACTTGTAATTTTTGGCGCAAAATAACCAACTAACAATTTTCAGACTGAACTTCTTTGGGCTCATTCAAATCAGAATGAGCTAATTCGATTGATATTAATAAATAATAACTACTGCATGATGACGCAGTTTTGTGACCGAGACCTGTCAAATCCGACGTCACTGATAGCAAAATCCTAAAGCCATGTTTCCACTTAGGGTGCGGCTCCACTGAGGCGGAGAGGAGCGGAGATGTGCAAAATTGGCCAATGAGACCGCGTGACAGTGTTTCGAATTTTGAATTTAAAGAATGTAATTGGTCAATTTTGCACATCTCCACTCCTCTCTGCCTCAGTGGAGCCGCACCCTCAGTGTTTGGAGCGAGCATTTGCTTGTTGTGGACAGATGAAAACAGGATTTCACATAGCAAAATCTTCGTTCGTTTGGCTACGAACACGCGAATGCTCACTCAATATTAAGTGAAAACGCGGCTTCAGATAAGTAGTCAAGTGGAGGAAAATCATGAATGCAGGCTTATCTTAAATATAGGGAGCAAGTAAAAATAAGTCCCCCCTAGTTTCTTTCCTAAAAACTTTTTAACTTCATTTTGGGGCAGCGGCGGTGGAAAGTCAAAACTGGGAAACAGATTCATTTTAAAAGATTGACTTTGTATAATTATTATGATTTAATAATCCTTTTTGCTATTACCTATTTGAACAAATAATTTGGTTTACAACTTTACACTTTACATTACATTATTGTGTTTCAGAATGAACTTTATTTCAATCTGCGTATTAACTCTCTGAATCTTATGAAGCCATAAACGGCCACTCGTGAGGAGACCAAACCCAGACTCTATTCACTGTTATTATGGTTCAAATGTGGTCTTATGCATTAGATTAGAGGGTTAATTATTAGTTTTGTTCCCAGACCGGATGAACTCACTGATCCGACTAGGAGACGCGTCGCTGCAGAACGGCGGTGTCTGTACGGTGTGGTTGGGTCCCAAGCTGTACGCCGGTAAGATCCTAAAACGACCAGACGTGAAACGAGACAATGGCCTGGTCACGACATTGGTCACAAGTTGGTTGACAACGCAACCGGCGGCGAGCGAATCTATGAGTTGGAGCGAGAGGCCGATATCGGATCTCTCTCTCGCATGAATGGTTTTCCGCCCCACCGGTCGCCTTATACCAATGTCGTAGCTAGACCGTTACGCCCTGCCTCTAGGTCCAGTAAAAGAGCCACTTGATTCAATTCAATCTGAGTAAAAGTAGAAAAATATTAAAGAATTCCCTTCGAACATTATTTATTAGTGAAACTTAGTTTTCTGAGTTATTTTTAATTATCCGGACGTACTTTTATGTATGACCCATGAATTTCTGAAAAGAACATTAGGTACTACATTCGGTACCTATGGCTATTTCCTGTTGTTTAACGCTAATTGGGAGGCTGTTCAAAAATTTCGCGATATAGTTAGAACGAGTATTCGCGTACATTTTCGTATGAGAATGTATGTAATGATAATATTATCGTCAGTGATTTCGGACCCCGAGTCGCTGGCGCTGGCGGCGAGGAGTTGTCTGGAGAAGGACTACGCCACCACGCGGTTCATGCGACTTATATTCGGTGACGGGATCGTTTTCGCTCCAAGTAAGTAACAATTGAGTATATTAAAACAATAACTGTGCTATTTCACCACTTTATGCCGTGTGGTGACGGCAGTAATAAATGCCTTTGTCATCACCCCAACTCTTGCCAACGAAGCTAGAGGTTCCGGGTTCGAATCCCAACGAGGGCATTATTTGTGTATTTAACTATTAATCACAAATATTTGTATCTTGGTCATGGCTGTTTATATATTTAAGTGTCTATAATTATATACTTGTTCCTACCTATCTATTAAATATTTCCTCGC